>JAVIAB010000001.1:54310387-54352228 GCA_032433765.1 Megaustenia siamemsis
ATCTATCTATCTCTCTCCATCTATCTATCTATCTCTCTCTCCATCTATCTATCTATCTCCCTCTCCATCTATCTATCTATCTATCTCTCCATCTATTTATCTATCTCTCTCTCCATCTATCTCTCTCTCTCTCCATCTATCTATCTCGCTCTCTCCATCTATCTATCTATCTTTCTCTCCATCTATCTATCTATCTTTCTCTCCATCTATCTATCTCTCTCTCTCCATCTATCTATCTCTCTCCATCTATCTATCTATCTCTCTCTCCATCTATCTATCTATCTCTCTCTCCATCTATCTATCTATCTCACTCTCCATCTATCTATCTATCTCTCTCTCCATCTATCTATCTATCTCTCTCTCCATCTACCTATCTATCTCTCTCCATCTATCTATCTATCTCTCTCTCCATCTTTCTATCTCTCTCTCTCCATCTATCTATCTCTCTCTCTCCATCTATCTATCTATCTCTCTCCATATATCTATCTATCTCTCTCTCCATCTATCTATCTATCTCTCTCTCCATCTATCTATCTATCTCCCTCTCCATCTATCTATCTATCTATCTCTCCATCTATTTATCTATCTCTCTCTCCATCTATCTCTCTCTCTCTCCATCTATCTATCTCGCTCTCTCCATCTATCTATCTATCTTTCTCTCCATCTATCTATCTATCTTTCTCTCCATCTATCTATCTCTCTCTCTCTCCATCTATCTATCTCTCTCTCTCCATCTATCTATCTATCTCTCTCCATCTATCTATCTCTCTCTCTCCATCTATCTATCTGTCTCTCTCTCCATCTATCTATCTATCTCTCTCTCCATCTATCTATCTCTCTCTCTCCATCTATCTATCTCTCTCTCCATCTATCTATCTATCTCTCTCTCCATCTACTATCTATCTCTCTCTCCATCTATCTATCTATCTCTCTCTCCATCTATCTATCTATCTCTCTCTCCAACTATCTATCTATCTCTCTCTCCATCTATCTATCTATCTCTCTCTCCATCTATCTATCTATCTCTCTCTCCATCTATCTATCTATCTCTCTCTCCATCTATCTATCTATCTCTCTCTCCATCTATCTATCTATCTATTTCTCTCTCCTTCTAACTATCTATCTCTCTCTCCATCTATCTATCTATCTCTCTCTCCATATATCTATCTATCTCTCTCTCCATCTATCTATCTCTCCGTCTATCTATCTATCTCTCTCTCCGTCTATCTATCTATCAATCTCTCTCCGTCTATCTATCTATCTCTCTCTCCGTCTATCTATCTCTCTCTCCGTCTGTCTATCTCTGTCTCCGTCTGTCTATCTCTCTCTCCGTCTGTCTATCTCTCTCTCCGCCTGTCTATCTCTCTCTCCGCCTGTCTATCTCTCTCTCCGTCTGTCTATCTCTCTCCGTCTGTCTATCTCTCTCTCCGTCTGTCTATCTCTCTCTCCGTCTGTCTATCTCTCTCTCCGTCTGTCTATCTCTCTCCGTCTGTCTATCTCTCTCCGTCCGTCTATCTCTCTCCGTCTATCTCTCTCCGTCTATCTCTCGTCCGTCTATCTCTCGTCCATCCGTCCGTCCATCTATCTATCTATCTATCTATCTATCTATCTATCTATCTATCTATCTATCTATCTATCTATCTATCTATCTATCTATCTATCTATCTATCTATCTATCTATCTATCTATCTATCTATCTATCTATCTATCTATCTATCTATTCTATCTATCTATCTATCTATCTATCTATCTTTCTCTCCATCTATCTATCTATCTTTCTCTCCATCTATCTATCTCTCTCTCTCTCCATCTATCTATCTCTCTCTCTCCATCTATCTATCTATCTCTCTCCATCTATCTATCTCTCTCTCTCCATCTATCTATCTGTCTCTCTCTCCATCTATCTATCTATCTCTCTCTCCATCTATCTATCTCTCTCTCTCCATCTATCTATCTCTCTCTCCATCTATCTATCTATCTCTCTCTCCATCTACTATCTATCTCTCTCTCCATCTATCTATCTATCTCTCTCTCCATCTATCTATCTATCTCTCTCTCCAACTATCTATCTATCTCTCTCTCCATCTATCTATCTATCTCTCTCTCCATCTATCTATCTATCTCTCTCTCCATCTATCTATCTATCTCTCTCTCCATCTATCTATCTATCTCTCTCTCCATCTATCTATCTATCTATTTCTCTCTCCTTCTAACTATCTATCTCTCTCTCCATCTATCTATCTATCTCTCTCTCCATATATCTATCTATCTCTCTCTCCATCTATCTATCTCTCCGTCTATCTATCTATCTCTCTCTCCGTCTATCTATCTATCAATCTCTCTCCGTCTATCTATCTATCTCTCTCTCCGTCTATCTATCTCTCTCTCCGTCTGTCTATCTCTGTCTCCGTCTGTCTATCTCTCTCTCCGTCTGTCTATCTCTCTCTCCGCCTGTCTATCTCTCTCTCCGCCTGTCTATCTCTCTCTCCGTCTGTCTATCTCTCTCCGTCTGTCTATCTCTCTCTCCGTCTGTCTATCTCTCTCTCCGTCTGTCTATCTCTCTCTCCGTCTGTCTATCTCTCTCCGTCTGTCTATCTCTCTCCGTCCGTCTATCTCTCTCCGTCTATCTCTCTCCGTCTATCTCTCGTCCGTCTATCTCTCGTCCATCCGTCCGTCCATCTATCTATCTATCTATCTATCTATCTATCTATCTATCTATCTATCTATCTATCTATCTATCTATCTATCTATCTATCTATCTATCTATCTATCTATCTATCTATCTATCTATCTATCTATCTATCTATCTATCTATCTATCTATCTATCTATCTATCTATCTATCTATCTATCTATCTATCTATCTATCTATCTATCTATCTATCTATCTATCTATCTATCTATCTATCTATCTATCTATCTATCTCTATCTATCTATCTATCTATCTATCTATCTATCTATCGACAGTCTGTGGTTATGTCCGCGCTATTGTAGGAAGCTCAAGCTCCATTCTATTTCTGATCTCAATAGCGAGGTCGCCGATCTATCCACTGATGACAACCTCGTCTAAATTCCCAAATAGTTCTCTCAGGAAAAGGTCTGCATCAGAACAGGATGGATAACAGAGGCACATATTGTCGTCTTTTCGCGAAGGTAGTGGCATTTCCGGATATTGAAATCATAGAATTTTCAGTTATCTCCATTATTCTGTTGTTTCTTTTCGCATAAAACGTTTATCAGTATATCAGATATATATATATATATATATATATATATATATATATATATATTTATATATGTATATATATATATATATAGATATAGGATATATAAATATATATATAGGAGATTATATTAGGAGATTATATATATAATATAACACCAAAGTGTTTATATAAAGTCGCTGTGCAATAAACATATTATTGAAATTACGGGAAATTGTAACGTAAATTCTTATTATTCGTCTAATCACTACTGCGCTTGGCTGACTTGTTTTGGGTAAGGTGTTTGTTCATACGATTAAGTTGTGTTTACAGCATTTGTTCAAAATTTCAGATAGAGGAAACGCAGTAAGAAAACTGAAAAAAAACAGCAAAGATATTATGAAAGAAGAAAATCAAAAGAAGGTAGGAAGGAAGGAAGGGAGGGAGGAAGGAAGGAAGGAAGGAAGGGAGGAAGGAAGGGAAGGGGAAGGGGAGGGAGTGGGAGGAAGGAAGGAAGGAAGGAAGGAAGGAAGGAAGGAAGGAAGGAAGGAAGGAAGGAAGGAAGGAAGGAAGGAAGGAAGGAAGGAAGGAAGGAAGGAAGGAAGGAAGGAAGGAAGGAAGGAAGGAAGGAAGGAAGGAAGGAAGGAAGGAAGGAAGGAAGGAAGGAAGGAAGGAAGGAAGGAAGGAAGGAAGGAAGGAAGGAAGGAAGGAAGGAAGGAAGGAAGGAAGGAAGGAAGGAAGGAAGGAAGGAAGGAAGGAAGGAAGGAAGGAAAGAAGTTAGGGAGGGAGGGAGGGGGAAGGAAGGAAGTTAGGGAGGGAGGGGGGAGGGAGGGATGATGGAAGGAAGGAAGGAAGGAAGTAAGGAAGGAATGATAGAAGGATAGAAGGAAGGAAGGATAGAAGGAAGGAAGGATAGAAGGAAGGAAGGATAGAAGGATAGAAGGAAGGAAGGATAGAAGGAAGGAAGGAAGGAAGGAAGGATAGAAAGAAGAAAGGATAATAAAGAAATGAAGAAGGAAAGGAACAGTTCGTGAGATTGAATATTTATCATTTTTCATTTTAATTTAAAAAAAAAACAAAGAAACAATGCCCCGAATTGCAAAAGTCTGAAACAGACAAACATTCAGACGAGCAGATGTGAGAATGTCGATGTAAACCTGTACATTGTGGCCCGCCAAAGTTCTCCTTGCAGGTACATTTTCCGGTCTCGTGATCACACAAGTCTGTGCAGTGCTCAGAGCAGGTATCAGTACATTCTGGCCCATGAAATCCACCCTCACACTCTAAAAGGGAACACATTATTGTACAAAGTTAATCTCCGTGATTTAGACAGCAAAATAAAGAAATAGAAAACGTTAATGGATTTGTGTTTCTATTGCAGGACTGTATTGCAACTTTTGTATAATTACGAGCTTTCACGTCGTTAAATATAGACACTCCTCACTTTATAAAATGTCCAAATCGTAGTTAATATATATTTATATTTAACTGCTGTTAGAAATGATATGTGTGATGGTTTGATAAAACAATGTAGGATACGCTGACTTGGCCATTTAACCGTATAAAACATGACAACATACCAAAAGATATACTCTAAGGACAATAAATAGATGGCAAAAGAACTAGGGTAAACCCAAAACTCCGATTTATAGACATACGTAAACGTGACATAAGAATGAATATAAACCAAATTAAAAATAAATATAAATAAAATGAAATGATAACATAGGTCCTTTAAACGAAGAAAAAGGAGAGAAAGTGAAACAATAGCCACAGCTTCTTTACCATAACAAATGACACGGAGAGAGCATTCAGTATATCGAAGAGTAAAAAAATATTATTATGTAAAGAAAATATAGAGAGATGAATACTATACATGTTGAATATAACAAAGAAAGAAAGACTTACTTCCTCAGTTTAATCTGATACTATCTTTTAAACTACAAGACTGACAAAGTTCACAATTAAAATCTTATGAAAGCGAGAGAGACAGAGAGAGAGAAAGATAGAGAGACAAACGACTGAACGAACAAACATGAACATGTTGATTTGTACCTCCTGTACATTGTGAACTGATAAAGTTCCCGATGCAGGAGCAGTTCCCGGTCACGTGATCACATACGTCTGTGCAGTACTCAGAGCAAGTATCATTACATCCTGGCCCATAGAAACCATCATCACACTCTGTAAGAGATCAGGTTATTACACCGAACAAGACGTGAAATAGTTGGCAACAACACATGGAGAGGTAAACATTAGTGGCTGTGTTTTGTTAGGGAACAGGCAAATAATTGCAATGCTGCGGTAAAGCTGGTAGCAAAGAGCCAGTGGTATGGTGTTCTAAACACTCCAAAGTATGATGACAGCTTTACAAGGAAGGAACACAACACAATACTGACGTTTCGGCATGTGGCCTTCTTCAGAATACAGCGACAACGACAACAAACGGTGAAGCACAATTATCTATAACTACATGTCAGATGATCAAGTGGAGGGCTAGGAAAGTAGGATGTAGAAATAAGAAAGGAGAGAGAAATTAATACTACATGATGATGATGATGATGATGAGGAGGAGGAGGAGGAGGAGAGGTAGGATGGGCGTCAAGATATATAATGGAAAACGAAAAAGAGAAAAAAGAAAAAATGTATCATAAAATATACTTAGCTTCGAGCAGCAAGTAGTCCTCCGTGCTGAAACAAGTCAGAATGACTAGGAGCGTTTAGAATGTGTTAGGAAAATAACACGTGATTGAGATAGGCGAGTGGAATGACAAGCGGCAGGGAAACAGAGAGCAGGGTGGGGGAAGAAGGAAGATAAGCGAAGCTGCCAACCTACTGGGAAACGATGGTTCGAGGCCCCAAACCAAAGGCCAGGATGCCACTCGAACAATGCAAGTGAGAGAAGCCGCGAGAGGCTAAAAGAAAGAGTGAATGAAAAGACAGAGTAGTGGACTGGGAGATGGGTGAGAGAGATAGCCTCTACAGAACGGAAGGCCTAGAACTGGAAGAGTAGTAAGGTGTGAGGGAATGTGAAACGAATGCAGGGAGTGAGTACCGGAGGGAGAGATGAGGAGAGGAAGAATAAGAAAACTGGTATAATTAGGTAGGGAGAAGGGCGGTAGAGTGATAGAGGGGTGGTCCAGGGAAGTAAGTCACCCGAGAGGTAGGGAAGTATAGAGGCAGAGGAATAGAGAGGAGGGATGAGAAGCAGGTATGTGGGAAGTGGATAGGAGGAGAGGCGGTAGGTCAGAAGTGAATAGACAGAGAGGGAGTCTGGAAGAAGTGGAGTAATAGGGGAATGGTGCGCAAGCGGTATGAACCAAAGGAGGTTAAGAAGCAGGGAAATGATAGAACAAAGGGGGATGATGAGGGTCCTAGGAGAGAAATGAAAGTGGGCATCAGGATAGGGGGGGATACTGGAATATAGAGGAGTAGTGACTACAGGTGAATAGAGAGGAATGGGGTGAGTTAGAAGTGGAACAGCAGAGAGGTGGTGGGAGGGACGAGGAACAATAGAGGTGGGCAGAGAGATGGTACAGTCCAGGTAGAGAGGTAATACAGTGATAAAGAGGTGAAGGACATGGAGGTAGTCAGAAGAGAAAAAGAGGGGGGGGGTTTAGGATGAAGAAGGTCAGATAAGGGTTACTCAAAGCGGATATGGAGAACAAGGATGGACGAGGAGTAGAAGCCCCAAGAAGTGAAATATGAAGAGAAGTCCATTGGTAGGGGGATGGAGTCGGAGGTATGGAGGGTCCTCAGAGGGACAGGGATACATTGATGCCACGAGGGCTGAGGCAACCCCAACGAGCGATCAGACGGTGCTCTAGAGTGAGACGACTGTGGTGATGAGAGGAGCATGATACTAGGCCAGTAACCAAGACATCGTCTTACCTCGATGGCCCCTCGAGTTAAAGTGGGTTGCTACAGGAGTGTCCGCTTCTCGGGTGATGTCATTCAAATGTTCGCGGCACCTATCGCCGATCCTTCGACCAGACTGACCGATGTAGGTTAACTTGCATCGCTTACAGATGATGGCATAAATGATGTTCCGCGATGTGCAAGTGAATCCCTCTCTGATCTCGAAAGGACCATTAGGGAAGAGGACAGTGTCGGTCTGGAAAACGTGGTCACAAGTTTTACATACTCTGCGGTTGCAGCGGATGGTACCACGATGGTTAAAGAGGGCGGCAGGAAGACGGCTCCTGACAAGAAGGTCTCGGAGGTTCCGGTCACGTCTAATGGCCACTAATGGCGGGACGGGGAAGAGCAGACGAGTAGTAGGGTCAGATCGAAGAATAGGGAATTAGCGGTGGATAGTCCTAATCACAGCGTAGTGGTGGTATATCTACCAGGCTAACCGTAGGTTATATATCTTGACGCCCATCCTACCTCTCCTCCTCATCATCATCATCATCATCATCATCATGTAGTATTAATTTCTCTCTCCTTTCTTATTTCTACATCCTACTTTCCTAGCCCTCCACTCGATCATCTAACATGTAGTTATAGATGATTGTGCTTCACCGTTTGTTGTCGTTGTCCCTGTATTCTGAAGAAGGCCACAGGCCGAAACGTCAGTATTGTGTTGTGTTCCTTCCTTGTAAAGCTGTCATCATACTTTGGAGTATTTAGCACACCATAACACTGGCTCTGTGTTTTGTTACTTGAGTCTACATCGATAGGAGATCCATATACCAACATACACAAGAAGGAGCTGGCGATGTCTTAAGTTTACTTTAATGTAACTAATGCAAAGATAAATGACTCCAATAAATATTATTACAGTTATATCGCCTTATTTTCCTAGCTCATCATAAATTCACACTATTTTCCTCTTGGACCGAAGTCACAGATCTCTACAAATGGCGATTTGCTGCTAGTTCTTGTAGCTCTTGGTTGTTTCTAAGTCTCAAGGTTGAGCTTTCCCTAGTAATTGCTCTACGAGTTGATTTGTTGTCGTCATTGCTTCATTGTACCGGATGATTTTAACATGAACGCTTAAGGAACAATTTATCTTTATACCCTTGGTTTTGACTGTAGCCGAAACAGAACTCTAGCTTAAGATGTGGATGATAGTTGGGAGGCGAAGTGTAGACATGTTATGCAATGATTTTGATAATGTGGTACATCTTACATTTCGACTGTAACTTAACTTTCAATTTGCGGAGAGTAACAATTCCATTTACCTGAAACCTTTATCAAAACCACGCATCAATAACATATTCTATTTTCTATTGCCTGGTTTTTTCCACATAATAGACCCTTTTATATGCACAGTTGTCTGCACAACATTACAATTGCTTTAAGCATAGTGACGAATTTACACTTTGAATTCGATATGATTTAAAAAAATTGAGGAAACTCACGATATTAGCATTTCTGATATACTAACAATGTTCTGAAATACGCCTTTACTATGAATATTAATAACGCCATCGAACAAACTCAACCAGGAAAATAAGTGCGCTTGAATATTTATCAGGATTTTTTTCATTGACGTAAAATCAGCGCGAAGTACACCACTTAGAAAAGATCACGAAGGAAAGCGGAGCAAATTCCTGATAATTCATGGGCTGCCGGCAGAGTCCGGTCGAAAGCAGTAAAATAAACATGTCCAGAGTCCGGTCAAGCAAAGTCTGTCAGAGCTGACAGTGAGTATATCATGCGGCCGGATTCGACGGGGCAGTAAGACCGGAAAGCAGCAAACACAGCTGCGGAGATATAAAAAATCGAGCGAAGTATCTTCAGTACATTTTCAGCCATCGGCAGAGAGGCAGAAAATAGCTTTGTGTATCTGAACCGAATTACAATATGTATTGTCTTGTCTACAGACAGTTTTTAGAGATACATTCAATCAGAAATGAAATTAATATATGTTATACTAATTAGTGGGGAGCCGCGATAGCTCAGTGGTTAGTGAATTGGACTACCACGGACAAGGGGTAGGGTTCGATCCCAACCGACGGCTTCCAGGTTCACCTAGGCTTAAATGGGTACCGGATTTTTTTCCTGGGAAAGTAAAGCAGCACGGGCGTAATACTGACCACATTGCCCTAAAAATCACGTGCTGAAGGTCTTTAAAATATAGGGTCACTAACACCATATTTCCGTATACGCCCCTTGGCGTGACGGGGGTACTTTACTTTACTTATACTAATATTTGATATGTTACTTCGTATAGTCTAATGACGGTGTAGAGATAGGTAACTATATCCATGATCTCTTAATATCCACCTATCAGTTCTGTAACTTCTATTAGAAAATATGTATCTCTAAAACTCTTGATTATGTTGTAAGAATATCATCTGCACAGGGCAAAGCCCAGCAAGCGACCACAAGGTGCAGGTTACATCTCAAGTCTCTGTGACAAACTGTTAGATGCTCCAAAAGTTTCTGAAAATCTCTAGTAATTTATAACATTGTGTTCTCCCTGTAAAACCATAATTATACATAACTGTCACAATTTTATCCAGCATATCTACTTAGGGCAGAAGTCACCAAACAGGGTTTGACCTAAGCCCTTACATAAAAGTGTCTGCTCTTTACATCTGGAAAGTCAGTGGAAAAGTCAATGAACTGTCTAAAAGTTCTATATTCAAACGTTTTGTTTGCCACTAAGCTCGGCCCATCTCACTAGGAGCTCTGGGAGTCTTGAACGTGGTCACGTTGTGATTTTCCTGATCCATATTTGTGAATAGCCGAGCGGAAATGTATACCCGCTGGCTGTGTATATATTGCGAATACCCTGGAGTTGTTAAAGTTGATTAATAAAGTTGATATGACATTTTAACGAAAGACTTCAGTGTGCAGTAGTACCTTTAATTCCATCAAGTTGTATTTACATGCCATAGTGGTTAAATCGAAGTTGGAAGTTGTCGCGGGCACAACAAGTTGAAGAATCCAGAATCCAGTGCAGAACGGTCCAGTTCACAAGACGAAGTACGATCAGGTGTACATTGAGTACATTACAGCAACACAGTCACAGACATTGTTACATCCAAGGTTATCGACTGGGAAGGCGTGTGAGCGAGGCAGATCCCCGTTCTCAACGACGGTCTTCGAAGAACGCCAGTGAAGGGAGTCGTTTTCCTCATCATCAGAAGTGGCAACATAATAGCTAGAGACCATCTTATGTGACACGATCAGCTATGTGTCACGAGTGTTCGCAAATCCCGGTATATTGTAAATGACCGTCGAATCAAATCTTCCAAGTAACTTCCTATTATATTGTGTTCATGGTGCAGTTTGTCATTGGTTGACTTGTCCATTTTTTATGCTACTTGTCTATATTAGTGTTTGCCGCGGTCTATTTTACCTTGTATTTTCCCTTCTAAGTTTACTTTTAGTGGGCTGCTATGTCTTTTAAAATGCCCCCAAAATATCATTTGTCTTGTTTGAATTGTGTTAAGTATTTATCTCTTTTCCTTTGTAGTAGTTTTATGATTTTCTCTATTGTTTTCTTTTTAATAATCTATCGATTAACCCCTATTATCTGGATGCTAACCTAACCAGGCATACACGAGAGTTGCATTATCTCCCGCTATAAACTAGGGTTACTTTTAGTAGCCCTGTAAGCACGTTAACTGTCACTGGATATCAGAGAAAACAACGACCCTTTATATCAATTGTGCCTACTACCTGGGAAATCTCGCAAATCTGAAAACGTCACACTCTTTCGGTGATTCCTTTCAGACCGCAGGCCTTATTAATAATGAAGGTGGAAGTGGTCTGGCGGTATCTTTGTCAAGACATTTAGTGAGCTTTTAATGAAGATGGAAGTTGTCTGGCGGTATATTTGTCAAGACATTTAGTGAGTTTTCAAGCATAGAAACAGATGGCGGCGAACGCCTGGGAATCATGACTCAGAGGTGGCCAGCCCCTACCCTTTCTCCAAATAGCTAAGGGATCGAAACACTTCATTGTAAAAGGACTGCTTCTGATGGTCATACTTACGTCTTCTGCAAAAGCTCTTTGTAAATAGTTTCCTATAAATTATATAGCCTTTAATGTGTGGTTTACTTTCTTGTTTTATTTATAGGATTAAGACTACAGCATTGAATAAATAATCTATCTATCTATTGACCTTTCGAGCCGTAACCGGCCCATAGGGCGTAGACCAAGATACACCTTCTCCTATATGAATTTTTGTTCTAGCAGTTTTCTTTTAAAGATATTTTATCAAATCTCGCCATCTGTCTCTGTTCTGTGCAAGCAGTTCTATCTCATTGAGGGAGCCGATTCCTGCTGCTCTTGCCTCTCTCATCAATGTTCTTCTCAGTGTCTCCCTGGGTCTTCCTCTTTTTCTTTTACCTGTTGTTTCCCATATGAGGGCTTGCTTTGCTATTCGATTATTATCTCTTCTCATCACATGTCCAACGTATGACCATCGTCTTTTCTTTATTACTGAAGATATTAGTGGTTGATTGGCGATTTCTCTAATTTCCTCGTTTGTTTTGAATTCGTTCCATTCTATACCAAGTATTTTCCTTAGACATTTATTTTCGAATGCGTTCAACTTTGTTTCTATATCTCTTGTTGTTTTCCAGCTTTCACACGCATACGTAAGGGTTGATAGTACATTTGATTTGAATAGCCTAAGTTTTGTGTTTGTGCTAATGAGTTTTGATTTCCACAACTTTTCAAGGCTTCTGAAAGACATTGCTGCTTTAGCCAGTCTGATTCTAATTTCTTTGCTCGTATCCCCTTCTCGATCAATGTGACTTCCAAGATAGATGAAGTGATCGATCTCTTCTACTGGTTTGTTTTCCATGTATATTTTGTCACTTGTTGGAATTAAACTTTTCATGACTTTAGTCTTTTCATGATTGACCTCAAGCCCAATTTTGCTGGCTATTGATGATAGTTCATTTGTGTTTTCCTGCATCGTTTTTATCTGATTGCTGATAAGAACTATGTCATCAGCAAAGTCCAGGTCCTCCAAATGGTCTCCTTGTATCCATTCGATGCCTTTATTACCAGTGCAGCATTTCTTCATTATGAAGTCCATAACAATTCCAAATAACAAGGGCGATAAAATACATCCTTGTTTAACCCCAGTTTCTATTGGGAAACATTCGCTCAGTCCTTCCTCTGTTCGAACTGCACATGTGTAACCATCATACATGTCTTTGATAATATTTATGATTTTTGATGGTAAGCCATATTGCTTCAGAATTTTCCACAAAGAATCTCTATGAATACTATCAAATGCTTTTTTGAAGTCGATGAAGTTAAGTACAAAAGGTTTTTGCTTTTCAATGTGTTCCTCCAATATAAGTCGTAGAGTGAAAATGTGGTCAAGACAGCTTCTCCCTTTTCTAAACCCAGCCTGTTCTTCACGCATTACTGTATCTATTGAATCCTTTATTCTATTTAGGATGATTTTACAGAATAATTTTGAGGCAACTGACAAAAGTGTCACGCCTCTCCAATTGTTACAATCTCTAAGATTGCCCTTTTTTGGGATCTTAACAATGATTCCTTTTTTCCATTTATGAGGCGTCTTCTCTGTTTTCCAAATGATGTTGAACATTTTTTGGAGATGTATTAAATTATGGCTATCAATTGCCTTGAGGATCTCAGCTGTTAACTTATCCTCTCCAGCAGCCTTGTTATTGGTCATTAGCTTTAAGGTGGTTTCTATTTCACTCAAGGTGAAGTCATCTAAATTTACATCTAATTCTGCTGCTGGTGTTTCAGCTTCAAAATCTATTAAACTTTGAGGTAGTGGACGGTTAAGAATTTCTTTGAAGTGTTCCGCCCAACGGGCTTTTATGTCTGCGCTTGTTGTTAGCATTAATCCAGATTTGTCTAGAATTGGTGTTCCACTGGATGTATAGGTGTTTGTCAGCATCTTTTGTACAGTATAAAGAGTTCTGCTGTCTCCTGTAATTGCAGCTGTCTCTGCTTTCTCTGCCAAGTTGTCTATATAAGCTCTTGTATCTCTTCTTGCCGAACTTTTCACTTTGTTGTCTAATTCTTTGTATGTTGCTTTTACCAGAACCTTTCCAAGATCGAATAAATAATACTTCTACGTTTTATCATATATTTATTATAATAAGTATATCACCGTATGGAGCGGAATTCAAACACGGTACTATCTATTCTATCCTATCTATCTAGTCTATTTAGTCTATCCTGTCCAATATTTCTAATCTGCCTAATCTATCTATCCTGTCTGTCTTGTCTGTCTGTCTGTCTGTCTGTCTGTCTGCCTGCCTGCCTGCCTGCCTGCCTGCCTGCCTGTCTGTCTGTCTGTCTGTCTGTCTGTCTGTCTGACTGTCTGTCTGTCTGTCTGTCTGTCTGTCTGTCTGTCTGTCTGTCTGTCTGTCTGTCTGTCTGTCTGTCTGTCTGTCTGTCTGTCTGTCTGTCTGTCTGTCTGTCTGTCTGTCTGTCTGTCTGTCTGTCTGTCTGTCTGTCTGTCTGTCTGTCTGTCTGTCTGTCTGTCTGTCTGTCTGTCTGTCTGTCTGTCTGTCTGTCTGTCTGTCTGTCTGTCTGTCTGTCTGTCTGTCTGTCTGTCTGTCTGTCTGTCTGTCTGTCTGTCTGTCTGTCTGTCTGTCTGTCTGTCTGTCTGTCTGTCTGTCTGTCTGTCTGTCTGTCTGTCTGTCTGTCTATCTATCTATCTATCTCTATCTATCACTATCTATCTATCTCTATCGATCTATCTCTATCTATCACTATCTATCTATCTCTATCGATCTATCTCTATCTATCTCGATCTATATTTATCTATCTCTATCTATCTGACTACCTGTCTGTCTGTCTGTCTCTGTCAGTCTGTCTCTCTGTCTGTCTATCTATCTATCTAATCGGGTGAGATTGAATGCGATGATCATCGCACAATAAGCCTTATGAGTCATATGACTAAGATATTACTAAGAATCATCGTGCGAAGAGTGCGAAACAAAATCAGACCAGAAATTAACGATGAACAGTGTGGTTTTGTTACAGATAAAGGAATAAGCAATGCCATTTGCATCATAAGATCTTTAGTAGAAAGAGCCATAGAGGTGAAAACAAATCTATACCTATGTTTCATAGATTATACCAAGGCATTTGACAAAGTAAAGCACCAATAAATAATCACAATTTTCGAAAACATAAACGTAGACATCAAAGATCTAAGAATAATAAAGAACGTGTACTGACAACAAAAAGCGGCCATAAGAACTGGAAACCAATTGGGAATGTTTCAACAAATAAAACAGGGTGTTAGACAAGGTTGTGTGCTGTCACCAGATTTGTTAAATATTTATAGTGAGATTAATTTAAGATCCATAACGGACATGCCTGAAATAATATTTGGAGGTCATAATATAAATAATATAAGGTATGCTGATGATACAGTCTTAATTGCTAAGAGTGAAAATGAGTTACAAGAAATGTTGGACATTATAGTTAAAGAAAGTAAAAATAAAAGACTCAGCCTTAATAGCAAAAAGACAGAGGTAATGGTAACAACAAAGAAAAAGACATCACACCAGTGCAAAATAAAGACAAGTGAAACAATATTAAAACAGGTAAATGAATTTAAATATTTGGGAACTTTGTTAACCTCAGACGAAAGATGTACAAAAGCGGTGAGGTGCAGAATGGTTCAGGCAAAAGCAGCTTTCCAAAAAATGAGGAAGAAACTATGCAACCCATTTTTGACAATAGAAACAAGAAAAAGAGTTCTTAAATGTTATGTAGAGCCAGTCTTAGCATATGGATGCGAATCATGGACAATAGGACAACATACAAGAAAATCACTGGAGTCTGTAGAAGTGTGGTTTTACAGAAAAATGTTGAGAATACCATGGACAGCTAAGAAGAGTAATGAGAGAGTTCAGAGCAAAAAGAGAGCTAATTTCCAATATTAGGAAGAAACAATCATCATATTTTGGCCATGTAATGAGAAGAGAACAACTGGAATATATTGTAACAACTGGAAAAATTGATGGACGAAGAGATAGAGGGAAGCAAAGAGAAAAAATAACAGACAGCTTAAGAGAATGGCTTGGCAGATGGTCAACAACAGAAATGATAAATAGCTGCCGAGATCGAAAGTTGTGGAGAGACATGATCACCTACGTCAGTACGCCCGGTACTTGATGATGATGATGATATATATGTCTATCTTTCTGTCAGTCTGTCTGTCTGTCTTTCTGCCTGTCTGTCTGCCGGCCTGCCTGCCCGCCCGCCCGTCTGTCTGTCTGTCTGTCTGTCTGTCTGTCTGTCTGTGTCTGTCTGTCTATCTATCTGTCTATCTATCTATCTATCTATCTATCTATCTATCTATCTATCTATCTATCTATCTATCTATCTATCTATCTATCTATCTATCTATCTATCTATCTATCTATCTATCTATCTATCTATCTATCTATCTATCTATCTATCTATCTATCTATCTATCTATCTATCTATCTATCTATCTATCTATCTATCTATCTATCTATCTATCTATCTATCTATCTATCTATCTATCTATATATCTATATATCTATCTATCTATCTATCTATCTATCTATCCATCCATCCATTAATCCGTCCGTTCGTCTTTCAGCCCGTCCGTCCGTCCGTCCGTCTGTCTGTCTGTCTGTCTGTCTATCTATCTATCTATCTATCTATCGACCTATCTACCTATCTATCCTATCCTGTCCTGTGAGTCTGTATGTCTGCCAGCCTGCCTGCCTGTCTGTCTATCTAACTCTTTATATATATATATATATATATATATATATATATATATATATATATACATATAATTATCTATACACATATAAATGCACGTCTCCAATGTATTTATAAGCTTTCCATTTTTGATTTCACTCTTGTATTGAAAATATTATAATGTTGCTTCCTTAAAATAAGCGTGTAGGTAGGTCTCCGTGGTTGTCATTATAGCGTTTTTTTTTTAATATCCCCATCTGGGTTGTTTATATCTTTACAGTCCTTACATATTTGAGTCAAGGAGCTGGTAAACATTCATTGGTATATTGTTGTTGAATGATTGGCACACTGATTACACTTAAGTTGAACTAAAAGTACATTCTGTCTTGTATTTCTTACCATGTTCTTACTGATAGTTATCTGCATCATGTGAGAGCTTCTTAATTAGCCATAAAAATCATGACAAATTATGTATCACAAAATGCATGTGAAATACCTTACCAGGAGCAACGGCACACAGTGGTCCACTATAACCATTGGTACATTCAGAACACTGGCCGGTATAGTGATCACACGTTTCATTTGTGCAGAAAGCAGAACAGCTGGACTGACAGTTTGCTCCAAAGTGATTTCTGTCGCAACCTGGGGGAATTAAAGGAGTAGAGAGCTGGGCAATGTTGGCGGCGAAGAAACAAATCAACGGGAAAGTTGGCGACGTGGATTAACAGCGGCTGTAGAAGAAGAAAAGGAAAGAAAGAAGAAAAAAGTAAAGAAGAAAAAGACAAGGAAATGTGTAACTATTATTAAACTCAATTGTGGGTATTTATGATTTTAGAATATGTGTGTGCATGCGTGCGTGCATGTGTGTGTGGGTTGGGATTCGGGGGCTTAGAGGACGGGGTACGTATGATAACGTAAATTATGTGCAAAGATTAGCGACAAGGTGGATGGTGCGCAGTAACTGTTCATGACGTTTAAAGCGATAAACAGTTGTGTTGACCTGGATAGAGCAATGCAGGTGCTGACCACTGAGATGTTTATGTGTTGATAGATGTCATTCCATTCTGTGGGGCTTATTTCACTGGTCAACGATCGGGTTTCTCATCAAAATTGTAGGTCTCTCTTAACTTTACCACAGAACTAGAAGTTTAACACACAACATCACTTTCCAAAAGCATACCTTATTTGAGGTTACATTCGGTGATAATATTTCATTGAAATTACTAGAAGGTCACAAGCTAGGACAAGAAGTGGCATGGGACAGTCCAATCATTATCGTCACATACTGAGCCCACACACACACGCTCATTTCATAACTTGATTCATTGACTGTAGCACATTTAGTTCACACCTAAAACTTTATAAATGAATTAAATATACCCCCATATAAACCTTCTGCAAGTTTAATACCACTCACGTTGACTGATAAAAAGTCTGTCCCGACCAAGTACTGTCTTATTCTACTGAAACTTTCTTTAATGTAGAAATAACAGGTTGAAAGACAGCAGCATTTCTTTTTTACTGAGTTCCACGAGAAACACCCTTTAATCAAACCGACAGGAGATCTCTAACCCTTATATTTTATTCTCCAAATTATTAAGTGCATTAGTCTCCACCAATCAAATCCATCCATCAAGAGTGTCTCTATTTTGGTTTCCTTGTATATATTGAACAGTGGGTCTTCCTATCTCTTGTTACGTCCCTTGCACCATACGCCGCACAACTACTACTGACATCTAATCCTTTAATTGATGTCCTTTTGTATTTGTCAACCTACCTTCAGTGTTTCTGTATATTGTATATGTCCAGTGTTGCTGTAAATGTTAAATAAAGAAATGATGGACACATATCTGGAACAGCAATCCTGGATGTGTGACTTGCAGGTGTTGGTGTAGTGGTCATGACAGTTTCAATACACAACACAGTGACTGAGATAATCAAATTAAGACTGCTCAGAAAATGTCAACAATAATTGTCATTGGTTGTATCATGTCCACTCGAAAGTCTGCGGTCATCTACGAGCTATTGTAGGGAGGCTCAAGCTCCTGCCATTTCCGGTCTCAACAACGAGGTCGCCGATCCATCCACTGACGACAACCTCGTCTAAATTCCCAAATCGATCTCTCTGGAAAAGGTCTGCATCAGCACAGAATGGATAACAGAGGCACAGATTGTTGTCTTTTCGCGAAGGTAATGGCATTTCCGGATATCGAAATCATAGAATTTTCTGTTATCTCCATTTTTCTGTTGTTTCATTTAGCATACAACGTTTATCAGTTTATTAGATATATGAATAAAGATATATATATATATATATATATATATATATATATATATATATATATATATATATAGATAGGTGATTATATTAGGAGATATATATACACACACACCAAGGTGTTTATATAAAGTCGCTGTGCAATAAAAATATTATTGAAATTACGGGAAATTGTAACGTAAATCATTATTATTCGTCTAATCACTACTGCGCTTGGCTGACTTGTTTTGGGTAAGGTGTTTGTTCATACGATGAAGTTGTGTTTACAGCATTTGTTCAAAATTTCAGATAGATGAAGCGCAGTAAGAAAACTGGAAAAAAAAACAGCAAAGAAAATATGGAAGAAGAAAATCAAAAGAAGGTAGGAAAGAAGGAAGGAAGGGAGGGAGGGAGGGAGGAAGGAAGGAAGGGAGAGGAAAGGGGGGAGGGAGGGGGAGGGAGGGGGAGGGAGGAAGTAAGTAAGTAAGTAAGTAAGGAAGGAAAGAAGAAAGAAAGGAAGTAAGTAAGTAAGTAAGTAAGTAAGTAAGTAAGTAAGTAAGTAAGTAAGTAAGTAAGTAAGTAAGGAAGGAAGGAAGGAAGGAAGGAAGGAAGGAAGGAAGGAAGGAAGGAAGGAAGGGAGGGAGGGAGGGAAGGGAGGGAGGTAGGGAGGAATGGAGGGAGGAAGAAAGGGAGGGAGAAAGTAAGTAAGTAAGTAAGTAAGTAAGTAAGGAAGGAAGGGAAGGAAGGAAGGAAGGAAGGAAGGAAGGAAGGAAGGAAGGGAGGGAGGGAGGGAAGGGAAGGGAGGGAGGTAGGGAGGAATGGAGGGAGGAAGAAAGGGAGGGAGGAAGGGAGGGTGGGAGGAAGGAAGGAAGGAAGGAAGGAAGGAAGGAAGGAAGGAAGGAAGGAAGGAAGGAAGGAAGGAAGGAAGGAAGGAAGGAAGGAAGGAAGGAAGGAAGGAAGGAAGGAAGGAAGGAAGGAAGGAAGGAAGGAAGGAAGGAAGGAAGGAAGGAAGGAAGGAAGGAAGGAAGGAAGGAAGGAAGGAAGGAAGGAAGGAAGGAAGGAAGGAAGGAAGGAAGGAAGGAAGGAAGGAAGGAAGGAAGGAAGGAAGGAAGGAAGGAAGGAAGGAAGGAAGGAAGGAAGGAAGGAAGGCATAATAAAGAAATGAAGAAGGTAAGGGACAATTCGTGAGATTGATTATTTATCATTTTGCATTTAATAAAATGCTGACAAATGTTCAGACGGGCAGATGTGAGAATGTCGATGTAAACCTGTACATTGTGGCCCGCCAAAGTTCTCCTTGCAGGTACATTTTCCGGTCTCGTGATCACACAAGTCTGTGCAGTGCTCAGAGCAGCTATCATTACATCTTGGCCCATGAAATCCACCCTCACACTCTAGAAGGGAACATATTATTGTACAAAGTTAATCCCCGTGATTTAGACAGCAAATTAAAGAAATAGAAAACGTTAATGGATTGTAAGGAAACAATGATAGATTGGCTTACTATCATATTCAATATGGCTTGGGAAGAAAGAAAAGTCCCAGACGATTGGCAAAATCTATCATTGTCCCATTTTGGAAGAATAAGGGAAGTAAAAGGGAGTGTGAAATGTACAGTGGAATATCCCTATTGAGTCAAGTTGGTAAAATGTATGCTAAAATATTGGAGAGGAGAGTAAGATACATAATAGAACCTCAATTAAGTAATAATCAATTCGGATTCAGAAAAGGCAAAAGCTGTACTGTAAAAGCTATATTTACATTGAGACAACTATGTGAAAAAACAATAGAATATGACATAAACCTAAATATATTGTTTATAGATCAGGAAAAAGCGCTTGATCGTGTGGACAGGAACAAACTTTGGCAAACTTTAGAAACATACGGGGTAGCAGGACAACTACTAGATAATATAATGGCATTATATAAAAACAGTCAAAGTGCCGTCAGAACATCGGAAGGTCTGTCAGAATGGTTTCAGGTTACAACAGGAGTAAGATAAGGATGTGTCCTCTCACCACTCCTCTTCATCATATATATGGACAAAATAAATCAGGAAACAACCAACAATAAGGACAAATCAAATAATAACATAGAGGTAGAAAACTCCAACATCAATGAGCTACTCTTCGCAGATGACCAATGCCTAATATATGAGGATGAAAACCTGTTACAACAGCATTTAATATCTCTAGATAAAAGCTGCACAAACTACAGTATGAAAATTAACACAGCAAAAACAGAGGCTATAAGAATAAGCAAATTAAGACACCCATTAAACATCAAGATCAAAGATAAAGAAATAAAACAAGTAGAGGAATTCAAGTATTTAGGCACAATGTTCACAGAAGATGGAAAACAAGACAAAGAAATTGACATGAGAATACAAAAAGCAAATGCTGTCACATACCAGCTTTCACCATTGCTAAGACATCCAAACATTTCTATGCCAGCTAAACTACAAATGATAAATAGCATCTTCATAACAACTTTATGCTATGAAAGTCAAACATGGACCCTTTCTAAATCACATTTAAGAAAGATCAATACATGTGAGATGCGATGCTTGAGAAAAGTAACAAACAACACAAGAAGAGATAGAATACCAAATGAAACCATAAGAAAAATAGCAGGAACAAAACCCTGCCAAGAATATATAGAACAACAACAACTTAAATGGTTTGGTCACCTGGTCAGAATGAATCCTCACCAATCATCATCAAGGGCGTTCTTCTCGAGAATGCATAGAAAAAGACCAAGAGGAAGACCCAGAAGAAGATGGATACATGCAGTGACAGAGACATGTAACAACAATAGAAAATCACTAATTCAGACAACTCGAGCAGCACAAGAACGACAAATGATATAAACCACGACACCTTTTAGGTATCAGTGAAAAGAGAAAAGATAAAAAGAGAAGAAGAATGGATTTGTGTTTCTATTGCAGGACTGTAATGCAACTTTTGTATAATTACGAGCTTTCACATCGTTAAATATAGACACTCCTCACTTTATAAACATGTCCAAATCGTAGTTAATATATATTTATATTTAACTGCTGTTAGAAATGATATGTGTGATGGTTTGATAAAACAATGTAGGATACGCTGACTTGGCCATTTAACCGTATAAAACATGACAACATACCAAAAGATATACTCTAAGGACAATAAATAGATGGCAAAAGAACTAGGGTAAACCCAAAACTCCGATTTATAGACATACGTAAACGTGACATAAGAATGAATATAAACCAAATTAAAAATAAATATAAATAAAATGAAATGATAACATAGGTCCTTTAAACGAAGAAAAAGGAGAGAAAGTGAAACAATAGCACAGCTTCTTTACCATAACAAATGACACGGAGAGAGCATGCAGTATATCGAAGAGTAAAAAAATATTATTATGTAAAGAAAATATAGAGAGATGAATACTATACATGTTGAATATAACAAAGAAAGAAAGACTTACTTCCTCAGTTTAATCTGATACTATCTTATAAACTACAAGACTGCCAAAGTTCACAATTAAAATCTTATGAAAGCGAGAGAGACAGAGAGAGAGAAAGATAGAGAGACAAACGACTGAACGAACAAACATGAACATGTTGATTTGTACCTCCTGTACATTGTGAACTGATAAAGTTCCCGATGCAGGAGCAGTTCCCGGTCACGTGATCACATACGTCTGTGCAGTACTCAGAGCAAATATCATTACATCCTGGCCCATAGAAACCATCAGCACACTCTGTAAGAGATCAGGTTATTACACCGTACAAGACGTGAAATAGTAGGCAACAACACACAGAGAGATAAACATTAGTGGCTGTGTTTGGTTACTTGAGTCTATATCAAAAGGAGATCCATATCTCAACATACACAAGAAGGAGCTGGCGATGTCTTAAGTTTACTTTAATGTAACTAATGCAAAGATAAATGACTCCAATAAATATTATTACAGTTATATCGCCTTATTTTCCTAGCTCATCATAAATTCACACTATTTTCCTCTTGGACCGAAGTCACAGATCTCTACAAATGGCGATTTGCTGCTAGTTCTTGTAGCTCTTGGTTGTTTCTAAGTCTCAAGGTTGAGCTTTCCCTAGTAATTGCTCTACGAGTTGATTTGTTGCCGTCATTGCTTCATTATACCGGATGATTTTAACATGAACGCTTAAGGAACAATTTATCTTTATACCCTTGGTTTTGACTGTAGCCGACACAGAACTCTAGCTTAAGATGTGGATGATAGTTGGGAGGCGAATATAAGTGTAGACATGTTATGCAATGATTTTGATAATGTGGTACATCTTACATTTCGACTGTAACTTAACTTTCAATTTGCGGAGAGTAACAATTCCATTTACCTGAAACCTTTATCAAAATCTCTCATCAATACAATATTCTATTTTCTATTGCCTGGTTCTTGGTTTTTTCCCACATAATAGACCCTTTTCCATGCACAGTTGTCTGCACATTACAATTGCTTTAAGCATAGTGACGAATTTACACTTTGAGTTCGATATGATTTTAAAAAATTGAGGAATCTCACGATATTAGCATTTCTGATATACTAACAATGTTCTGAAATACGCCTTTACTATGAATATTAATAACGCCATCGAACAAACTCAACCAGTAAAATATGTGCGCTTGAATATTTATCAGGATTTTTTTCTTTGACGTAAAATCAGCGCGAAGTACACCACTTAGAAAAGATCACGAAGGAAAGCGGAGCAAATTCCTGATAATTCACGGACTGCCGGCAGAGTCTGGTCGAAAGCAGTAAAATAAACATGTCCAGAGTCCGGTCAAGCAAAGTCTGTCAGAGCTGACAGTGAGTATGTCAAGCGGCCGGATTCGACGGGGCAGTAAGACCGGAAAGCAGCAAACACAGCTGCGGAGATATAAAAAATTGAGTGAAGTATCTTCAGTACATTTTCAGCTATCGACAGAGAGGCAGAAAATAGCTTTGTGCATCTGAACCGTAAACGGTGTAACACAAAGTACTACAGTTGTGGGGCTACCGCCCTGTCACGATTGTTACAGTTATTCGCCTTGGAGGGTGATGCACGTAAGGGCTGGTTATCAAAGCCCCTACTATAATCGCACATTGAGTCATTGAGAAATTGACATCGCCAGAGGTATATTGATACACATAAAGTTGGTTGTATATTAATTGCTCTAATATCCTTCATTGCTGAAATTTGAGTATGTTATGAAGAGATCCTTGAAGACAGGAATCACTTGAGGGGAATGCTCTCAACACAACATCACGTACATCATATCTAATGAATGAACCAACTCACAATTGCAATATGTATTGTCTTGTCTACAGTTTTTAGAGATACATTCAATCAGAAAAGGAATTAATATATGTTATACTAATTAGTTATATGTTACCTCACATAGTCTAATGACGGTGTAGAGATAGGTAACTATATCCAAGATGTCTTTAATATCCACCTATCAGTTCTGTAACTTCTATTAGAAAATATGTATCTCTAAAACTCTTGATTATGTTGTAAGAATATCATCTGCACAGGGCAAAGCCCAGCAAGCGACCACAAGGTGCAGGTTACATCTCAAGTCTCTGTGACAAACTGTTAGATGCTCCAGAAGTTTCTGAAAATCTCTAGTAATTTATAACATTGTGTTCTCCCTGTAAAACCATAATTATACATAACTGTCACAATTTTATCCAGCATGTCTACTTAGGGCAGAAGTCACCAAACAGGGTTTGACCTAAGCCCGTACATAAAAGTGTCTGCTCTTTACATCTCGAAAGTCAGTAGAAAAGTCAATGAGCTGTCTAAAATATATATATTCAAACGTTTTGTTTGCCACTAAGCTCGGCCCATCTCACTAGGAACTCTGGGAGTCTTGAACGTGGTCACGTTATGATTTTCCTGATCCATATTTGTGAATAGCCGAGCGGAAATGTATACCCGCTGGCTGTGTATATATTGTGAATACCCTGGAGTTGTTAAAGTTGATTAATAAAGTTGATGTGACATTTTAACGAAAGACTTCAGTGTGCAGTAGTACCTTTAATTCCATCAAGTTGTATTTATATGCCATAGTGGTTAAATCGAAGTTGGAAGTTTTCGCGGGCACAACAAGTTGAAGAATCCAGAATCCAGTGCAGAACATTCCAATTCACAAGACAAAGTACGATCCGGTGTACATTGAGTACATTACAGCAACACAGTCACAGACATTGTTACATCCAAGGTTATCGACTGGGAAGGCGTGTGAGCGAGGCAGATCCCCGTTCTCAACGACGGTCTTCGAAGAACGCCAGTGAAGGGAGTCGTTTTCCTCATCATCAGAAGTGGCAACATAATAGCTACAGATCATCTTATGTGACACGATCAGCTATGTGTCACGAGTGTTCGCAAATCCCGGCATATTGTAAATGACCGTCGAATCAAATCTTCCAAGTAACTTCCTATTATATTGTGTTCATGGTGCAGTTTGTCATTGGCTGACTTGTCCATTTTTTATGCTACTTGTCCATATTAGTGGTTTGCCGCGGTCTATTTTACCTTGTATTTTTCCTTCTAAGATTACTTTTAGTGGGCAGCTATGTCTTTTAAAATGCCCACAAAATATCATTTGTCTTGTTTGAATTGTGTTAAATATTTATCTCTTTTCCTTTTTAGTAGTTTTATGATTTTCTCTATTGTTTTCTTTTTAATCATCTATCGATTAACCCCTATTATCTGGATGCTAACTAATCAGGTATACACGAGAATTGCATTATCTCCCGCTATAAACTAGGGTTACTTTTAGTAGCACTATAAGCACGTTAACTGTCACTGGATATCAGAGAAAACTTCGACCCTTTATATCAATTGTGCCTACTCCCTGGGAAATCTCTTCGGTCTCTACATGCCAGGGGGTTAGCGAAAGTTATAGCTCTCTCCTTGTCCCTGAGTCATCAGTCCGTCTAACGAGTCTCTTTGTCAAAACATCATACCTCCCTCTTGTTTATCCATTCTAATTGTTCTACACTTTATATTATTATTTTAGAATTGATTATATTGTCACAAAGAAAGAAAGAGAGAAAGCTCTGAATGATTATGTCATTTCGACGGCCACACTATTTTTCAAATACTAACTGACCCAGATACATAAATAAAGTCTAACAGAGACAATCAATTGGACGAAATGACAAGAAAATGTAGAACGAACCTGTGCAGTATGACCCGCCATAGTTGTCCTTGCAGGTACAGTTCCCGATCTCGTGATTACACACGTTTGAGCAATGCTTAGGACTGGAAGCATTACATCTTGGTCCATATAATCCATTGGGACAAACGTAAAAAAAAATCACACACACAAAGCATTGCCTTAATTTTTAGCTATAGCTCGTTTCAAATCATGTGCCCAACTTCAAAACGCTATTACTCTCTAACCGTTTGTTAAAAACTTTTGAAATTTTCCAAATGTTATTAGAATGCAAAAGACCCTTTAAATGTATATTTAACAAATATCTTGCAGCTGCAGTTTTCTTAAAGCGGCGTTATTTCTTTGATGTTTGTCAAAATTGTAAATTGTGAAGCCCTAAAGAATCGAAATTACCGTAGTTGCTGGTCTATGATTAATTTTCACTAGGTAAAGGCGTGGCCGTAATGGAGAAATAACTGGATAAGACAAAACACCAGGAGAATTATTGTCTTCTCAGTTCGAGGACGGACGATAATATCAAGATATACCTGTATGTCCAATTTTCATAGTTGTGTGTTCCTGAAAATGACCGTTTGTTGAACTAATTTAAGGTAATATAGGGGCCAGCATTGTGGGGGCTATATACTTTCATTCTGAATCAGACGAATCAAAAGATTAATAACTGTTTGGGGTTGAACATTCCACAAACCATTTTTCCAATATTCCTCTTCCTGTTTTAAGACGTGGTCTTCACATTTAGCCCAATAATCTTTGTCTATATTTAATAAAGCGAGATTAGCAAGAGTCTTTACATAACATATTTTGAATGTTGTATTTTCATCTGCCACTTGTCCTTTTAATTTTGCCCAGATTAGTTCTATTGGATTTAAATGAGCATGGTAAGGTGGCAGCCTCAAACTTATATGACCGTGCTCTTGGATAATCTTATCTATTTGAAAAATCTTTGTCCTCTGTTTTTGCTTTACTAGAGATAGTAATTCAGGTTTTAAGTACATGTTATTAAATTGTATGTGCTCCTTTGTGAGCCATATCTTAATAGCATCTTTTGTACTGGATGACGTCGGGAATTTATCTTCAAGTGCAACAATGTTGTGGTACGCTGCATTGTCCATTATTAGGCAAGATGGTCGATCTAGTGCTGGGAGAACAGAATGTTCAATCAAATGTCTAAATATGTGACCATTCATCTCAGAGTGATTATCCCGATTGTCTATGGATTTTGAAAGAAAAATGAGCTCTGCATTATGTATTAGTCCATGTTGTCGACTACCTGCATGAGCAATTATCAAGCGCTGTCCTTTGCTGCTAGGTATTAATCTCTTAATCTTTCCATCTGATGACTGCCATTCCCTTTGGTTAGTGTGGTGAGCATTGATCCATGTTTCATCCAAGTACACAATATCATAACCTTGCTTGCGCACCTCTTTTACTTCACGTAAGTACTTGCTTCTCATGACTACTATATGTGGCTTCTCACAGATGATGTTTCGTCCATTGGAATACTTTCTGAATGTAAAGCCTGCAGCTCTCACATTCTTCCATAATGTAGACTTTGATATTTCAATACTGTTGTTCTTTTTCAGCGATACTTTTAATTTTCTTATTGTAGCAGTTTTATTCATACCCAACATTTTGCGAATTTCACTTCTAATAAGTTAACTGTCGAAATTATCCAACATTTTTCTCTTCCTTGTGATTTTGTATATTTTGAACATTGACGGTTACGTGCTTGAATCCAGCAATTAAATGACTGTTTAGATGAATCCAAAATGTGTCTTGTCTTATTCTCAGGGTTTTCTAAAGAATGAAATAATCTTCCTCGTTTAGCCTCTTTGCAAAAATAGTCATACATTTTTATTGCGATGTTTTGTAAACTGCAGAATTTCATTTTAAGACTCATGATAAATGTTATTGTTCCACGTCTTCACCTATGAATGAACGGAAATGGAACACACAATGCCTCGTGTTTTCTACAAGTGTCTAATTGTGTCAGAAAGCCCACGTGGAAAGCGTTCAAAAACGTCAATTGTACCGTGTATGGATTTTTAATCGCTATTTTTAACTTAAAATACTGTAAACATTAAGTTTTGACTACATCAATGGGTCGTTATAAATTTATATAAATCAAATAAGCAACAATAATAACCAAATGGTTTTTTTTAATGAAATTAATTCCCTGTTGGGTTCTAATCGTTATAACTTTACATGCAAATTTTGAAAAAATTACAAAAAGAGATTAAAAAGATATCGATTTTAAAAGTTGGGCACATGATTTGAAACGAGCTATAATTGGTTCCCACATGTTGTCAAAGTAGCGACCACTCTTATTGCAATCGCGTTACACATATAAGAGAAATAAATAACTAATGAGAAGATAACCTACAATCGCAAATATGTAATCTCGTTGGTTGAGTGACAGTGTATAGTAATCAGTTCAAGTTTGTTCAGTGGGAACCAGATGTTGGTGGGAAAATGACAAGAAAGGACAAAGTTGCTTTGTTCACGGACATACCCAGATGAGTAGTTGAAGGAGACACACATAGAGAGAAGATACGATCCAGAGAGAAGATGCAGACTTCGAGACGCCCATAGATTAGTTAGCTAGTTCTTCTTTTCTCTTTTCACTGATACCTAAAAGGTGTCGTGGTTTATATCATTTGTCGTTCTTGTGCTGCTCGAATTGTCTGAATTAGTGATTTTTCTTTGTTGTTACATGTCTCTGTCACTGCATGTATCCATCTTCTTCTGGGTCTTCCTCTTGGTCTTTTTCTATGCATTATCAAGAAGAACGTCCTTGATGGTGATTGGTGAGGATTCATTCTGACCAGGTGACCAAACCATTTAAGTTGTTGTTCTATATATTCTTGGCAGGGTTTTGTTCCTACCATTTTTCTTATGGTTTCATTTGGTATTCTATCTCTTCTTGTGTTGTTTGTAACTTTTCTCAAGCATCGCATCTCACATGTATTGATCTTTCTTAAATGTGATTTAAAAAGGGTCCATGTTTGACTTTCATAGCACAAAGTTGGAATGAAGATGCTATTTATCATTTGTTGTTTAGCTGGCATAGAAATGTTTGGATGTCTTAGCAATGGTGAAAGCTGGTATGTGACAGCATTTGCTTTTTAGCTAGTTAAAATGTAATAATTCCAGCAGATAAACCTTACAGAATAGAGTTAGATTAACAAGTATAGAATTATTTAGTTCACCTCTGACAGTAAATGAACTGAGAATGTTGAACCAAAATTAGTTAAGTTCGAGACTGACAGGAGATACTAGAGTTAGTGTGATTGTGACGGTTTGTGTACTCGACCCTCTCTTATCCTCATAGTTTTGTCAATTAATGGACAAAGACAAAGGCATGCGAAATATTGTGAAATCAATGGTAATAATGCAAGGGGAAAAAAATGGTATGGTCACAGCTTTACGTAGGCGAGGGACGACACCAATTCAAAACGAAGTTGCTGCTCAGTAGTAGTATTCGACATGAATAATAGACAACACAAACACACATTTTTTAAAGTAAATTAAATTAACACTACATGATCATCATCATCAAGTACTGGGCCTGCTGGCGTAGGTGATCATGTCTCTCCACAAGTTTCAATCTCGACATTTATTTATCATTTCTGTTGTTGACCTTCTGCCAAGCCATTTATTTAAGCCGTCTGTTAATTTTTATCTTTGCTTCCCTCTATCTCTTCGTCCCTCAATTTTTCCAGTTGTTACAATATATTCAAGTTGTTCTCTTCTCATTACATGGCAAAAAAATGATGACTGTTTCTTCCTAAAATTGGAAATTAGCTCTCTTTTTGCTTTGACCTCTTTCAGAACATATATCAGTGAGAGCATAAATATATGCATGTAAAAGTAGAAACACATATACACGGGTTCGAGATTTTTAAAAAGTAGCCTTGTCCTTACTGATCTCAAAAGTGGCCCTGAAGAAATGAGATGACAAAGACTGTGTGTTCTGATCGGTAATCTAATTTACTGGTTAAACACGGCCCCAACCACTACTGAATTGTTGACAGAAAAAATTATGGGAAGCATTGATGATTATAATGATGATGATGATGATCGTATTCAGAAGCAGGCATGACAGATCATTACTTCTCTCACAAAAATCTCCAATGTAGCCAGGAATACATTCCAGACAGTGACCGTATCGATGCCCACACCGCTGATCTAAGCAGTTGGAATTGCACTTCGATGAGCATTGAATTCCATAGAATCCTCTTTCACATCCAAGAGCACATACACCCGTGGCAGGATGACAGACGCTGTCTTTACTACACGGACACGTCTCTTGACACCAGAGCCCCCACGTTCCATCTGGACATACGGCTTCTGGTAAATGGACATAACAGGGATACACTTAACGAGTAGTTTACCAGGAAAATGAAGTGATAAGAGAGCATATATAGGTAATGTGGGGAAGGAGACAGAGATCAATGAAACGCTACATAACGTGGATAATAAATTGATAAACTCTTTAACATCCAGAGGGAGATCAGTGACAACAGAAGCTATAGTTCTCAAGTAAAGAACAAATGTCATGATGACCTGAGCACTTCCAAGAAATCCTTCATCGATCTCACTCCTGCCCACAGACAGATTTTGAAATACAAAACACAATTAGAACGAGTTTACGCTGAGGGAATTAGAAGCATCAGTAAAGCTCAGGAGAAAATGTTATAACAACCGAGGCGTTACAAGCAATTAGTATTCAAAATTATGTCACCTGCAGAGAGTATCAAATAAAATATAGAAAGAAGAAAGGCTCAATTCGAAATGTAAAAAAAGGATCATTATTATTTTTTAACTTTCAACAAGGCCAAGTTAATTATTACAACAATTTAAAATGAGTGATTCTTCTATTCTTATCCCTCCTTTCAACTACCTGTGGAGCTTAGGTGTACAACTTTCCATGTTGCTCTGTTTCTTGTTATTCTGTTAAATCCTATATAGAATGTATATAGAATGGAACGAATTCAAAACAAACTTAAATCCTATTCTGTTAAATCCTATTATTATTATGTTATTCTGTTAAATTATGTTATTCTGTTAAATCCTATATAGAATGTGTATAGAATGGAACGAATTCAAAACAAACGAGGAAATTAGAGAAATCGCCAATCAACCACTAATATCTTCAGTAATAAAGAAAAGACGATGGTCATACGTTGGACATGTGATGAGAAGAGATAATAATCGAATAGCAAAGCAAGCCCTCATATGGGAAACAACAGGTAAAAGAAAAAGAGGAAGACCCAGGGAGACACTGAGAAGAACATTGATGAGAGAGGCAAGAGCAGCAGGAATCGGCTCCCTCAATGAGATAGAACTGCTTGCACAGAACAGAGACAGATGGCGAGATTTAATAAAATATCTTTAAAAGAAAACTGCTAGAACAAAAATTCATATAGGAGAAGGTGTATCTTGGTCTACGCCCTATGGGCCGGTTACGGCTCGAAAGGTCAATAGATAGATAGATAGATGTCTTCCCATCATTGTCATCTCTACTTCCATCTGTCTTCTCCATGAATATTTTGGTCTTCCTCTTTGTCTTTTTCCTTTCGGATTCCAAAAATGGCCTGTCGTGTAATATTCTCAGGTGGCTTCCACATTGTGTGTCCTACCCCAGCCATCGTCTTCGCTGTAAATATTTTGTCCACTGGTATTTGAGTGGAACTTTTCGATAATTCTGTGATAATGATTTGGTCATTTTATTCTGCGCAAGAATTCAATAATGAAGGTCTGTATCTTCATGATTGGCATTTTTGTTCTCCATGTATAGTAGCCATATAATAGGACTGACTATTCAAAGACGACACTGTTTTGCGAGAATAGGTGACAGGACTGTGGGAATTTAGAAGAAGCCTTAATTATACTGGGAAGACGCTGACAAGAGAAAGCCGTTTCGAACTTCACTGATTAGAAAAACGCATTTGACGAAATAAATTATTTTTAAAATATTGTTACTCAGCTGAAAAGTGGAAAAACTTTGACGTAGAGAGCAGTAGGAGAATAAGGTTGTATAGATGGGTAGAGACAAAAAGGAACGTAAGAACCAAGACAGCGCTAGCTTTCAAAGGTTGGAAAATTGTGAAAAACAAAATCATAAGCATGAAAACAAATACTGTATCCATCTTTATTTAATTACTTGAAAAATATGTAGAAATAGAGAGCAAATTAGATGTATTCGAGAATGCTTCTTAGAACACTTTTATTTGCAATGGAATCAATTCAAGACAAGTTCAGAAATAAGAGAAATGACCAAGCGACCGATATAATCATCCACAATCGGGAAGAAAGATTGCATATATGTAGACCAGTAACGAGAATAAATAACCAGAGCATCACCACAAATACCTTGGAAAACCCATTGACGGATTACCATGAGTTTATAACATGTGGTCTTACATCGTCCATGACGTTACAAATGTATAATTTAAACTAATGTACGTAATACAGTTTACTTAAAGTGGTTGTTTTTTTTTATCTTTGTCACTGCAACAATTACTGCATCCCTAAAAAATAGAATTTACAGTAATTTTAACAATTTCTTAGCTTTTGATAAGCAATAGGTGAGTCATCAAATTTTGGGCAAACTGTTACAAGTAGTACTCAATTATATGCGTTGGTTTGTTCTTGTAGACTCCAAGTTTCCTTGAAACAATTATCAGTGTCAGAAGGAATCAAGTGAGCAAATAGTAAAAGCAAAAATGATAGTGAATGTTTCTTACTGAAGAAATTATAATTGAGTATATATTAAGGCACTTCCTGGAGTTACAGCCCCTGTGAGTTAGGGCACCCTTTGGAGTTACAACCCTTTTGAATTAGGGCACCAGCTGCAATTAAAGCCCTTGCGATTTAGGGCACCACCTGGAGTTACAGCCCTTGTGAGTTAGCGCACCACCTGTAGTTACAGCCCCTTGAGTTAGGGCAACACCTGGAGTTACAACTCTTGTGTTGTTTCTCTGCCTACAACTGAAGATCACTTTTTGATGATATGAAAGGTTGTCAAGATCAAGAAACATGTCAAGTGTAAAAGATTAAGGCATTTTTGACTGGCTGAATGTGTGGGCAATCTGGTCAGTATTACACAAAGATTATCTTTCTTGATCAGAAATAAACTGGTCCGCATTTAAGGTTGGGTGTACCTAGAAGCCATCAAGTGAGATCCGTTCCCTCACTAAATGTTAACTGGGTACATGTTGCTTTGGGAAGATCTGACCTTATCAACGTTCACCTGTTGAGTGGGTAATGATGGACTGTCACAAGTTGACAGTCAGATGCAATATCTGCAACTTTCAGCACATCCATCTTTGGCGTGGTAAGATGTTTCCTTGCTTAACATTGCTGCTTGTACAGCAGCCATTGTAACCGGCTCTTTTAGTGTCAAGAGCTCTTAAATGGAGGGCATCACTACTGGGTTGTGTGTAGGACATCTCTACTGGGTCGTGTATAGGGCATCACTACTGGGTTGTGTCAAGGGCATCACTAATGGTTTGTGTTTAGGTCATCAATACTGCGTTCTGCCTAAGGCATTACTACAGGGTTGTGTTTAGATCATCAATACTGCGTTGTGCCTAGGGCATCACTACTGGTTTGTGTTTAGGTCATCAATACTGCGTTGTGTTTAGGTCATCAATACTGCGTTGTGCCTAGGGCATCACTACTGTGGTGTGTCTAGGGCATCACTTCTGGTTTGTGTTTAGGTCATCATTACTTGGTTATGTCTAGGTTATCACTAAGAGATTATGTCTAGGGCGCCATTAATGGGTTGTGTCTAGAGCATCACCAATGGATTGAGTCTAGGGCATCACTACTGGTTTGTGTTTAAGTCATCACTAGTAGGTTGTGCCTATAGCATCTCAACAGCGTTGTGTCTAAGGCATCATTACTTGGTTGTGTCTAGGTCATCACTAAGAGATTATATCTAGAGCGCCATTAATGGGTTGTGTCTAGGGCATAACTAATGGATTGTGTCTAGGGCCTCACTAATAGGTTGTGTCTCGGGAATCAGTAGTGAGTTGTTTCTATGGCATTACTAATGGGTTGTGCCTAAGGCATCACTACTGGGTTGTGCTTTGGGGATCAGTATTAGGTTGTATTTATATAATAATTAATAGGCTGTGCCTATGTTATAATTATTGGTTGCGCTTGAGAATTAATTATGAATTAATTATTGGATTGTGCTTATGGCATGATTATTTGGGTTGTACTGATTTCATTATTAATTGACTAAATTTATGGCATCACTCAGTTGCTGTACTTATAGACTAGGCTAGAAAAGATCACATTATGGGAGATAGAGATATAGCTTTGGTTGGATATCTTTGAGGTTACCCAAACTCAGTAGATGATAGCAGTACAATTATAATACATACACAAATCGTACAGTAGCAAGTTTCGGGAAATGGAAAATGTTAGCTGTTGGTGGGGGAAATGATGTAAACTTAATTTGATTTGACTGTCACGTGTACAGAAATTAAGATGATAAACAAACTCTGGGGGCAGGTTAGGTTTATGAGATAGATCTCACTCTTATGGTTCTTGTTAGCATGATTTTATAAAACTCAGAGGTTAAATAAATGTCAAGATTTAGTTGTTTTAAAAATAAAATGTGACTCAAAAGTTGTCAAAGTTTGCGTTCAGCCATTCGCTGAGAGATCACTAGACAGCGACAAAACCAATAAATTATGCAAATTAGACTTTAACTTCAAGCATTAGCAGAATCATACGGTTTAGAATGTTTTAAGGAATTTTATAAAGAAGCTATAGACAGAGAAACTTCCAAAAAATATATAATAGACGAGCTTAGTTCGGCTTCGGTTGAAACTGCCTGATGGCAGACCTAAGTTTTTATAGTTTTGGACTTTCTCTCAGTTAGTTATTTGTTATCAAATAGAGATGTAGAAGGAAGATGCAGAAATAGATCAGTCAGAAAGCTCTGCTCCAGAGAACAACAATAAGTAGATTAAGAGTGGCACTGAATAAGTCAAGACATAGATATGGAATAGGAAGTGTCAAGTAAGACGAGTTGCAACAGTTTAAAAGAATGAAAGACAGAATGAAGGATAGAGACAACTGTCACAGACAATATGTATTAAGAAATACCTCAATATTCACCGGTGTTAACCTCATGAGCACACCCAGATGATCAAGAACATTAATTTTAGAATTGGAATTTACAATGTAGATGTACTCCACTATACTTCACTTGTACAACCGACAATCAAATAAACTTGTAAAGCAAAATTTCACAGTTTGTAATTATTGACTACATGAATCCATGTCAAGACATTGTTAGTACATCGTGTTGTGATCTATGTGTAATAATTATGAAAATATCTAAACTGTGCATACAATATGTAGTAGCCGTTCCCAGTCAAAAGATATGACGCTAGAGAAAGCTAAGACGATACTATCACATGTAATGTTGACCAGTAGAAAGTGTAAACATTATATTTCATTAGTATCATTATGTGTGTCTGTTTTTATATACAACACATAAGCCAAAATAAAAGCCATCTGTTGTTGGAAATAATTTCTTTTTTTTTTTTATACCGTCTTAGCAAAAAAGTTAACATAAAATGTCAACAATTGCAACCACACGGTAATAAAGATAAAACATTTGGAGACAGGGCATTAGTTTTGAGACGGATTATAGTAGACATTTACTCTTGCTGAAAATAAAATCTCACCCACAACTGTTTGACGGTAAGGTACACTGTGAGCCATGCGTAAGATCTGAGAGCACTGGAGAATATTTTATACTGGATTGAGGCCCACAGCTGTTAGATTAAGATAACATGAATCAAAATGTACAGCCATAATCTGTTAACAAACCTACATTCACAGTGTGATTTTGTGACACCCAAACACTCCTCATTAACCTTTCTCAGCTTCTGAATTGTTCCAGGTTAAAAAAATTATGCAGAAGAAGCTGCCTATATCGTATCAAAACCAATCAAATCTCTCAACGATAATTGGTGTAATGATTCATGCAGAGCGTTTCAATTCAGAAAACTATTTTTTACATGTTAAACTTATTGAAGAATTTAGGGAACAAGGAATTAATTGCAGTGCTGCGGTAAAGCTGGTAGCAAAGATCAAATGGTGTGATAGGTCGAAACGACAGTATTCTGTTGTGTTCATTTTAGGTAAAATTGTGACCACACATTGAAGAAGTCTACGTTACACACCACCACATGCTTTTTGCGGAGGGGTGAGGTTTCCTCGCCAGAAAATCATTGTAAATGGTTTGTCCGGTTTTTGTTTTGTCGGGTCGGGTAACTTTGCCTGCGACTGTGTGCAATAAACAGTACAACCTGTGGCTGCCCTGCTGTCATGCAGGTACGCTCAGGAGAGTATAGGCTAAGGGAGGATACCTTAAAGTAAAACAACACTACCGCCTTGTGGGTGAGACTTTTTAATCAAAGGCTAATGGAGTCAACCGTAAACAAACCGACGGAAGGCAACAGAAAACCACCTTCGTAACTCGTTTGTATAATCATGGATCGCCACAACTATACAATTTACGACAACGTTTATAGGGATTCCAATGGAATACTCTCGTTCGCCAGGGGGAATCATGTGCTTCAGGTGATACCCTATCGTCATCAAGATGCTGTAAGCAAAATAAAGATAAAACAAACACTGAAAAAAGGAACCTGGAACGTAGGAACACTCATGTAAAAGGAAAAAAAACTGAAAAACATGAAACAGGAAATGAAAAGGATAAGTTTACATTTAATGGGACTGGGTTAATGAGAAACACTGGATCAGGGAGACATAGTCTGATGAATATTCAATAATCTATTCTGGAAGTACTGAACACTAAAGAGCAATAACAGTGAACGGCTTTTGGGCAATATATGACTATTAGTGCAATTGAACTGTAAACCAATCATCATCATGTGTCATACCTGTGGCGTAGGCGATCATGTTCCTCCACAATCCTCTATACAAAGTGCATCGTATCAGTTCTGTTGCCGACTGTTTTCCATGCCATGACACCAATCTATCCAGTATTTTATTTTTTTGTCGTCCGCGATATCACCTTCCTTTTATTTTGCCAGTTGTAACCAAGTATTCCAACTTTCCTCTTCTTATGATGTGCCCAAAAAATGTTGATTGTTTCTTTTAGATGTTTTTTATGAGCTGCCTTTTTGTGTTGGCCACTTTGAGATTTTCTCATTGGTCTTTTTAGCTGTCCAGGGAACTTTCAACATTCTTGTGAGAAATCCCATCTCTGTGGCCTCTAATCGCCTTTTCATTTGTTTGTCTACTGTCCATGATTCGCTTCCATAGGTCAGAATCGATTCTATATAGCACTGATGAACTCTCTTTCTCATTTCTATACTTCGCCTACGCACTGGCCACAATTGAATGAGAAACCATGTTCACCAAATTCAAAATAGGCACAACCAGGCAATGCCACTGCACACTAGACAACAAAGCATGTTCTACATGATTGCCCCCAGCACACAGACCTGAGAAGGTCAACGTGGCCCACATCCACCTCCCTGGAGAGAAACTATATGGGGCAATCGAATCACTTAAACTGACAGCTGACTTCGTAAGATAGTCTGGAATCCTACTCTGATTGAGACATGATCGCAGAGAGAACAAGAGAGATTTCTACTGACATAGATTTGTTGCATAAGATATTTTCATTTTCTGAAATGCTAATTTGGCCTGAGCTATTCTGCTTTTTATTTGTGTAGTGTATCTTCCATCTAATGCTATTATTGTGCCCAAGTATTTCAAATGTTGCACTTGTTTCTGATTTGTCCTGTTTATTTTTAGTAAACCAATATATATATATATATGTATATATATATATATATATATATATATAATAATAATAATAATAATAATTCCATACAAGTTTATGCACAAACAGTAGACAGTGTATAGGAAATAGTTGATAAATTTTACCAGGAACTTAAATGGCATTTGGTCAATGCGAACCACATGAAACACTATAGTTCTACGGAATCTCAATGCAAAAGTAGAAAAGGAAAGATTTGCAGAAGTGGTTGGCTATTATGGCTTAAGAGAGAGAAATGAAAGCGGTGACAAGTTTATTGATTGGGCAAGAACACATAACAACATGATGATAGGAAACACCTGGTATAACCAACATGCAAGGCGTCTGTGAACATGGAAAAACACAAGAGACAACGCGCGTAATAAAATCGACTACATGGTGATAAGCAACATATTAAGAAACAATCCGGTAGGTGTGAAAACTAGACCAGGGGCAGATTGCAATAGTGACCATGTACCAGTTGTGGAAAAGCTTACAGTGAAAATAAAAACAGCAGAAGAACATCAGTTAAAAATATCAAGTTAAATTTAGTTTTACTCAAATCAAACAAGAGTTTTACAAGACAAATATAACTTCACAATTCATAACCGAACAATGCAATAAAGAAGATACAAAGCATCGATGAACAGTTTGAAATGCTAAAAGAAAAAATGCAGAAAACATCAAAATAGTTCATACCACCAGTGAGGACAAATTCCAGAAAGAAATGGATGACAATAACACTTGACAGCTAATGGATACAAAAATAAGGATAACAAAGATGAGTATAGAAAATAAATGAAGAAATTGTAATAAAATGCAATGAAGCAAAAGAAGCATGACTAAAACAGAGATGCAAAGAGATTGAAATGCAACAAAAAGGAAATGCCAAAACTATTTACAAACAAACTGAAGAATTAATAAGAAGAAAAACACAATCAAAAGCTGGATGTTTAAGATCAAGAAGGAAATTTTTTCATTGAACAAGAAAGCATAAGGGAACGAAGGATAGAATACATTAAAGAATACATACAGCAGAAGCAAATATTAAGGATAATGGGAGGAACCAGAAATACTCAAAGAAGAAGTGAAAAACGCCGTGTGCAATATTAAAAGCCCCTGGACCAGATAATATAACTAAAGAAGAGACTGAAGCCATGTGTGATTTTTGAATAGAATAATAACATATGTTGAAAGGTATCTACAACAGGGGATATATACCAGACGACATGCTCAAATCAATATTCATAGTCCTATCAAATAAATCTTGTGCAATCGAATGCGATGATCATCGCACAATAAGCCTTAAGTCACGTGACTAAGATATTACTAAGAATCATCATGCGTAGAGTGCGAAACAAAATCATGTCCAGAAATTATTGATGAACAGTATGGTTTTATTGGAGTTAAAGGTACGAACAATGCAATATACATCATAAGATCTGTATTAGAAAGAGCCATAGAGGTGAAAACAGATATTTACCTATGTTTAATAGATTATACCAAAACATTTGACAAAATAAAGTACCAAGAATTTTTTAAAATTTTAGAAATCATAAACGTAGACAGCAAGATCTAAGAATATTAAAGAAAGTTTACTGGCAACAAACAGATGCCATAAAAGCTGGAAATCAATTGGGAATGTTTCAACAGATAAAACAGGATGCTATGCAAGGTTGTGTGCTGTCAGCATATTTTATTTAATATGTATAGTGAGATTATTTTGAGATTTATAAGGGACATACTGGAATAACAATCGGAGGTCATAATTTAAATAATCTAAGGTATGCTGATTATACAGTCTAAAACGCAAGGAGTGATACCCAGTTACAAGAAATGTTAGACGTTATAGTGAAGGAAAGCAAAAATTAAAGACTTAGCCTGAATAGCATAAAGACAGAAGTAATGGTAGCAACAAAGAAAAATAAACTACCGCAATGCACAATAAAGACAAGTGGAACAATATTAAAACAGGTAAATGAATTTAAATATCTGGGAACAATGTTAACCTCAGATTGTAGAGGTGATTCAGAATTGCTCAAACAAAAGCAGCTTTCCAAAAAAATGAGAAAGATACCGTTCATTTTTTAAATAGAAACAAGAAATACAGTTAAACTTAAATTTTATGTAGAGCCAGTCTTAACATATGGATGTGAATCATGGACAATAAGATAACAGACAAGAAAATAACTAGAATCTGTAGAAATGTGGTTTTACAGAATAATGCTGATGATACCACGGACAGCTAAGAAGAGTAGTAAAACGTTTTTGAAATAGACTAAAGCAATGAGTGAACTAATTTCCAATATTAGGAAGAAACAAATCATTTTTTTGCCCATGTAATAAGAAGGGTTTTCCTGATTTTTTTTCTTCTGTCTATTGTCTATGGTTCGTATCTGTATATCAGCACTGGTGTTTGATACGGTACTTTTTGTTTAACTTTCAATGATAATGATTTCTTAGAATAACATATTTCTTATTTGATTACACACATTTTTTACCTGTGTTAATTAATTTATGCATCTTCCACCTTATGCTGGTAATATTTTTTTTACATTTTACATATAAATGGCATAATTTAATGAAATCGTGTCTTTCAAGATTACAATTATTCTTGTTTCCTTTTCATTTTAAATAAGTTAATTTTTATTAAAGAAATTTCTATTAATGAGTGTGGTTCTTTTTTGCGATTTGATATCAGTTAACCCTCATAATTTTATTCCGGGATGTATGTATATACAATACAATCTTGATCCCAACGTTGTGCTACCTATGCCAGACCTGAACCCTAGATGCAAGAACAATAAGAAATAATCTCTACAGAGATGAAATGTGTTAGACGAATGACAGGAAAAAGTCTGAGAGATAAGATCAGAATGAAGAACTGAGAAAAAATGCTAGGAATAGCCCCCCGCCATAGAATATATAAGGAAACAACAGATAAAATGGCTTGGCCACGTGACAAGGCAGAAAGAACAAAACACAACACAACGAGCTTTCAACAAACGTTGTGAGAATACCAGACCCAAGGGTCGACCACGAAAAAGATGGGTCGGTGGAATATTAGAAGCACTAGGAAATATAACAGCAGCAGAGGCGAACAGAATAGCAAAAAACCGCAAATTATATCTCCCCTCGACGTTAAAGGCAGATGAGGAATGAAAGCAAAAGAAGAAGAAGGTAAGTGTTCGTGTGTCGAATGTTTTCTGTACTACGGAAAGAGCTCAGGCGAAAGGACACATCTTGTTATATTCTTGTATTCTCCCAGTTTGTTTTCTACTCTGCTGCTGATTGCTACAAGTACATTATCTTGATAATCATTACAATTGTCTTATCAACACTGATGTATTTAACATTTGTAGGCAACTACTGTGAGTTTTACTTTGGCTCACTGTGGTCAATGAACATAAGTAAATGTTTTTTTTTTAGCTTCAACAGCTCTTGCCATCATATTCTTATGATATTTGAATCACATTTTTGTGTGAGCTAGAAATGTGAGGGTTGTCTCTGACTATAGTCAAACTACAAATTCAAAGTTATAACTCTTCAGCAATAAGAAGTTACCACTGGTAATTTCATGCTGAGGCTTCATGACTGACGATTACCAAGGTTTCCACTAGAATTGTGCAACAGAGAGCAAATCATTTGGAATCCTCATTGGAACTTGTGAAAAATCGTCAGGGATGGAATGAAGTGAGTGAGTTGCCACAAATTAATAAAAACTATTGACGGGTAGCTATGATGTTAAAGTTATATGTAGCTATTATCATGTGATGAAGCTTTTTATTTGTTCAAAAGGACACAAAAACACACACACACATTCAATTACACCTAACTTACCACCATATATTTCAACCTCACATAAAGTCAATATTCGATCGGATTCGCTGCCTGTTTCTCTTCCTATAATTTTTAAGACTTTGGTAAAGTTTATTGAATCCATAAGCACGTGGTGATGCTCACTAGGGATTACGACGGATGTGTCTTTCCCATGAAAGTGTCTTAAACCATTTGGTGAGAAACCTTCAACGCTTATTCCATGAAAACGTTCCTGATTGTCTGAGATTAGACATAATTTTCAACAATAACTAAAAAATCAATCATTGGAAATCATATAGCAATTGTATAAATAAATAAATAAATATAGTGAGTTGTATGTTACTAAAAGATTATGGTTATTGGAGAAGATTTAATTTAAATAAAAGCTCATGATATGATGTACATCTAGATGAAGGAAATTCCCAGAAACCCACCACTAGCGTGACGTTTTCAGGTTTGCGTACGGGGGTGGGGTGGGGGAAGGGGGGTATTTGTAGTTAGAGTGACGCCAACCTTCCTTATTTTTTGATAGCTGGAAACATCTCGCTAGTTGCAGCTTTGTTCTGTTTTATTTTCTGCCCGTGGCCTTAGTTAATCTATAATTGGCCATGGCAATAAGTCAACATGTAATCAAACCAATCAGAGGACCTCAAGACCCAAATCAGGATGCCTTTAATAATATGAATAGTTGTGAACAAGTTATCAATATATGCCTCAGAACAGGACACAATCGACTCCACAGTCAATTGTATACAAAACTCAAGATCGGCACTTCAACTATATGTACATAAGAAAAACGCCCCAGAGTGCTGAAAACATACTTTAAGACTAAACTGAATATAGTATAGATAGATGGATGGATGGATGGATGGATGGATGGATGGATGG
>JAVIAB010000001.1:55089828-55092328 GCA_032433765.1 Megaustenia siamemsis
AATCTCATTTGGTTCCATTTGACGAGACCACAAACACAATGTAACATTGTTAACTAAAGTAAATATTTATAGTAGAATAATGCTCGTAGCAACAGACCCAAGATTTGCACATTTGAATTTCAGAGAATGTATAGTCTATTTTTTAAACCTCATAAGTTTTTAAACAGCAGATACTTCTAATCACTTTCAATGTATAACAGAAGAATCATGTCTATACAATATTCATGGAAAGACAGAAACGAGCAGCTCAGACACCATATTCCCTATACGCCACTTGGCGTGATGGGGGTACTTTACTTTTTTACTTTGCAATTATTTGTCTGTTCCCTCTTATATATTGCCCGTGCTTCATTGCATACAATTGGTAGTGATCACTGCCACACTACCAATATATTTTCCATACTCTATCACAATATTCTCCATACACTACCACCATATTTTCCATACCTACAACTGTATTCTCCATACACTACCACCATATTCTCCATACATACAACTGTATTCTCCATACACTACCACCATATTCTCCATACCTAGAACTGTATTCTCCATACACTACCACCATATTCTCCATAACTACAACTGTATTCTCCATACACTACCACCATATTATCCATAACTACAACTGTATTCTCCATACACTACCACCATTCTCGTGTATTGTCACACTCGGCAGGAAATGTAAGAAACATAACTCAGTCGTGGTCAATGCAGAGGCCAACGGTCTCATTTGGGAGAACACAGATGAGAAAGATGCGGTCATCTATACAGACGGATCTGTAATATGACACCAAAGGAGCGCATGGGCATTTACAGCATGCTCGGCAGGCAGAAGAGTCAAAAATGACAGTGGTGCAAAGGTTATGACCACGAGTGCATGCCCCAAAAAATTCATTTGCCTTGTTCTAATTGTGTTTAGTAGTTCTTTTTTCATTTTTAGTTGTTTTTAAAACTTGATCATTTGTTTTCTTTTCTTTCCATCCAATTCTACCTATTCTTCTATAAATCCACATTTCAAAGGTTTCAATTCTCAATTCTGTTTTCTGGTCTAATGACCATATTTCTGCCCCATACAGGAATATTGAGAAGATGTAACATTTTGCTATTCTTAGTTTTAGCCCTTGTGTTATTTGTTTTGATGTTAGTATGTTCTTCATGACATTAAAATTACTTTTTACCATACCTATTCTTTTGTTTATTTCAGTTGTACATTTTCCATCACTGGTTATAGTGTGTCCCAGGTAGTTGTAACTCTGAACTGTCTCCAGATGTATTCCTTCAACTTTGATGTTTAATTGTAGGTCTTGAGAATTTTATTTGTTTATGATCATAGTTTTAGTCTTTTTGATATTTATATCTAGTCCATATTTTTTGCTTGTCGTGTTTATTGCATTAAGTAATTGTTGTAGGTCTTTAGGATTTTCTGCTAGTAGAACAGTATCATCAGCATATCTTAGGTTATTGATTATCTTTCCATTAATGTTTAAGCCTGGCATCTCTGTGATGTTTTCAAAGATTTGCTCAGTGTATAGATTGAACAAGCTTGGTGATAGGATGCATCCTTGTCTTACCCTCTTTTTATATCAATGGGTGTAGAGTTCTTCTTGTTATATTTTATTATTGCTGTTTGCTCCCAGTACAAATTACATATTAGTCTTATGTCTGTGTCGTCCAGATTTATATCTTTTAGGCAGTCTATAAGATGATTATGGTGTATTCTATGAAATGCTTTGGTGTAGTCTAGGAAGCAGACATATATTGGTTTGAAGTTTACATAGAAGAATACATAGATATCATAACGTAATTTTTTTTATTAAATCACAATTTTTACCGACAACATGACAAGTTGTTTTTACACAAATAATATGATTGTTTATAAATGTTGTTTGTAAATGAGAAGTAAAGAACATCTTTCTACCGTCTTATACGTACATAAACTTCATTGTTTAACGAAACTTTTGCTTCAAAGAACAGACTGTAACAAAGAAGTGCAGTGTTCACAGAGTGTTTACTGTGTCCCTGGCGAAATTTGTGAGCGATAATCCTGTCTTGAAATCTGGTTTCATTACAGGCGTAGCCATCGACCTTTCACCAGGACCGAGTCAAGTTTCCTCTATTTAATGAACTCTCTCATTTCAAGTATTCTTTTTCCAGAAAAGTGTGATCTTGTAAAACAGAACAAACGATAAACAGGCAAACAACAACTTAGGTTGCTGGCTGAATGTATCATCATGCATCTGACGTCAGCGGGAGAAAACAAACAAAAAACGTAACTGGTAGAACATGGTAAAGATTTTAAAATCTTCTTGAACTGAATGACGTAGTACAGCATATCAGATCTATTTCGCAAGTGTGCCAAAACATATTACAAATTATTGAGAACACGTGCACGGGGTTTTTGCAAGATGTTCCATTTACATTTTTAAGAAATGAAGAAAAAAATAAACGATTTCTCACATCATCCCGGTTATTAGGTTTTGTGTGTGTGTGTGTGTGTGTG
>JAVIAB010000001.1:55094828-55607328 GCA_032433765.1 Megaustenia siamemsis
AGTTGTAACCAAGTATTCCAATTTCCTCTTCTCATGATGTGGCCGAAAAATGTTGATTGTTTCTTTCTGATGTTTCTTGGGGGCTCTTTTTTTGTGTTGGCCTCTTTGAGAATTTTCTCGTTGTAGCTGTCCAGGGAAATTTCAAAATTCTTCTGAGAAATCCCATCTCTGTGACCTCTAATCGTAATCTCATTTGGTTCCATTTGACGAGACCACAAACACAATGTAACATTGTTAACTAAAGTAAATATTTATAGTAGAATAATGCTCGTAGCAAACAGACCCAAGATTTGCACATTTGAATTTCAGAGAATGTATAGTCTATTTTTTTAACCTCATAAGTTTTTAAACAGCAGATACTTCTAATCACTTTCAATGTATAACAGAAGAATCATGTCTATACAATATTCATGGAAAGACAGAAACGAGCAGCTCAGACACCATATTCCCTATACGCCACTTGGCGTGATGGGGGTACTTTACTTTTTTACTTTGCAATTATTTGTCTGTTCCCTCTTATATATTGCCCGTGCTTCATTTGCATACAATTGGTAGTGATCACTGCCACACTACCAATATATTTTCCATACTCTATCACAATATTCTCCATACACTACCACCATATTTTCCATACCTACAACTGTATTCTCCATACACTACCACCATATTCTCCATACATACAACTGTATTCTCCATACACTACCACCATATTCTCCATACCTAGAACTGTATTCTCCATACACTACCACCATATTCTCCATAACTACAACTGTATTCTCCATACACTACCACCATATTATCCATAACTACAACTGTATTCTCCATACACTACCACCATATTCTCCTTACACTACCACCATATTCTCCATACACTACCACCATATTCTTCATACCTACAACTGTATTCTCCATACACTACCACCATATTCTCCATACACTACCACCATATTCTCCATACACTACCACCATATTGTCCATACACTACCACCATATTCTCCATATACTATCACCATATTCTCCATATACTAAAACCAAATTCTACATACTCTACCACCATATTCTCCATATGTTAAAACCAAATTCTACATACTCTACCACCATATTCTCCATATACTAAAACCAAATTCTACATACTCTACCACCATATTCTCCATATACTAAAACCAAATTCTACATACTCTACCACCATATTCTCCATATACTAAAACCAAATTCTACATACTCTACCACCATATTGTCCATACACTACCACCATATTCTCCATATACTACAATCAAATTCTCCATACTCTACCACCATATTCTCCATATACTAAAACCAAATTCTACATACTCTACCACCATATTCTCCATACACTACCACCATATTATCCAGACACTACCACCATATTCTACATACTCTACCACCATATTTTCCTTACTCTACCACCATATTCTCCTTACACTACCACCATATTCTCCATATACTATCACCTTATTCTCCGTACACTACCACCATATTCTCCAATTCATCATCAAGTACCGGACCTGATGGCGTAGGTTATCATGTCTCTCCACAACTTTCGATCTCTGCAGCTATTTATCATTTCTGTTGTTGACCTTCTGCCAAGCCATTCTCTTAAGCTGTCTGGTATTTTTCCTCTTTGCGTCCCTCTATCTCTTAGTCCGTCAATTGTTCCAGTTGTTACAATATATTCCAGTTGTTATCTTCTGATTACATGGCCAAAAAATTATGATTGTTTCTTCATAATATTGGAAATTAGCTCTCTTTATGCTTTGGCCTCTCTCATAACACCTTCATTACTCTTCTTAGCTGTCCATGGTACTCTCAATATTCTTCTGTAAAACCACATTTCTACAGACTCCAGTGATTTTCTTGTCTGTTGTCCTATTGTCCATGATTCGCATCAATATATTAAGACTGGCTGTACGTAACATTTAATAACTCTTTTTCTTGTTTCTATTATCAAAAATGGATTGCATAGTATCTTCCTCATTTTTGGAAAGCTGCTTTTGCCTGAGCCATTCTGCATCTCACCTTTTTTTTTTACATCTTCCGTCTGAGGTCAACAAAGTTCCCAAATATTTAAATTCATTTACCTGTTTTAATATTGTTCCACTTGTCTTTATTTTGCACTGAGGTGATCTCTTTTTCTTTGTTGTTACCATTACCTCTGTCTTTTTGCTATTAAGGCTGAGTCTTTTATTTTTGCTTTCTTTCACCATAATGTCCAATATTTCTAGTAACTCATTTTCACTCTTAGCGATTAAGACTGTATCATCAGCATACCTTAGATTATTTATATTATGACCTCCAATTGTTATTCCAGGCATGCCCCTTATGGATCTTAAAATAATCTCACTATAAATATTAAACCAATCTGGTGACAGCACACAACCTTGTCTAACACCCTGTTTTATTTATTGAAACATTCCCAATTAGTTTTCAGTTCTTGTAGCCGCTGTTTGTTGCCAGTACATGTTCTTTATTATTCTTAGATCTTTGCTGCATACGTTTATGCTTTCTAAAATGTTGATTATTTCTTGGTGCTTTGCTTTGTCAAATGCCTTGGTGTAATCTATGAAACATAGGTATAGATCTTATTTCACCTCTATCTACTAAAGATCTTATGATATAAATGGCATTGCTTGTACAAAACCACACTGTTCATCGCTAATTCTCCAATTACTACCAGCACATTCTCCAGACACTACCACCATATTCTCCATACTCTACCACCATATGCTCCTTACTCTACCACATTATTCTCCAGACACTACCACCATATTCTCCATACACTACCACCATATTCTCCATACACTAACACCATATTCTCCATACACTAACACCATATTCTCCATACACTACCACAATATTCTCCATACACTACCACCATATTCTCCATACACTAACACCATATTCTCCATACACTACCACAATATTCTCCATATACTACAACCATATTTTCCATACACTACCCCCATATTCTCCATACACTACCACCATATTCTCCATTCACTAACACCATATTCTCCATATACTACAAACATATTTTCCATACACTACCACCATATTCTCCATACACTACCACCATATTCTCCATACACTACCACCATATTCTCCATACACTACCACCATATTCTCCATACACTACCACCATATTCTCCATATACTACAAACATATTCTCCATACACTACCACCATATTCTCCATACTCTACCACAATATTTTTCATACACTACCACCTTTTTCTCCATAAACTACCATCATATTCTCCATACACTACAACCATATTTTCCATACACTACCCCCATATTTTCCATACACTACCACCATATTCTCAATATACTACCACCATATTCGCCATACACTACCACCATATTCTCCATACACTACCACCATATTCTCCATACACTACCCCCATATTCTCCATACACTACCACCATATTCTCCTTACACTACCACCATATTCTCCATACACTACCACCATATTCTACATACACTACCAAAAATGTTCTCCATATACTACAAACATATTCTCCATGTACTACCACCATATTCTCCATACACTACCACCATGTTCTTCATATACTACCACCATATACTCCATTCACTACCACTATATTCTCCATGCACTACCACCATATTCTCTGTATACTGCAACCATATTCTCCATGCACTACCACCATATTCTCCATTAATTACCACCATATTCTCCATACACTACCAGCATATTCTCGATACACTACCATCATATTCTCCATATCCTACAACCATATTTTCCATACACTACCACCATATTCTCCATTCACTACCATCATATTCTCCATACACTACCACCATATTCTCCATACACTACCACCATATTCTCCCTATCCTACAACCATATTTTCCATACATTACAACCATATTCTCCATACACTACCACCATATTCTCCATACACTACCACCATATTCTCCATATCCTACAACCATATTTTCCATACATTACCACCATATTCTCCATACCCTACCACCATATTCTCCACACACTACCATCATATTCTCCATACACTACCACCATATTCTCCATTCATTTAAGGTGTAGAAGGATTTATTTTTTATTTTCCTCGGCGACTCAAATAACCTACAGTATACAAGACAAAGGCAATCGCTTTCCTGTTACTTTTATAGTGCTTATTTCTATTGATCTTACTAGTTATTGTGTTAATAGTTACTTTATAGTAAATGAGTTAAAGATTATTATACACTTCGTGCATTGAGCTGCCATTTTTATATATACAACCCAGACAAATAAATATAATAAAGCTAACATTTGTCATTTCTATAGCAGAATATATCTTTCATACTTTGTCGATTCGGCCTTTCTCTGCAAAATTAGTGCCTGTGGTAATGTTATGTTGCCGTCGTGGATATAATAACATTTACTAGTAAGTAAACTTACTCTGTATCTTTGATTGATAAGTGGTCCATATTCTTGTATTCACTCTATACCTCTGATTGATAAGTGGTCCATATTCTTGTATTCACTCTATACCCCTGATTGATAAGTGGTCCATATTCTTTTGTATTCACTCTATACCTCTGATTGATAGGTGGTCCATATTCTTGTATTCACTCTATACCTCTGATTGATAAGTGGTCCATATTCTTGTATTCACTCTATATCTTTGATTGATAAGTGGTCCATATTCTTGTATTCCGTCAATATCTTTGATTGATAAGTGGTCCATATTCTTGTTTTCACTCTATATCTTTGATTGATAGTTGGGCCTATATTCTTGTATTCACTCTATATCTTTGATTGATAGGTGGATCTATATTATTGTTATCAATCCTTATCTTTGATAGTTGCTCCTATATTCTTATATTCACTCTATATCTTCTGATAATTGCTCCTATTTTCTTATATACACTGTACATCTTTGATAGCTTGTCCTATATCTATCTTCTCGTTATGTTCTAGATAGTAGTAGGAAACTCTTTGTACAGAGCTTCGCAGCAGGAGGCAATCTGATCATCAGAAGAAGACCCGTCGAGCAAGTGTTTCGGCCCTTTAGCTTCTTGACACTCTAGGGGAGGTGGGCCCGCCTGGGTCATGACTCCCAGGCGTCGACCTCCTGCTGTATTGCCTCTAAGACTTACACTACTATCTACTGGTGGATACATCGGGAACGTTAAGTCGCTGTGCTCATATTAAAATGCTGAACATGTTTATTGACTTTCCAAAATCTTGGAGAAAATTGATGGAGGGCAGAGTGGATCCGGTTTGCTTAAAAGGGGAAAAATGGAGAAAAAAGATAAAAAGGTATAGACATTTTGAGATAGATTTTTGGATGGAATATTTACAAGGGAAGTATAATTTCAACTTTTGCCTAGAACTTTTTCGTTGTTGGATCTTCTCCAGCGAGTGTTGGTAAAATCTGGCCTCGGCAGGAAACGGCTGGTCACACGAGTTAAGAAAACTGCTGCTATAAATACTTGGCTCTTTTCATTGGCTACCAGAGACGCTTACTGGCAATCGCTATCAGGCTTTTAATCAAGTTTCCCCCCATCAACAATTTAGTTTTTCCCCGCTTCAACTCCATGCCGCTGGTATCTGGTTCTAAAGAGAAGAGTTCGGGGAGTATGTTTTGCAATGTAGAGTTATTACGCTCAACAACAAAAAAATAATATAATTAAAATGTTACCAGTTTTCACGAAAAACATTGCAATGATTACGTTTGTACCTCATCAAGGCCAGCTCCTTGTCGTGGGGATGGGGCTTAACAGTCACCAGGGACTGAAAACCAAGACTGGCCAGGCCTTCCTACAACCAAGCAAGACCACAGTCTGCTCTAGCAAGTTCAAGTGCTGAAGTCGGAGGCAACCAGCCAAAAGGCGCACAAAAATCAGGATGCCACGCACTCAACGCAAATGGAAGAATGTCTATAACCGCAAATCGATATGGCACTCGCCCTGTGATGGACACTCAGGCAGGAGCAGCGCCGGGCCCTCAGCCTCGAAAGGGCCCAACCTCTAATACTGGATGTCCTTCTCAACCGCTCTGTGGAGTCAGGGGGCGAGAGAATAGAGCTACTGGCCAATCCAAAATAAGACCACTTAAAATAATGCACTGGAATGCTGAAGGCATCAACAGCAAAAGAGATGGGTACAGTAAAAAGATAGAATTAGAGAATATCCTGCATGAAGAACAAGTAAGCATATGCTGTTTGCAGGAAACCCATCTAAACAACAACGACATAGCCTTGAAGATTAGGGGATACCAGTGCTACCGATCTGACAGAAAAAATAGACAAAAGGGCGGAATACTGACTCTTGTAAGGAACAACATTAATGCATGTCAGATTGAAGTGTATATGGATGGGGCGGAATATCAAATACTGCACCTCAGGACAGGAAATACAGACTTCCATCTACTTAACTACTACTGTCCGAGTGACCGCCCACTAGCACTAGACACAATTACATTACAAGAAAGAATAATTGTATGTGGAGACTTTAACAGCCATTCACAGAGCTGGGGCTATGAACATATGGACAAGAGAGGTGAAGAGCTTGAAAATTGGCAGGATGACAATGGGCTTATACTATTAAACCAGGCAACAGATCCACCAACATTCTACTCCAGATCATGGCATACCACATCTACACCAGACCTTGCTTTCCATTCACCAGACCTGGATTGGAATATCACACGAATTGTTGGGAAACAACTTGGAGGCAGCGACCACCGACCAGTCTTTTTAGTGGTACAAAATAAGGCCATCAGGGAGAGCAGCACTCTCTCCAGATGGAATTACAAAAAGGCAGACTGGAAAATGTATCAACACTACACCAGTGTACTGACTAAAGATATAAATACAGATAGAGACATCAACAAAATAGTTGATGAATTCAGTAGACTAATAATACAAGCTGCCAGTGAAACAATACCTAGAGGGGCACGGAAACACTACAAACCATACTGGAGTAGTGAACTAGAGCAACTACACAATGACATGGAAACATCTCGAAAGCAAGCAGAAAATAACCCTTGCCAAGAACACCACAACAACTACCAGCATGCTAAAGCCAAATTTCAACGGGCTAAACTACAAGCCAGACGGAGAAGCTGGAAAGAGAAAACAGAGTCCTTGAATCTTGAACGAGACACAAGAAAAGTGTGGAAGCTTGTAAAACAGCTGAATGACGAGGGTACAGAAAGGAACACCAAAATTACACTGAAGAAGGATGGAAACATTCTAACAGGTAAACATGCCGCAAATTACTTTGCAGACTCCTTTGCAAATGACAATAATATTGAAACTAGCCTAGAAAAACGACAAGAGACCCGTTTAAAACAACAAAATGCAAGACAAGAAGAGACCACACATGAAGTAATGGAAACACCCATTACACAAAGAGAGCTAGAGCTGGCAATATCCAAATTAAAAATGAAAAAGTCACCAGGCAGTGATGGAGTGTCCAATGAAATGATTAAGATCTTGGGAACTGCAGCTAAAGCAAAACTACTGCAGATCTACAACATTTGCTGGATCACAGGTAGAGTGCCACAGGCATGGAGAGAAGCAATTATGATACCATTACTAAAGCCAGGAAAAGATGGTTCAATGACATCCAGCTATAGACCAATCAGCCTTACAAGCTGTTTGTGTAAAACAATGGAACGTATAATCAATCTCAGACTGCAGTGGTACCTGGAAAGTGAAAATCTCCTTGTCCCACAACAAGCAGGCTTTAGACAGTGTTACTCTACCGAAGATCAAGCAACCTATCTTTCCCAGGAAATTGAAGATGCGTTTCAAGAAAAGAAACTGGTACTAGCAGCATGGATAGACCTAAAGAAAGCATTTGATAAGGTATGGAAGGAAGGGCTTTTGAAGAAACTGAGAAATTATGGAGTAAATGGCAGGATGTACAAATGGGTCAAAGCATACCTGCATAATAGGAGAGCCAGAGTGCAACTGGATGGTCTTAAGAGTAAGAAGGTCTTATTGCGCCAGGGCGTTCCACAAGGAGGGGTACTATCTCCAACACTTTTTCTGATCTACATCAATGACCTAGTTACTGAACTACCACATGGCATCAAAGTGGCAATGTATGCAGATGACTTGGTAATGTGGTGCACAGAGGAGTATGCAACAGTGGCCTCCAAATTGCTACAAAGAGCTATGAATGCACTGAATTCATGGACAAATAGATGGTGTATCAGCATCAATACAGACAAATGCAGTACTACACTTTTCACACTCTCCCCAAAACAAAAAGCAGGAGCCATCTACATAAACAATGAGCCTGTGAAAGAAGACATACAAGCTACATATCTCGGAGTTACATTTGATAACAAACTATCTTGGAAACAGCAGATAAATAAGGCAACCCAAAAAGCAAGGAGGAAATTGGCTATTCTAAGAAAGTTGTGTGGAACCACATGGGGTGCGAGTGGGAAAATACTCAGTAAAGTTTACCAACAGAGTATACGCCCACATTTAGAATATGGATCATCCGCATGGTGCTCAGCATCAAACACCACATTGCAAGAACTGGATAAAGTACAAAACCAGGCACTTAGGGTCATCACAGGAGCAATGAAATCAACACCAATATTGGAGATGGAGAAATTGTGGAGGATACCAGCACTGAGAGAACGGAGAGACACAAAGGTGCTGATACAGGCAGAAAAATTTGTATGCATGCCGAGACATCCAATGAAGGACAGATTCCAAAATCTTGCATTGGGACGACTTAAGAGAAGCAGTTTTATCCACCAAGCCAAGCGTATTAGTAGACAAACATCAGACATGCCAAGAGTTGTTAAACCCCTTCTGCCCATACCAGAACAGACTCCCTGGACAGATGAATCAGGATTATCAGTTCAAATACGGACAGAAGTGAAAGGAATAGTTGACAAAGAGGAACAAAATAGTCTACAGCGAAAAACAATAACTCTCAGTTTCCTGGATGAAGAATACCCACAAGACCTATGGATCCGTGTGTACACAGATGGATCAGCACAGAATGCAGTAAAGAATGGGGGAGCAGGTGCATATATAGAGTACCCAAATAACACTAGGGATATGAATAAAATAGCAACAGGGAAATATTGTCACAATTATGATGCAGAAATACAAGCAATAAAGTTGGCAATAGAAAAGCTGCTGAACAGTAATCTTAGCCCACAGCCTGTAGTGTTTTTGACAGATGCAAGATCAGTACTCCAGGCACTACAATCCAGAAAATTACCACATCTACAGACCTTATTGACTGAACTCTGCAAGCACCACAGGGTTGCCCTGCAGTGGATCCCGTCTCACTGTGGAATACCAGGAAATGAGAAAGCAGATCAGTTGGCAAAGGAAGGTTCAACAGGCACACAACTAGATACACCAGTCACATACCATCATAAGAAACAGATAATCAAATCAATCAGAGGACCACAAGCCCCATATCAGGATGCCTTTCATAATATGAATAGATATGAACAAGTTATCATTATACGCCTAAGAACAGGACACAATCGACTCCATAGTCACATGTATACAAAATTCAAGATCGGCACATCAACTACTTGTACATGTGGACAGGCACCCCAGACTGCTGAACACATACTTCAAGACTGCACTGAATATAGTAGACTGAGGAAAATCCATTGGCCCATAGATACAACACTACAGACAAAACTATATGGGCCACTGCAAGAATTACAAAAGACAGTAAAATTCATACAGAAAACGACATTGCTGATATAGACAATACTTCGAGCGAACGAAAGATAGATAGATAGATTACGTTTGTAGATAATGTCGGGAGGGTATGTTGAGTGTGTGTGTGTGTGGGGGGGGGGGGGGGGCGGGGGGGGGGGAGGGCCCTGATTATTTACTGAGAATCGGAAGGACAAGCGTGAGTTGTAATTTTGCCAGCTTTCTGTCTTCCTGATATGTTTCGTGATGTGATCTTGCCACACTTTGACTGTAATACCGTACTTAACACACTTTATTTTTTTTTATACTTATATTTTTTATGGGGGTGGGGGGGGGAAAGCAGGTTGTGGACCTGGCAGCAGTTATGACAAACATGAAGATGGCTCATTGCTCCAATAGCGGGATCATCAGCTTGACTTGAGTTAAGACACTTCCATGGGCGCAATCACACATTTGATCAGAGATGGTTGAGATTTTTGAAACGTTTTCTTCTTGGCAGTGACATATAGCCCGATCACTCCGATGTTCATCTTCAGGAGTTCATTTAGCTCTTCAATTCTAGCAAGACACTTTTGTTGTGTGGTCTACCCGCTGTAGCATTAGGCATTCAGTCTCTTCTACTTTGAGATCAAGCACCATAATGGCTCCATATGAGACTTATATTAGGTGACTGAATCTGATGTGAGCTCTCTACCTCAGTGCCATAGCCACCCCACGTATTTCAATACAAATAGTGTGTGAAAGAATTAGAATTACGTTACTTCAGATAGATCCATAAGCACTCATGCCGACTCAAAGTTGATAGTTTCAGTCGCTCGGTCGTAAACTAAGTCTAGACTGAAAACAAGACGCTGCATTTGTTGAGAGTGATCGGCAAACATAGTTGACCACTTGCTTTAGAATCAGTGAACCAAAATGTTTAACCACCCAGCGGCCGCTCTTGAAACAGACTAACCAGTGAGCACGAGTCGGTGCGCGGTGACAGCTCTCGTTATCCAAAATCTATTGTGTTGAAGTCGGATGTGTTTAATCGAAAGGCACACAAATCTCATCAGGTTGTAGAGGAAGACACAACGTAACTACACCCAATTAATGTCATTTAATGACGGCGAAGAGGTACAATTGTGAAGGGAACTCTGTAATAGATCAGGAAGATTACCGGATATTCAAAAGTTGTTTAAATGGTATTTTAGAGGACTTTATAACGCATGTAATCTCAATAAATGACGCTTAACTAAGCAACATTGAGGTTGCAACTGTTTCATCATGAGAGTACGAACAGCACAGACAAACTGAAAGTGCTTCTATAATTGGCACATAGCTACACTGTAGGATTTGTTGTTAATGACTATGACCATATTTGTAGCTAACAATGTCCACGTTCTAGAGCACGGCTATCGCCAATTTCTTCATTGATCATACTTCAAGTTTATAAGAAAACGAAGAAATAATAGTTATTTACTCATTCGGAAACAAAATTAATTTCTTGCAAAGTTTAAGACTGAAATCTTTAAAAATGATCATAAAGCAGATACGGGAGCCGCGATAGCTCAGTGGTTAGTGAACTGGACTACAAAGGACAAAGGGTAGGGTTCGATTCCAACCGACGGCTTCCGTGTTCACCCAGCCTTTAATGGATACCGGATTTTTCTCAGGGAAAGTGAAGCGGCATGGGCGTAATACCGACCACATTACCCCAAAAATCATGTGCCGAAGGTCTGCAAAATTTATGGGCACTAACACCACATTCCCTATACGCCACTTGGCGTGACGGGGGTAATTTACTTTTTTTTTTCACTTTTGTAAAGCAGATACATATGTATGTCGTGCTATAGGGGAGATCATACATTAAGGGAAAAATTATAGTCGTGGCATTTCCATAGTTATCTCATATTTACTGTATATTTCATGACGCAGTCACTTCTAAGCAGCTCTCATTTAAACAGTAACATTAATATTCGGGTTACAAGCCTAAAGTAAAGTAGCCATCTTGGCTAACTTTCATCGCGGTCAAGTGCGCAAAGATGTCTCTTTTATTATTTTCCATAAAACATAGTGACAGAGTTTTCCACTACTTGGACCTACGTAGAGCCATATGTTGAGTATTGTATGAATAGACCCATGTATGCACAGACTCGTATTATAGACTCATATATAGACTCAAGTATGCATCATCATCATCACCAAAGACCAGGTCTGCTGGCGCAGGTGATCATGTCTCTGCACATCCTTCGATCTTGGCAGTTATTTACCAAGTCAAGTGTGCATTCACCTATGCATAGACCCATATCAGGACTCATGTATGCGTAGAATCATGTATAGACCCATATATAGACTCATGTATTCATAGACCCATGTATAGACCCATATTTGGGCGCAAACATGCACAGACCCATGTATAGACCCATATAGACTTATGCATGCATAGACTCATGTAGAGAACTATATATAGAGCAAACATGCACAGACCCATGTATAGAACCATATTTGGACGCGAGTATGCACTGACCCATATGTAGACTCATCTATACATAGACCCAACCACTAACCCATATATAGACTTAGGTATACATATTCCTATGAGATAAACCCATATATAGACGCATGTATACATAGACCCATGCATAGACCCATATATAGACACATGTATACATAGACCCGTGCATAGCCCCATATATAGACCCATGTATGAGTAGACCCATGCATAGACCCATACATAGACCCATGTATAGACCCATATATAGACACATGTATACTTAGACCCATGCATAGACCCATATGTAGACCCATGTATGAGTAGACCCATGCATAGACCCATACATAGACCCATGTATAGACCCATATATAGACACATGTATACTTAGACCCATGCATAGACCCATATGTAGACCCATGTATGAGTAGACCCATGCATAGACCCATACATAGACTCATGCATAGACCCATATATAGACACATGTATACATAGACCCATGCATAGACCCATACATTGACTCATGCACAGACCCATATATAGACACATGTATACATAGACCCATGCATAGACCCATATATAGACCCATGTATGAGTAGCCCCATGCATAGACCAATGCATAGACCCATATATAGACTCATGTATACATAGACCCATGCATATACCAATGCATAGACCCATGTATATACCCATATATAGACTCATGTATACATAGGCTCATGGATAGACCCATGGATAGACCCATGGATAGATCCACGTACAGGGCAATATCTAGTTGTGAAGATCGCGTAGTTGTTCATAACAGAAAAGATACACACAAACTTTGACTGGAGACTGTTTAAATGTCCCGATTCTCAACAAAAATAGAACGTCACAGTTAATACAGTCTAGTTATGTCTGCACTATATAATACAGTTAAGACTGTCTAGTTATTTCTGCACTATAGAATACAGATGAGACAGTCTAGTTATTTCTGCACTATAGAATACAGATGAGACAGTCTAGTTATGTCTGCACTATATAATACAGTTAAGACTGTCTAGTTATTTCTGCACTATAGAATACAGATGAGACAGTCTAGTTATGTCTGCACTATAGAATACAGCTAAGACTGTCTAGTTATGTCTGCACTATATAATACAGCTAAGACAGTCTAGTTATGTCTGCACTATAGAATACAGCTGAGGCAGTCTAGTTATGTCTGCACTATAGAATACAACCGAGACAGTCTAGTTATGTCTGCACTATAGAATACAGCTAAAACAGTCTAGTTATGTCTGCACTATAGAGTACAGCTAAGACAGTCTAGTTATGTCTGCACTATAGAATACAGCTGAGGCAGTCTAGTTATGTCTGCACTATAGAATACAGCTGAGACAGTCTAGTTATGTCTGCACTATAGAATACAGTTAAGACAGTCTAGTTATGTCTGCACTATAGAATACAGTTAAGACAGTCTAGTTATGTGCACTATAGAATACAGCTGAGACAGTCTAGTTATATCTGTACTTTAGAACACAGCTGAGACAGTCTAGTTATGTCTGCTCTATAGAATACATCTAAGACAGTCTAGTTAGTCTGCACTATATAATACAGTTGAGACAGTGTAGTTTTGTCTGCACTATATAATACAGTTAAGACAATCTAGTTATGTGCACTATAGAATACATCTAAGACAGTCTAGTTATATCTGTACTTTAGAGCACAGCTGAGGCAGTCTATTTATGTCTGCACTATAGAATACATCTAAGATAGCCCAGTTATGTCTGCACTATAGAATACATCTAAGACAGCCCAGTTATGTCTGCACTATAGAATACATCTAAGACAGCCCAGTTATGTCTGCACTATATAATACATCTAAGACAGCCCAGTTATGTCTGCACTATAGAATACATCTAAGACAGCCCAGTTATGTCTGCACTATAGAATACAGCTGAGACAGCCTAGTTATGTCTGCACTATAGAATACAGCTGAGACAGTCTAGTTATGTCTGCACTATAGAATACAGCTGAGACAGCCTAGTTATGTCTGCACTATAGAATACATCTAAGACTGTCTAGTTATGTCTGCACTATATAATACAGTTAAGACAGTCTAGTTATGTCTGCACTATAGAATACATCTAAGACAGTCTAGTTATATCTGTACTTTAGAGCACAGCTGAGACAGTCTAATTATGTCTGCACTATAGAAGTACTTGTAGCTGGTCTTGGACTTTTGCCTCATTCTTGCCAAGACACGATCTATTCAGTCTAAGACTAGGTCTTCTAAGGATATTTGAAACCGCAAAATGTTTGTGTTTTTTTTTTTACTGCAGTTTGAACAATTAGTTTTTCCCCGTTTTTTATCATCATCATCATGTGCGTTTCCGCTTCAAAAGTTGGATACAATGGATCGGCAATTTCATTCTGTTTTTTTTTTCCTTGAAGGTTGACATTGTCGTAAATTGTGCCCTTATTTTTATCTTATCAACCCTTCTGAGTCTTTGATTGCCTCTGCTTTATTATTTTTTTTTTTCCCCCTACATGGGGGATATATGATACCTACTTTTTTTTAGTCGGCTATTGTGCTTAATTGTGTTTTTTATAAATGAAATTTGTCCTGCTTCGATTTTTTAAAATAACTCTTTCTCCATTTTCAGTTGTTTCATAATGTCATCATCATTATCATCGTGTGCCATACCGGTTGGTCTAGGCGGTCATGTCTTTCCACATTCTTCTATCTACCGTAGAACCGTAGTATCTACCGTATCAGTTCTGTTGTTGGCTGTTTTCTATGCCATGACACCGAAATATCCAGCATGTTCTCTCTTTGTCGTCCGCGATCTCTCTTTCCTTTAAATTTTGCCAGTTGTAACCAAGTATTCCAACTTTCCTCTTCTCATGATGTGCCCCAAAAATGTTGATCGTTTCTTTCTGATGTTTTTTAGGAGCTCCACTTTTTGTGTTGGCCACTTTGAGAATTTCCTCGTTGGTCTTTTTAACTGTCCAGGGAACTTTCAACATTCTTCTGAGAAATGCCGCCTCTGTGGCTTCTAACCGTCTTTTTATTTGTTTGTCTACTGTCCATGATTCGCTTCCATAAGTCAGAATTGGTTCTATATAGCACCGATGAACTCTCTTTCTCACTTCTATTGACATAGATTTGTTGCATAAGATATTTTTCATTTTCTGAAATGCTATTTTGGCCTGAGCTATTCTGCTTTTTATTTCCGTGGTGCATCTTCCATCTGATGTTATTATTGTACCCAAGTATTTGACGCGTTGCACTTGTTTCAGATTTGGTCCTGTTTATTTTTATGCTTTTACGATGGTGATGATTGTTTCTTTGATATGACCATTACGTTTGTTTTTTTTACTATACCGACTGAGACCTATATTGTTGCTTTCCTTTCTTTTGGACAAATAAAATATACTGCACATAGAAAAATAAAATCGTGTTGTCTAACACCTGGAAAATATTAACATTTTTGTGTCTGTGTGCCATTACTGGAGGAGATCAATCATGTTATGTATAACATCTGCGACCATGAATATCGTTGTGCTCTGAGCTTTGAAATGTGGTATGTTTAATGTGTTTGCTGTGATTACCTCGGCTGATAGTGCAAATCGTGGTTTATTGATCGAAACATTCTGCTCATGCGATGTATTAATGACAAGAGCAATAACACCCAGTAGTCAGTAATGGGAAACATGACTGCAGAGATCGACAGTGTTTGGGATGAGAATCCTGACAGCATTATTGTAATATTCTATGTTGTCATTGTTTTATATAGTTCCTTTTTTTCATTTTAGTTTTATGCATATTTATTTTACAATTCACACTTTCGTGTAGGAACTTGTGCTTCTTTGTTACAGCAAAAGAACTATATCAAGCTGTACATGTTTAATTTGAGTTGCTAATACTCAACCATTTCCATTTCAATTATGTTTGTGTTTTTCATATAATCTTTGTAGCATACCGTAATCTCCTAGTGCACCATGATCTTCGTAATTCACCAAATAGATGCACTTTCACACGCTGAGTTGCATAAATCATAACATTGTGAAATAGAATAAAGTCAATACAGCATTAATAACATAATTGCTTCATCGTTCATAAAGATTACATTTCATCGTTATTCAAGTATTTATGTATCTCAGTACTAAAATAAATGAACACATTTGGAATAAAATTCGTCGCAAGCTTCGATATTTTGATTATTTTAGATTGATTTATTCAGTGGTTAGTGAAGTGAACTACAAAGGAAAAGAGGTCGGGTTCGATCCTGACCGACGGTTTCAGGTCCACCCAGCCTTAAATGAGTACCGAATTTTTTTTCTGGGAAAGTACAGCGACACGGGCGTAATACTGACCAAATTACTCCATAAATCATGTGCTGACCGTCTTTAAAAATTATGGTCACTGCCACCATATTCTCTATACGCCACGTGGCGTGACGGGACACTTTATTTTTTTTTACTTCGATATTTTGCGTATTCTGGTCCGAAATATCAAACTTCCACGTTACATTGGGAATTCCAGGTCTGACTTCTCTCTTCGATCCATACTTGACTGCCTTGGCTAGTTACAATGTTTTAAGAATATGAATCATTATATATATAAATAGATATTAAAATATATATTTTTTAAATATACTTTATTACAAATATTAATTATCAGAAATAATAGACATAATAGTAAAAGAAAGCAACAAAAAAGGTCTCAGTCTGAATAGTAAGAAAACAGAAGTAATGGTCATATCAAAGAAACAATCATCACCATCATGAAGCATTAAAATAAACAGGACAAATCTAAAACAAGTGCAACGCGTCAAATACTTGGGTACAATAAAACATCAGATGGAAGATGCACCACGGAAATAAAAAACAGAATAGCTCAGGCCAAAATAGCATTTCAGAAAATGAAAAATATCTTATGCAACAAATCTATGTCAGCAGAAGTGAGAAGAGGAGAGTTCATCGGTACTATATAGAACCAATTCTGACCTATGGAAGTGAATCATGGACAGTAGACAAACAAATGAAAAGACGATTAGAGGCCACAGAGACGGGATTTCTCAGAAGAATTTTGAAAGTTGCCTGGACAGCTAAAAAGACCAATGAGGAAATTCTCAAAGAGGCCAACACAAAAAAGGAACTCCTAAAAACATCAGAAAAAAACAATCAACATTTTTCGGGAACATCATGAGAAGAGGAAAGTTGGAATACTTGGATAACAACTGACAAAATAAAAGGAAAGAGAGATCGCGGACGACAAAGAGAGAAAATGCTGGATATCTTGGTGTCATGGCATGGAAAACAGTCAACAACAGAACTGATATGATGAACTGTAGATAGAAGATTGAGAAGAACATGATCGCCTACGCCAACCGGTATGGCACACGATGATGATGATGATGATGATGATGATGATAATGATGAATAAGAAGATATGTTCAATATATTTATATTTTCTATAATGATATTAGTAACAAATGTGTTCATATTTCTAATATATTTTTAAGACGCTGACCAGCGTTTAGATTGAAAGTGATCAAAGACTCACAGCCGACTACTGACGCCTGGATCAGTGAACTATAACTGATCGAGATCCTTCTCTATCTCCCTGTCTGGACAAGCGATTAAGAACTGACGATAGAAGACAACCAGTGCTAAAAATACTTGTGAGGCAGTCCGGTATGAACAATATGGCTCGGTATCGAAGTTTCATGGAAACAATGACACCATACAAATAACGCTCGTTTCAGAGCCGGTGACAAATTGAAGTGACCGTGGGACTAGTACCTATCTATAAGAAGAACAGTTGCACAATGAGTTTATCAAATCAACGACCCGGACACTTCACTTTTCCTCGACGCTGAGAGGCAAGAGAGAAGGAGAAAAGTCAATGATTGTGACTGCAATTAAATGCTGACTGATAATGTATATTTATATTTTCTTACAGTCTGACGCCGATTTATTTGAACAGTTAGAAGAGGGAATATGGAGGTAAGCACCATTTTCTATTACCTATTTATTTATGTCATGAAGAGTTGTGGGAAATGTTTGTGTGCGGGACAAAGTTTGTGGCACTATCAGTCGTAGACCGTGTCGCTGCAGGATTTGTCTGATACTGTCACAATTGCCTATCTACCGTTTTCTAAGTCGTCACCTCGAGTCCAATCTTTTATTGTCAACGACACTTTTTTGTAACATTTTACTCTTCATTCTCATGCCACGACTTAACCACTACGTTTGATGTACTTATATGTGCTTGTTGCAGCTGTGCGATTCCAACAACTTTTCTTGTGTCATCATTTCACACCATGTCTTATCTAATGACATTAATGACTACAATATTCTTAAACTTTGAGACCTACTAAGTTTGTTATCATTGACATGCGTATTCAAAGGATCGTGTGATCACTTAAACGATCGGAGTTTTTTTTTTCTTTCTTCAGTCAGTGATCCCATATCTCAATGTACATAAGATCAAGTAGTTAATCCTACCGGAGACTGATTACAAAATGCAGATCCCACGTTAAAGTTTAGCACGCAAAAGAACTCTTGACAGTTATAATTAATATCCTAGTTTGTGTCACGTCGCACTGTTTCTTGCGCTGATAACTTGGACAGCATTCATGAGCACTTTAAATTCTTGCCTGATCAAACGGAAAGATATTAGCACAGTGCACGAATATCGTGATACCTGATAGGTTTCTGATGCATTTTTCGAAGACTGGTTAATAGCTTTTTTATTATTGTTTTTTTTAAGTTAATACCAGGAACTTCATTATTATATCCCATTTGTGCATTGACAGTGGGATAGTGCTTGTTTCTTTCGATTCTCAACTCCAAAGGTTATTTTAAATGCTCAACCTGAGCGCCAGATCTACATTTTATGACCGTTCGTCTCTGATAGGGTTAGGCATTCGATCTACTCTAGAAAATAGATTTCATTCTTTTTTCGGACCGAAAACAACGGCACGTATGGTGGAAGTTACCTTTAAAAAACATAAAATGATTCATCATAGATTTGATTCGGTCACCTTTAAATGTAGACGAGCTGGCTTTAGCCACAAGACTGCAACCATTTCTTCGAGTGGATCAGCATTTCAAGCCACTCTAGATGTAAGATATGGCGCTGTGATCGGACATCAGACATTTCCTCTAGATGATGACCCCGACATTTCTAATTCTATGGAGAAAGCTGATCCAACCACACCACAGAAACAACACCAGTTTTTAAAAAATGCACAGCACTTCTATAGCTGGAAAGCGGCACTTTCCAAAACAGTGGTACTTTTGTGTTCTGTGATTGTGAGACAGTTCTATGAGTTTATACATCATGAATTATTATCTGATTTCTACTGTTAGTCAAACAGTTGTACCGGTTATATGGCGTTGAGAGTACGCTGCAATGAATACCCTGACATATTGGAATCCAAGTTTGTTTTTTTTTAAAGCAGATAAGCTAAGCTAGAAGCAGCACTGCCTCGGATACCAGCACTTACTAGTTTCAACATGCGAAAACAGATCCTAGGATGTAACCAAGAAAGATACAGATAAAAGCGCGGAATGTGAATGGCGTCATTGCGACTGTAAATGTTCTACCGTTCAGCCGGTAGTTGACTCGAAGCTCCCGACTGGTGTTGCCTTGAGCACAAAACTCCCTAGCGATGGCGATATTTCTCGACTATTCCAGAGTGTGAATTCTGGTTCCCCTTTTGTTTAGTGACTGAGTGGATCACGCACGTTGTTGTAAACCTTGGGCCCCGCTCGTGACATTCGAACAGAGGTGCCTGGTCAGTGGTGAGTGCTTTTCATAACCACACAACCTCGGCTTCCAACAAGAATAATTGAAACAATGGACTCTGCTGAAACTGGCCGCTCAATGATCAAATAGCAACCTAAACTATATAGACCAAAATCACGCAATCAAACAATGAATAAAAGAGACCAAAATCACGCAATCAAACAATGAATAAAAGAGACCAAAATCACTCAATCAAACAATGAATAAAACAGACTAAAATAACGCAATCAAACAATGAATAAAAGAGACCAAAATCACGCAATCAAACAATGAATAAAAGAGACAAATCACACAATCAAACAATGAATAAAAGAGACCAAAATGACGGAATCAAACAATTAATAAAAGATATCAAAATCACGCAATCAAACAATGAATAAAAGAGACCAAAATCACACAATCATACAATTAATAAAAGAGAGCAAAATCACACAATCAAACAATGAATAAAAGAGACCAAAATCACGCAATCAAACAATGAATAAAAGAGACCAAAATCACGCAATCAAACAATGAATAAAAGAGACCAAATCACGCAATCAAACAATGAATAAAAGAGACCAAAATCACTCAATCAAACAATGAATAAAACAGACTAAAATAACGCAATCAAACAATGAATAAAAGAGACCAAAATCACGCAATCAAACAATGAATAAAAGAGACAAATCACACAATCAAACAATGAATAAAAGAGACCAAAATGACGGAATCAAACAATTAATAAAAGATATCAAAATCACGCAATCAAACAATGAATAAAAGAGACCATAATCACACAATCATACAATTAATAAAAGAGAGCAAAATCACGTAATCAAACAATGAATAAAAGAGACCAAAATCACACAATCAAACAATTAATATAAGAGACCAAAATCACGCAATCAAACAATGAATAAAAGAAAGCAAAGTCACACGATCAAACAATGAATAAAGGTTATCAAAATCACGCAATCAAACAATGAATAAAAGAGATAAAATCACGCAATCAAACAATGAATAAAAGAGAGCAAAATCACACAATCAAACAATGAATAAAGGTTATCAAAATCACGCAATCAAACAATAAATAAAAGAGAGCAAAATCACGCAATCAAAACAATGAATAAAAGTTATCAAAATCACGCAATCAAACAATGAATAAAAGAGACCAAAATCACGCAATCAAACAATGAATAAAAGAGAGCAAAATCACGCAATCAAACAATGAATAAAAGAGACCAAAATCACACAATCAAACAATGAATAAAGGAGACCAAAATCACACAATCAAACAATGAATAAAAGAGATCAAAATCACGCAATCAAACAATGAATAAAATAGACCAAAATTACGCAATCAAACAATGAATAAAAGAGACAAAAATCACATAATCAAACAATGAATAAAAGAGACCAAAATCACACAATCAAACAATTAATAAAAGAGACCAAAATCACGCGATCAAACAATGAATAAAAGAGACCAAAATCACGCAATCAAACAATGAATAAAAGAGACCAAAATCACGCAATCAAACAATGAATAAAAGAAATCAAAATCACACAAGCAAACAATGAAAAAAGAGACAAAAATCACGCAAATAAACAATGAATAAAAGGGACCGAAATCACGCAATCAAACAATTAATAAAAGAGATCAAAATCACACAATCAAACAATGAATAAAAGGCACCGAAATCACGCAATCAAACAATGAATAAAAAAGACACAAAATCACACAATCAAACAATGAATAAAAGAGAGCAAAATCACACAATCAAACAATGAATAAAAGAGACCAAAATCACACAATCAAACAATGAATAAAAGGGACCGAAATCACGCAATCAAACAATGAATAAAAAAGACAAAATCACACAATCAAACAATGAATAAAAGAGACCAAAATCACACAATCAAAAAAATGAATAAAAGAGACCAAAATCACGCAATCAAACAATGAATAAAAGAGTCAAAATCACACAATCAAACAATAAATAAAAGAGACCAAAATCTGATAATTCTGTAAACATAAAACAACCCATCAGCAGACAAAAACATCATGCTGAAACCACAATGGAAGCACTGCAACAACAGACATGAGGAAACTGAATGATCCTGCTCCCACATAATGGGCCAGCGATCTTAGTGTCTTGCAACACACGCAGCCGCCGACAGCACACTCTTCTCGCCAACAGAACAATACAAAAGAAACATATGCACTTTATACGGGAGGTTTGTGTTGTAAGGAGTTGACAGCTGAAAGGAATCGATCAAGTCAGGTCAAACACTTTCATTTTAGCGATACAGAGGACCTCAGTCTTGTCTTCATGTCATTTAGTTTAGTGGACAGATCATGTTCACTGCACAACGAGTAACTCTGTAATGCTGATATCCTTCCCCTCAGCATGTTCCCCAGCATGAAGCACGTTCGTCAAACATTAACAACAGAACTAAAGATGGCACCAGCTCAGATGCACGAACTTTGTAGTACCGGCGAAGACCTTGACCTCAATCTTCTTATTCGCCTCTTACGACATACAAGCAGGTGACAGTGGCTGTATTCTTTCATCCCTGACCGTGGCCAGGGCTCTGGTTGTCACATGGGAGTCGTGTCATGTTGTATCTTTAACAAACGACGGCACTGAATGCAATGATGTTGTGCCACAATTTATCTGCATTTTAAAAAATTCAAATTGAAGCGCTTGCAAAATATAGTTCACTTGATGCATAATAAGCTAAACATAAACTTTTACAAATGTTCGGTAAGACTACTCGTTAATCACATATTGTTTATGATGACTCGCTGAAGAAGACTTGGTTTATTTACCATTAAACTCTAGCTAATTTGGGCAACGCAAATATAAAGGCCTTTCAGAAGCCTTGAAAAGTTGTTGAAATCAAAACTCATCAGCACAAACACAAAACTTAGGCTATTCAAATCAAATGTACTATCAACCCTTACGTATGCGTGTGAAAGCTGGAAAACAACAAGAGATATAGAAACAAAGTTGAACGCATTCGAAAATAAATGTCTAAGGAAAATACTTGGTATAGCATGGAACGAATTCAAAACAAACGAGGAAATTAGAGAAATCGCCAATCAACCACTAATATCTACAGTAATAAAGAAAAGACGATGGTCATACGTTGGACATGTGATGAGAAGAGATAATAACCGAATAGCAAAGCAAGCCCTCATATGGGAAACAACAGGTAAAAGAAAAAGAGGAAGACCCAGGGAGACACTGAGAAGAACATTGATGAGAGAGGCAAGAGCAGCAGGAATCGGCTCCCTCAATGAGATAGAACTGCTTGCACAGAACAGAGACAGATGGCGAGATTTGATAAAATATCTTTAAAAGAAAACTGCTAGAACAAAAAATTCATATAGGAGAAGGTGTATCTTGGTCTACGCCCTATGGGCCGGTTACGGCTCGAAAGGTCAATAGAAATATAAAGGACAACTACATGCTGCATTTGTGATATCTCACCAGTCATGAGGTACTCGTATCAAAAATCAAGGTTTGGGCGAGTCAACAGGAGTCATTTAACAGAACTCTGGCGAGTTTGGACCATGTTCGGGAGCAGTTGGAGAGGATTCAACATCTTATAAGGTAGTCTCTAGGTGGAAAGTGAAAGTCAAACATCAAATTGATATCACGTTTTATGAGGCAACGATGAACAGAATGTTTACAAGGGAAACTATTTGAGTGAGCAAAACAGGATTTGTTAGAAGACGTTTGGGTTTCAAATTACCATATTTGAGATGTCATTTGTAGGTCATCGCCATCTATAGAAGTAAGCCTGACGACTGAAAGGGAAACCTACAAACACCCTTTCTAACGTGACGTTTTCAGCTATATGAGATATAGACAGCTGGCGTCTATACCCACTGTCGCCTCTTCTCGCAAAGCTGAAAAGTCACACTGCGGGTTGGGGGATTTTCCGGGGTTTCACTTTCAGCCCTCAAGCTCACTTCTATAGATGGCGGTGGGCATTCAAGTGACTGTTCATTGTCCTTTTACCTTTTTCTTATGCTTCATCGTTCGCACTGAGACCAAATGTTTGTTGCGTTGTATAGCAGTTTATTGCTAGAGCAGGTTATTAGCGCCTTTAACAACGATATATCCGACGTAATCATGACATATCTTTTAAAACGGGTTTGTCTTCCCTTCTTTGTTCCAAAATGCTTTGCTGGGCTGAGAAACCTGTTTCCTTCTCTTCCTTTTATAACTGGCATCCGTTTTTTTTTTCCTTCCTTTTATTGAGACAACACGGGCAAAATATTTGATGTGGATTTCAGTTGGTCAATTAAAAACCGAACATATTTATGAAAAAGAAAAAAACAAACTCTCACAAGTAAGTGAAGATGAAAGAAAGATTGACAGTGGAAATCCCATTCTTCTCTTATTGCTTTAGCTCTGACATCATTTTTTTGTGTGTGATGTTGTGGTCATTGGAAGCATATGGAGGCCAATGCGCTTGATAGCGACGGAGCTAAGATTATCAATGAATCATAGCTAATGACTAGTGCTAGGGTCGGTGAATGTGAAGTATCCAGATCTTACTCCACCTCTTCGTGGTGTCTCTAGTATTAGATTAACCATCCTAGTCTAGCCAAGTGAGTAGAGATCGAGAAGAAAGGCAGCCCGGTACTCAAAAATTCCAAGTTGAAATCGGATGTTTTAGGCCGAAAAGCGTAAATACCACAGTTCAACTGCAAACCACAAGACAACGCATACACAGCCACATATGTCCTTTTAGGGCGGATGATGTAGAGGTGTGTTCATTTAGTCATCGGGTGAACGCAGTCAAGCAAATAAGGAATATTACTCACTTTCCATACACAGGAGATGACAAACTAACATAGTGATATCCAAACGTTGCTAAGAGAAATCAGATAAACAGCATGACGACTCGCAGCAAATAGAAACACGGTTTGGAAGACGTGAAGGTGGAGAAGAGGATAAATCGGATGTAACTATCACTAGATTACAGATCAATCTCCGGGATTACACTGGTCTGGTGCTATCAAAACATATAACATAAAGCAGTATGGATGACACACATATGAGAACTGTGTTACCAAGCGTTGACTGCAATATCAAAGTAAACCAAATATCTAAATCAGAATTTGATGACCTGACAGCCTCCTAACAACAGCACATTAGACCCCCATGTAATGCATTAACTGAGCCCACACGTGTATACAATTTACCGTATACAATTTACTGACTATTCTACTCATTAGACCATGTGTAATTTGCTGACTGGTCCTTCAAAAGTGTATACATTAGACCCCACATTATTTGCTAACTGTTTCCCCCAATTGTATAAATTAGATATGATATAATTTACTAACTAATTAAACGATAATTGAGTAGTCTGAACATATACTAAGATGTATTGTTTGTTTCCCAAAAATCATGTGCCGAAGGTCTGTAAAATTGATGGTCACTAACACCATAAAACCTATACGCCACTTGGCGTGACGGGGCACTTTACTTTTTTTTTTATATTGTTTGTTTATCATTGATTCATCAAAACAGAAGCTTTTTTTTCACTTTCTAACCCCACATGTCGTGTTGCTGGGGAGTATGTAGATTTAAGACGCACCAGGACTTTTTTTTTATCTTGGTTCGCGTGGCAATTGCTTATGTTGAGATTTGGTTTGAACTTTTTTCTTTCCAATGTGTCCTTGTATCGGCCTACAGCCTGCTCTTTACGGTTCTCAAAAATCCATGATTCTTGAGCTCAACTTGATCACAGATGCACCTTTCATTGTTCTCCTCCTATAGGACTGAGCACTGGGTCTCATATAACTTGAGATAAGAAAACACTGAAAAGAGCGTGATGGATCCAGACGTCATTCCAGCGGCGCAAGATGCAAGGACCGTCATTTCCATGCTACACCGTTGTCTCAAAACACAATACAACGAGCACTCAATAAACGTTGCGAGAACACCAGATCCAAGGGTCGACCACGAAAAAGATGGATTGACGGAATACTAGAAACACTAGGAAACATCACAGCAGCAGAAGCTAACAGAAACGCAAAAGACCGCAAATTATATCTCCCCTCGACGCTGAAAGGCAAATGAAGAATGAACGTAGAAAAAAAGACTCTTTTCTTACATCCCATATTCAGAATGAAAACTGTGTTTATATGTTCTTGTGGAGAATACTGCCAAATGTCATTAAACTTTAGGGTGTGTAAATGAATGTTGATAGGACGCAGTACGCGACGATAGAGTATATGACAACAGAGCACGTGACACAGGACCACCAGCACCATGATGATAGTAAAGAGGCTTGGCACCCGGCAGTGATCGTTGTTATCATTGTCTCACTTGGCGTGGCCCAAATCATACTGGTCAGATGGAAGAGAGTGCACTTTCAATCTTATCAGGTATAGACTTATTTTTGTAATGTAAACTGTTTTTTTTTTTAAGAACTCGTTTGCCTTGTACTATGTTGTTTTGAAAAAAATTACAGATAAAAATTTGAATTTTAACAAAAAAATTTTTTTTTCATGTTCATCTTTGTGTGTATATCTTATTTTTGAAAATGAAACCTCAATCAACGCTGGGGTTAGCGTTCACTCCTTACACTATATGGTGTTAATGTGTCACTTTTTTCTGCATTACATCTAGAATAGGTTTGTGTGAGGTCACGTCCACCTTCCCTACTTTTCCAAGAAATAATTGCCCTACAAAATGTTGAGGGAACCTGGAAGTGTTGTCGATTCGTGAAGGAAAGAAACATTCGCTACAACTTGGAGCAGAACCCAAACCACCTGTTCTCACCTTGGTTGTTGGTGCACGTTTTAGCTTCCTTTAATCGGGAGTGAAATAAAACATTTTACCTGAACTCCGTGACAACTGATAAGAATTAGCCGGCAGGCCGCAGAAACTGACCCTGGAAATATATACTGGTTTTTTATTTACTTATCTTTTTTCATGACAGTTTGAGTTATTTGCCCATGTACTCTCAGAACAGTGTGATCTACATATGTCTTAATGGACATATCTTGTTCAATCAGACATGCACTCTGGTTCTCACTTGTACATTTAGTTGTCTCACAATGAACTATCATCTCTTGCATGTCAACGCTCCATGACAGCTTTAGGATATTTGGTGTCCAACAGCACACAGTAGCATCCATCATCTGAAGTAAAGAAATGCTGAAAGCCTTTAGTACTTACCTTATGTATGGTCGGCATACGTTACGAAAGTAATGAGCAGGTTCAAAAAGAGATACTGAAAGCCTTTACACATCGTCATTATGTGCCATGCAGGTTGGCGTAGGCGATCATGTCCTTCCACAATCTTCTATCCACCATGCATCTTATCAGTTCTGTTGTTGACTGTTTTCCATGCCATGACATCAAGCTGTCTAGTATTTTCTCTCTTTGTCGCCCGCGATCTCTCTTTCCTGTGTTTTACCAGTTGTAACCAAGTATTTCAACTTTCCTCTTCTCATGATGTGTCCCAAAAATGCTGATTGTCTCTTTCTGATGTTTTTTAGGAGCTCCCATTTTTGTGCTGGCCTTTTGTAGAATTTTGTCGTTGGTCTCTTTAGCTGCCCAGGGAAATTTCAACATTCTTCTGAGAAATTCCATCTCTGCTGCCTCTAATTGTCTTTTTATTTGTTTGTTTACTGTCCATGATTCGCTTCTATAGGTCAGAATTGTCTCTATATAGCACCGATGAGCTCTCTTTCTCACTTCTGTTGATATAGACTTGTTGCATAAGACGTTTTTCATTTTCTTAAATGCTATTTTTACCTAAGCTATTCTGCTTTTCATTTCTGTGGTGCGTATTCCATCCGATGTTATTATTGTGCCCAAGTATTTAACGCGTTGCACTTGTTTCAGATTTGTCCTGTTTATTATTTTATGCTGCATGATGGCGATGATTGTTTCTTCGATATGACCATTACTTCTGCTTTCTTACTATTCAGACTGAGGCCGTTCTTGTTGCTTTCTTTTACTATTATGTCTATCATTTCATGTAGTTCATTCTCTGTCTCTGCTATTAAGACTGTGCTATTAAGACTGTGTCATCCGCATATCACAAATTGTTTATGTTGTGACCGTTGACTTCAATTCCTTTTTATATCTACTATTGATGAAAGCCTTTACTAGTTACCTTATACATGGTCGGCATACGTTATACAAGTAATGAGCAGGTTCAAGAACAGATCAAGATACATTGAGCTCATTAGTAGCATCAAAATAATACAATCAGTATTCTATGGTTATTTTTAAAAATAGGACAGAGGAAAGCTTTGGAAGTTGCTGAGTCATTACGGAATCCCCATAAAGTTTATTAACTTGATAAGAACAATGTATGAAGGAATTAAATGCAGTGTTGTGCATGAATGGCAGAATACAGGAGCATTTGAAATAAGAACAGGAACAAGGCAGGGATGCCTTCTATCTCCATTTCTCTTTCCACTGGCCATAAATTGGATTATAAAAATAACTAAAAACAACAGAAATGGAATCTAGTGGTCACTGACCAAGCAACTTGATGATATAGACTTGCTGATGATATAGCTCTCCTATCACACAACCATCAACAGAATCAAAAGATAAAATGACCATACTTGATGAGAGATCACAACAGATGGGACTGAAAATAAATTGAGATAAGACCAAAAATTGTGAGTTTGTAATAATTGAATAAAAATAGCAGAAATACCTCTACTAGACGTACAATCTTACATATTTCTGGGCAGTAATGAAATATATATGAATAATATGGGGGGGGGGCAGAAAATGATACCAGAAGAATGATATCAAAAGCAAGAGAAGCATTTGTTGCACTGGGAAACATATAGAAGTCCAAAGAAATTAGGTTAAATACAAAATTTAAAATTGTCAACTCCATTGTTAAGTCAGTCGTATTATATGGCTGTGAAACATGGAGAACAACTAAAATGACAATCATGAAGATACAGACAGATTAATTGACGCTTACGCAGAATAAATGGATGAAAATGGCAGGACAAAATCATTAACAGAATTATGGAAATGTGCCAGTCAAATACCAGTGGATGAGAGATGCAGCGAAAACGATGGCGCTGGATAGGACACACACTGCGGAAGCCAACCGAGAGTATTACACAACAGGCCCTTTTTTGGAATCCCCATGGAAAGACAAAGAGGAAGACAAAGAAATTCTTGAAGAAGACAGATGGAAGCAGAGACGAATATGATGGGGAAAACATGGAATTATCTTAAAAGAATGACAAGAAACAGAACAGCTTGGAAAGTGTTTGTGAAGACCTATGCTCCACAGGGAGCTGAAAGGTGGAAGAAGAAGATTTTTTTTTTAAATAAAGAAAAAATGGAATATGCTGAACATATATGACAACATGAGAAATAGAGCGAAAAAGAGAAAAATGGGAACATAGTTACCAACCAGCAATAATAAATAGAACAGTAATAAATTAACAGTTGAAAGTAACAATAGAGGAGACAAGTTATGAATAGACATGATCACCTGCACCAGCAGGCCTGGTACTCGGAGAAAATAAACACTTGCCTTTTTCCTGATTTTCTGCTTGTGGTCACAGTGATATCTTTGATTATGTTTGAAGAGAGCCACTCTTGTGGCCACAGTGATATCTTTGATTATGTTTGTAGAGAGCCACTCTTGTAAGTAAGTAAGTACCCCCCGTCACGCCAAGTGGCGTATAGGGAAATATGGTGTTAGTGACCCTATATTTTACAGACCTTCAGCACATGATTTTTGGGGTAATGTGGTCGGTATTACGCCCGTGCTGCTTTACTTTCTCAGAAAAATCCGGTACCCATTTAAGGCTGGGTGAACCCGGAGCCGTCGGTTGGGATCGAACCCTACCCCTTGTCCGTAGTAGTCCAGTTCACTAACCACTGAGCTATCGCGGCTCCCACTAATTTTTAGGGAATTAGTAAAACCCAGGTATCCTCGCCAGGGTACGAACCCCGGCTGTTGCCGTGGTAAGCCAACCGCCTATCGATTGCGCTAACCGGACACCCGAGCCACTCTTGTGGCCACAGTTATATTTTTTATTATGTTTGTAAAGAGCCACTCTTGTGACCACAGTGATATTTTTTATTATGTTTGTAGAGAGCCACTCTTGTGGCCACAGTGATATCTTTGATTATGTTTGTAGAGAGCCACTCTTGTGACCACAGTAATATCTTTGATTATGTTTGTAGAGAACCACTCTTGTGGCCACAGTCATATCTTTGATTATGTTTGAAGAGAGCTACTCTTGTGGCCACAGTGATATCTTTAATTATGTTTGTTGAGAGCCACTCTTGTGGCTAAGGTGATATATTTGATTATGTTTGAAGAGAGCCACTCTTGTGACTACAGTGATATCTTTAATTATGTTTGTAGAGAGCCACTCTTGTGGCCACAGTGATATCTTTGATTATGTTTGAAGAGAGCCACTCTTGTGACTACAGTGATATCTTTGATTATGTTTGTAGAGAGCCACTCTTGTGGCTACAGTCATATCTTTGATTATGTTTGAAGAGAGCTACTCTTGTGGCCACAGTGATATCTTTAATTATGTTTGTTGAGAGCCACTCTTGTGGCTAAGGTGATATCTTTGATTATGTTTGAAGAGAGCCACTCTTGTGGCTACAGTGATATCTTTAATTATGTTTGTAGAGAGCCACTCTTGTGGCTACAGTCATATCTTTAATTATGTTTGTAGAGAGCCACTCTTGTGACCACAGTGATATCTTTAATTATGTTTATAGAGAGCCACTCTTGTGACCACAGTGATATCTTTAATTATGTTTGTAGAGAGCCACTCTTGTGGCCACAGTGATATCTTTAATTATGTTTGTAGAGAGCCACTCTTGTGGCCACAGTGATATCTTTAATTATGTTTGTAGAGAACCACTCTTGTGACCACAGTGATATCTTTGATTATGTTTGTAGAGAACCACTCTTGTGACCACAGTGATATCTTTGATTATGATTGTAGAGAGCCAATGTTGTGACCTCAGTGATATCTTTAATTATGATTGTAGAGAACCACTCTTGTGACCACAGTGATATCTTTAATTATGATTGTAGAGAATCACTCTTGTGACCACAGTGATATCTTTGATTATGATTGTAGAGAACCACTCTTGTGACCACAGTGATATCTTTAATTATGATTGTAGAGAGCCACTGTTGTGACCTCAGTGATATCTTTGATTATGATTGTAGAGAACACTCTTGTGACCTCAGTGATATCTTTGATTATGATTGTAGAGAACCACTCTTGTGACCTCAGTGATATCTTTGATTATGATTGTAGAGAACCACTCTTGTGACCACAGTGATATCTTTGATTATGATTGTAGAGAACCACTCTTGTGACCACAGTGATATCTTTAATTATGATTGTAGAGAGCCACTGTTGTGACCTCAGTGATATCTTTGATTATGATTGTAGAGAGCCACTCTTGTGACCACAGTGATATCTTTGATTATGATTGTAGAGAACCACTCTTGTGACCTCAGTGATATCTTTGATTATGATTGTAGAGAACCACTCTTGTGACCACAGTGATATCTTTGATTATGATTGTAGAGAGCCACTCTTGTGGGTATGTGGCTACTGCCGTTTATGGTCTGCGTGAAGAATTTCTGGCTGCGTTTCTGTGTTTTGTGGTTGATCTTCTCCACCATCACAGCATTGGTCACATTTATAGCGTCTAAGAAGCCATTGTCGGGGTCCATTCCACGGTGAGTTCTTGCTTGTTTGTTTTGTATTTTGATAGACTTATTCAAACGTTTGTTTGTTTGTTTTTTCTTGTTACTAAATCTGTCGTTTAGTTCTTAGATGGTTCATAAATCATTGTTGACTTATTCGATCATGCGTTTTCACTTTTTTTCATTTTTGTTCTTTTTCCCTTACTTTTTCACAGCTTACTACTTCATATTACTTCTTCTTCCTTTTCTTCTCTCTCTCTCTCTCTCTCTCTCTCTCTCTCTCTCTCTCTCTCTCTCTCTCTCTTTCTCCCACTCTGTCCTTTCTCTTTTCTCAGTTTTTAATTTATTTTTTTCCCTCGCTTTTTTCACAAATGCAGACCATAAACCAAAACAAATCAGTTGTCTCATTTATAACATGGTTCATAGAAATAACGATCAATAATGATATTATGAACATCGCTTAATAATATTCCCCTTAACTATAATACCAGTAATCCCAGCAGCAATAGAAACGGGCTCAATATGAACAACATAACTTTCTCATCTAACACATCGACAACGGCAGCTCAGACATATGCATCCATTTAATTAGAGACTTGCTTTACGTATGAGCACAGAAACAGTTAGTCGAGATCATAATTTTACCAAGGAAAACAAAGAGAAAGTTTTACCAAAAAGAACAAGTTTTTGTTGAAAACTTACATCATCATCAAGTACCAGGCCTACTGGTGTAGGTGATCATGTCTCTCCACAACTTTCGATCTCGACAGTTCTTTATCATATCTGTTGTTGCCCTTCTGCCAAGCCATTCTCTTAAGCTGTCTGGTATTTTCTCTCTTCGCTTCCCTCTATCTCTTCGTCCCTCAATTTTTCCAGTTGTTACAATATATTCCAGTTGTTCTCTTCTCATTACATGGCCAAAAAATGATGATTGTTTCTTCCTAATATTGGAAATTAGCTCTCTTTTTGCTTTGACTTTTTTCAGAACATTGTCATTACTCTTCTTAGCTGTCCATGGTATTCTCAACATTCTTCTGTAAAACCACATTTCTACAGACTCCAGTGATTTTCTTGTCTGTTGTCCTATTGTCCATAATTCACATCCATATGTTAAGACTGGCTCTACATAACATTTAAGAACTCTTTTTCTTGTTTCTATTGTCAAAAATGGATTGATTGCATAGTATCTTCCTCATTTTCTGGAAAGCTGCTTTTGCCTGAGCCATTCTGCATCTCACCTCTTTTGTACATCTTCCGTCTGAGGTTAACAAAGTTCCCAAATTGAAAACTTACAGCGCAAATAAATACAAAATACAGAGTATAAATAGGAGAAGAAACAAAAACAGCTATCACTATAGTATATATCCCATTTCTGAGGGGCACGACGAGGATTTCTATGAAGCTGATGAGCGGATATGAGCTGTTTGTTTCCGCCTAGACAGAGCTCATGTTCTACCCTAAGAGACCAAGTCTCAAACCTTCAATTAATGAAGGTCGTGGTTAGTTTACCATTCTGTTTCATCTTCTTTGAATGAGGCATCTCTAACGGTCCTGGCTGGTCGACCGACTCTCTGCGCAACATGCCTCATTCAGTTTCCCCGAGCATGCATTGAGATCTGTCACAATGATCGCGCGTTGAATTCGGCGTTCAATAAGCCACCTACTAAGACTGCTGAGGCGTCAATTTTCATTCTCAAAATGCAGCTGCTTTCATCGGCACCAGATCTTCTTTCGACTGTCTTTATATTGGGGTAGGCAAGAAAACCCCAACCATTCCAGTGATCTTTTATGACAGACCCGTGTGTGCAGATGTCATGACGTTGTGGTTATGCATGCTTTAGAGTGATATCGTGATTTAGAATATTATGACGTCATAGATCAAACTGCGACTTTCCCTGCCCATTTCGATCACGACCTTGGTGAACTTGTGCATGTTGTGAGGCGTCCCCCAATCTCCCCCTCCCCCCAGTGTCGTGCCCCCGCCCCTCCACCACCACCACTGACAGCATAGCACGTAATGTTTCCTCTGCTTCTGCCAACCACGACTTTCTACGCTTGTTTGTCTCCTCTTATCGATGTGCACGGCCAGGACGTTGGGATGATCGATCGTGATGGAAACGCTGAGAAGTATTTTCAGTTGTGTTTGTCTACGTCATGACCCCCTAAGATTACGTTAACGCTGGTTTGTATCTCAAGCTGCGGCAGGTGTACATCTGCTGCATCCAAAAACCGCTATGATATCCTTGTTTTTTAGATTCTCTCCAAGCTATATCTGGGGCAGTATGAGGAGAAGCCACAATAATTAGCAGTAAGAGAAACATAGTCCGCCAGAGAAAACTCTCTCCGGCCATCGTCTTGAGAACATGAATACCTTTTCTAACGCTCACGCAATGTTGTCGACTTGCTGATTAAGAGAGATTCACATGTTAAAATGGATCCCCAAGAATCTTAAACAACGACATCGCTCTCTCCATGGGTACGCCACTGCACAGTATATCAGGCAGCTGACGCATATTTTATTGTCCGGGGATGATCATAGTAAAAAGTAAAAGTAAAGTACCCCCGTCACGCCAAGTGGCGTATAGGGAAATATGGTGTTAGTGACCCTATATTTTACAGACCTTCAGCACATGATGTTTGGGGTAATGTGGTCGGTATTACGCCCGTGCTGCTTTACTTTCCCAGAAAAAATCCGGTACCCATTTAAGGCTGGGTGAACCCGGAAGCCGTCGATTGGGATCGAACCCTACCCCTTGTCCTTTGTAGTCCAGTTCACTAACCACTGAGCTATAGCGGCTGGATGATCATAGTAGTCTAGCCTTATCTGTATTATTCATATCTGGGCTAATTTTACTTGGAGCTTGCTGGTAATTTGGTGTTGGCAGGTACCGTGTAGACACGTCAGAAAGTCATCGGCGTACGTTTAAATTCGCCCGGGGCCCAGTCATCTGGAGGCGATAAATTGTGGCTGTGTATGTATCGAAAACCACTGGTGAGAGTGAAGATCCCTATTGTAGTCCAGCTGCTTTATTCCCTAGCTCTAATGTCGCTGGTTCAAACCTCAACTCTACTGAGCTGCTTAAAGCAGCGACGCTATCCTCAGTGACAGCTTTATATCTAGTTCCGTGTCTATCTGGAGGGCAATTCATCCCCAGTATTAGACCCTGTTTAAAGCGTCCTCAAGACCCAAAAACAACACTATGGCTATTTCCTCCTTTTCTGGAAACTCAAAAACATCGTATACCAAGATGGCAGCATTGGGGTCACTAGAATTTGATAGTGTGCGTGGTCAAGAGGTAAGGCATTTGCTCCTGTAAAAGAAAATCCTCTGTTCGAATTCTGCTACAGGCAGTGGGAATTGTTCTCTTGGAACCCATGGTTTCTTTGTGGCGTCACCCTCACCCTATCTATGGGTACTGAGATCCGACGTCTAGCTCTCACGGATAATGTCGAAAACAGGATGTCCGGTGTGAACTGTGCGCACATTAAATAACACTTGGCAGTTACAATCAAAAAGATTAGGCCAAAATTGCAACTGTTTGGAGAAAATTATTAAGCAATTAAAAATCTGTCCAGGCCGAAAGACGCAAATATCGCAGCTTGCGACACAACGTACGCTCACTTAACTGGTGAAAGCCAACAAGAAGTGTTATCATATTTAGTACAAATTATTATTGTCAGGAACTATACGTTTAATTAATAAGATTTCATTTTTATTACTAGGTTTAGTAACAATTACTACCATTGTCTATTATATTGATTAATATGCATTAATATTACTGAAGTTTGATATAATATACTACCATAAGTAGTTTAAATAATTGACTACTATAGATAGTAATAAGAGCCGCGATAGCTCAGTGGTTAGTGAACTGGACTACAAAGGACAAGAGGTAGAGTTCTATCCCAACCGACAGCTTCCGGGTTCAACCAGCCTTAAATGAGTACCGGATTTTTTCTGGGAAAGTAAAGCGGCTCGGGTGTAATGCCGACCATATTACCCCAAAAATCATGTACCGAAGGTCTATAAAAACTATGGTCACTAACACCATATTTTCTATACGCCACTTGGCGTGACGGGGCACTTTACTTTTTTACTTATAATTTAAAACACTTTCATGGATCCAACACGTCCAGAAGTGCAGTGAAAGTGAGTAAGCTATTCATTGCTTGCGTCAGCGTCAATGATAGAACAACGTTCTGCTACATGTTGGGGCATGGACATAGACCAGTGGCAAAGCAAGTAGCAGCTGAAGGCTATCAACAACATATTGTGCTGAGGTAGTATGTGTTCAACCAATATTTCCAGATATAACAGCTTGTTGTAGGTCCACGACACAGCGCATCAACGATAAATTAACGTCTTTTTAAAAGGACAGAAGATGAAGAAGAAGAATTATAGTGCGATTGCATTTGAAGGTAAACCTGTAATGAAAATGGCGACGCCTACTTGTTAAACACTTTAACATTAATGAATTAATGACGACGCCAGTTTGTTATTGAAGAAGATACACACTTTAATTATATCGGCATCTAAAGATTAACAAATCTACTTGATTTAGAGTTTGCGGTTTTTATGGAGTTTAACATTTTCCTGAAAACTTTAAAAACGCGACCTTTCATGCGATAGGAAATATGTTATCATATACCGTGTACGTGAAGTTTATTTATGAGATGTTGCCTAGTTACACATGACAGGAGGTCTAACTCTACTGAACATAGGTTGTTAGGTAGCCGATGAATTTCAGTATCACATCTTGCATTTGTGTTTTGGTTTGAAAAACACGACGCGTGAGCTGGCAGTAGTATAGTTATACGATTCGTAGCGAACCTCTGGCTTTAAAATCAATGAATTAGAGCTGACAAAGACTCTACTCTTGGTGTGGAGTTTCTGAAAATAAACTAATCAGCGTGGCTAAAAGAACTAAGGTAAACCCGGTCCATGAAATGTAGTTCAATTTTATACGAGCAACCGAGTCACCGCAGTTTTGTTGCTGTAAACTGCCACACAACGCAATGAATATCACGGAAACAAACAATGAAGAAGATACAACTAGTTTATTTTTAATCATACAGTTTAGATCAAGCTGTAATTGTTTTTGTTTTTTTTTTTCTGAACAGTTTAACATTTAGGCCTCAATCTTGTTTAGTCCCCCCCCCCCCCCCCCCCCCCCTTCGAATAGTTTTGTTGAGATCAATTGCAAGTTGTCCCCCTTCAACTCGTAATCAAAAGTCAAAATTAGTTTTTTTTTTTAAATGACACTTTTCTTCCACTGTCCTGTTCTCAGCTGACTTCGTCAACACTTCGGTGTTTCTCCTCACGCTCTCTTATCTACTTTCCATTCTTTTCTTTCTATCACTCTCTCCTTATTGCTCTAAACAGATCTTCTTCACATTCGTTTCCCTACTCCTTTAGTGTCCTCTTCTCTACTGAAGCAAAAGTCAACGATGTTACTAGACTGTCCCCACCCCTCGGTTTCTTCCAATAATTGGACATCAGTCGTTCTCAGTCGACTCACGTAGGCCTTCAAGGTGAAGCGGGTTGTGTACTCGTCTACTGACCACATTGGTCATGGATCAATTTCCAAGTTGGGAGGTTTTTGTTTTCTAGCCAATATAACTTCAGGGTTCTCATTGAGAACAGCTTTGATAATAATCGCGGCATCTATCAATTTACTGGAGGTCATGAGAAAAATGGAGGCCCTAACACAATATGGTGGCGCTAGTTTCCTGAGCAGAAGTGACGATTTTTCTTTGACAATAAGGCTCCGACATTCACCCAGCCTCAAAAATTGGGTACCAGACATTATTTGGAAAGTAAAGACAGCCCGGCGGTGACTCCGATCACATCATGTGCCGTGGTCATAAAAAATGTTGTCACTATCATAATATTCTTCATAGGTCTAGCTAGGCATAGAGTGAACAATACTTATTTTTATTAACGCAATGTTACTTGTAAACGTCATAAAGCTATACGGGTAACCTCCAAATTTTTGCAATAGATTAACTTACAAGTGTATGCCAGATTTAACTTACAAGTGTATGCCAGATTTACCTTACAAGTGTATGCCAGATTTAACTTACAAGTGTATGCCAGATTTACCTTACAAGTGTATGCCAGATTTAACTTACAAGTGTATGCCAGATTTACCTTACAAGTGTATGCCAGATTTACCTTACAAGTGTATGCCAGATTTAACTTACAAGTGTATGCCAGATTTACCTTACAAATGTATGCCAGATTTACAAGTGTATGTCAGAGTTACCTTACAAGTGTATGCCAGATTTACCTTACAAGATTATGCCAGATTACTTTGCAGGTGTATGCCGATTTTACCTTACAAGTGTGTGTAAGATGTTTTTATTATATATATATATATATATATATATATATATATATATATATATATATATATATATATATATATTTCCTGCTTGATTTCCCTATCCTAACCCACATTTGAAATGTTGCAGATGGGTGTACAAATGGTTTCTGTTTCTGCATTATGTAACTTATGCAACTGGAATGATGGGATATATTTTGTTTGTGTGTACGTTCTTCGGCCTTCAAAAGTTTGCGTACGTTGAGCATGAAACTGCTCTTGGTGTCAGCTGCAGTCTAATATTCTATGGTCTGTACTTCGGAGTTGTGGCCCGTGATATTGCAGAGGTGTGTGCAGACACCATGGCCACACATATTGGGGTAAGACAATATTGATCATGACATATCCAGTGTATACTACATGACCTCTTGGTTCTAATGGGGATCAGAGATTGAATTTGGTAAAGATGGGCGGCCTGTAGTAATCTGATATTATTAGCTTAATGCACTGAGGGTGATAGAAACATACTGGTACGAACAACGCATATTTTATAATCTAACAATAAAGTGACAAGTATTTCCCCAACAATAAAGTGTTAAGTATTCGCTCCAACAAAAAAGTGACAAGTATATCCCCAACAATAAAGTGACAAGTATTTTCCCAACAATAAAGTGACAAGTATTTCCCCAACAATAAAGTGACAAGTATTTCCCCAACAATAAAGTGACAAGTATTTCCCCAACAATAAAGTGTTAAGTATTCCCTCCATCAAAAAAGTGACAAGTATTTCCCCAACAAAAAAGTGACAAGTATTCCCCCCTAACAAAAAAGTAACAAACATTTCCCCCAACAATAAAGTGACAAGTATTGACCCCAACAACAAAGTGACAAGTATCCCCCCCCCTGCCCCCCAACAATAAAGTGACAAGTATTTCCCTGCAACAATAAGTGATAACTATGTCCCCCCAAAAATAAACTGATAAGTATTTCCCCCAACAATAAAGTGACAAGTATTTCCCACAACAATAAAGTGACAAATATTTCCCTACAACAATAAAGTGACAGTTACTCCCCCTCCCAACAATAATGTGATAAGTATCTCCCCCAATATATATAATAATACGATACGGCGAATATCTCAAACCAACAAAATAGTGACGAATATCTCCCGCCAACAAAATAGTGGCGAATATCTCAAACCAACAAAATAGTGGCGAATATCTCCCGCCAACAAAATAGTGGCCAATATCTCAAACCAACAAAATAGTGGCGAATATCTCAAACCAACAAAATAGTGGCGAATATCTCCCGCCAACAAAATAGTGGCGAATATCTCAAACCAACAAAATAGTGGCGAATATCTCCCGCCAACAAAATAGTGGCGAGTATCTCCCGCCAACAAAATAGTGGCGAGTATCTCCCGCCAACAAAATAGTGGCGAATATCTCCCGCCAACAAAATAGTGGCGAGTATCTCCCGCCAAAAAAATAGTGGCGAATATCTCCAGCCAACAAAATAGTGGCGAGTATCTCCCATCAACAAAAGAGGGGTGAGTATCTTCCGCCAACAAAATAGTTGCGAGTATCTCCCGCCAAAAAATAGTGGCGAATATCTCCCGCCAACAAAATAGTGGCGAATATTTCCCGCCAACAAAATAGTGGCAAGTATCTCCCGCCAACAAAATAGTGGCGAGTATCTCCCATCAACAAAAGAGGGGCAAGTATCTCCCGCCAACAAAATAGGGGCAAGTATCTCCCGCCAACAAAATAAGGGCAAGTATCTCCCGCCAACAAAATAAGGGCAAGTATCTCCCGCCAACAAAATAGGGGCAAGTATCTTCCGCCAACAAAATAAGGGCAAGTATCTCCCGCCAACAAAATAGGGGAAAGTATCTCCCGCCAACAAAATAAGGGCAAGTATCTCCCGCCAACAAAATAGGGGCAAGTATCTTCCGCCAACAAAATAGGGCAAGTATCTCCCGCCAACAAAATAAGGGCAAGTATCTCCCGCCAACAAAATAGGGGCAAGTATCTTCCGCCAACAAAATAGTGACGAGTATCTCCCGCCAACAAAATAGTGGCTAATATCTCCCGCCAACAAAATAGTGGCGAATATCTCCCGCCAACAAAATAGTGGCGAATATCTCCCGCCAACAAAATAGTGGCGAGTATCTCCCGCCAACAAAATAGTGGCGAATATCTCCTACCAACAAAATAGTGGCGAATATCTCCTACCAACAAAAGAGGGGTGTGTATCTCCCACCATCAAAATAGTGACACGAGTATCTCTAGTCCCTTTTTAGATGATTTACTTTAACATTCAAAACGACACATGAATTCATTTACAGTAAAAAGGAATAAACATGATGCGGCCAGAATACACACATACTGATCTGAGGGGAATGATTCCGTTGTTTTCTCAGCACAATGGCGTAATTTCCGTGTTTTACACCAACGTCTTGATCGTGGCTATAGAAGAAGACTGCTATTTTAAATATGTTTGTTTGTGTTTTCCTTCATCCGACGATTAAGTTTCTTTATTGCTATTTCCTGGCGGGTGGGTGTTAGATGGGCGTGGCTACACTGTGCCATGTTTTACAGCAAATTGTGATATCTGCACAATTCGATCCAATACATTCTACTTCAGTGTATTTTCATTTTTTTTTTACTCCGGATTATCTTCCCTCTTCGATCTCTGATCAGATCAGTTAACCTGTTCTCGGAGGAACCACCGGGAGGTGGAGTAGAACTTTTATGAGCTTTAGGTCACTTACCCAGACGCAAGCTGTTGAGTCACTGACAACTTTCAGCCCATGCTCTAAATTATGCCTTGGCCCCCAATTAAAAGTTCAAATAATTGTTAGGAGAATTGCTGGCCTTACCATGCCGAACCTATATGACAATGATAAAAAGCTGTACATATCTCAGCAAACAACGAGCTCAATTCTCTGAGAATTAAACACAGTAAAAACATGTTCGAAAAAACAGTCGCTCACGATTAATAAATATATTCTCTTCTCTCTCTCTCTCTCTCTCTCTCTCTCTCTCTCTCTCTCTCTCTCTCTCTCTCTCTCTCTCTCCAAGGCAACAACAACAAAATCGTTGTGCTCATTATGCAGCAGCTTAAAGAAGAGCAATGACGGATCAATTTGTTTGGCAGGATGTTAATGATAATCCCATGACTACTCCCTGTAGTCGTCTTCAATTGATTTCTGGAATCGATTTCACCACACTCCTGGAGACCTTTATAAGCTCAGTCTTCCCTGCTTATATTTGAAGTAGGTTATGGTCTTTCCTAACTAATGACATGAAATATGCAGGTTGATTGTTCATGTAGCTCGCTGGTTTCGCTTACTTTTATTCCGTATTTTGAGCCCTACTTGTGCCCAGCTTGACTTCCGATTATTTCAGCCTCATAATATCTTCAGCATTCCCCGTCCCTGCTCGCCGAAGATAGCTTTTCTTTCTTTAAAATCAAATAGTTCTTTCTATAAGAAATATAGAAGATATCGTATAACCTGTTACTTCTTGATGCCTCACTATTTCAATTACTCACCTCAGATAAAGTTGTAAAGTTGAAACAGCTTCTCTGTCTACTAAAATATATTGATTGAATGCATCGTTGAAAGTGTTAGACTATGTATTTGTAAATAGCAGCCGAGTACCTGTAAAATATCAGTGGCAGACAGTGTCAGTCAACTATGTATTTGTAAATAGCAGCAGAGTACCTGTAAAATATCAGTGGCAGACAGTGTCAGTCAACTATGTATTTGTAAATAGCAGCAGAGTACCTGTAAAATATCAGTGGCAGACAGTGTCAGTCAACTATGTATTTGTAAATAGCAGCAGAGTACCTGTAAAATATCAGTGGCAGATAGTGTCAGTCAATAACTGTAAAGTCTGACCAGAGCAACGATTTCTTTGTTACGAACAAGTCGATTATTGTTAGATGACCACAGACGTTGCGTTTTTGTTGTGAGAACATGCCACCAGGATTAAGTCTGGGCTGTTGCTGTGAGGATCGGACCGCATGCTAATAGACTAGCTTGTAGGTACTGGGAAGGAATTAAACCAGTCCTCTAACATGTGACTTTAGGTACTGGGAAGGAATTAAACCAGTCCTCTAACATGTGACTGTAGGTACTGGGAAGGAATTAAACCAGTCCTCTAACATGTGACTGATATAGCTCTCCTGGAAGCAGCCACTGTGTTCGACTCTCAGTCGTCCTCGCTAAAGTCTACAACAGGTAGCTTTGTCATGAATCATGACTGCAGTCTCGAGCTTTGAAGAAATTGTGTGGATCAACTGTCCTGTACTGGTCACTCCTTCTTAATGAAGTCTCATGTAGACTTAACAATGTAGACTTGGTTGGATATACCGGTTGTAAAAACGTTGACTGACCATATACAAGAAAAATGATAATGAAGGTTTTCTGTTATTTATATTTTATTTTGGTGGGGGGGGGGGGGGGGGGGGGGGGGGGGGGGGGGGGAGAGAGAGAGAGAGAGAGAGAGAGAGAGAGAGAGAGAGAGAGAGAGAGAGTTTTTCTTGAATATATCGCTTCACACAGAGTCCACACATGTTATACTACTCGCATTTTAAGTAAGAAAAAAATCTCAAAATATAAATTTATTTCAGACAAATTGCTGTACGATATGAATGCCGACGTTTTCTCGTTACAGTATTGCTCGGCAAGTGGTTTTCCCACCAAGAGATTGGACACGACAATGTGTGCTGTCTGTGGTGATGAGATTGCCGCGATGAGTCGTGACAGCGTGGTTATTGAGAAAGCCATTAACCTCAACTGTGGCCATGCGTATCCTTGTTACAGACTTCCGTACACCTGTTATTTCAGATAAATACTCTTGACGTGTCCCATTGAAGACAGATGAACAAAATCACAAGCAAAATCAGCCTCGTTGAGAGGACATTGTTAATGTAGGCTCATTTACCACCACCACAAATTTAAAATGATCCAGACCCCGCATTTTACATGCAAGACTAGTTTTCACGCTCAGAAATATGTCCAGCAAATATATCCAGTCATTATATCCAGTAAATGTATCCAGTAAATATGTGCAGTAAATATGACCAGCAAATATGTCCAGTAAATATATCCAGTAAATATGTCCAGTAAATATATCCAGTAAATATGTCCAGCAAATATGTCCAGTAAATATATCCAGTAAATATGTCCAGTAAATATGTCCAGTAAATATGTCCAGTAAATGTATCCAGTAAATATGTCCAGTAAATATGTCCAGTAAATATGTCCAGTAAATATATCCAGTAAATATAACCAGTAAATATGTCCAGTAAATATGTCCAGTAAATATGTGAATTTATACAGAGAGCGAAGAATATAAATCTGACTACATAAAAAAATGCGGGTAACAGAAAAGCTATGGGGCGATCGTGAACACCCCTTTTTGGCGACCAGATTTATGAAGACAACTCACCTGTGATATGCTGAGAATAGGTAAATGGTCCACAGAAGAATACACAGAGGAGGAGTAGATGAAGAATATGAGAAAACATGAACTATCAGGTTGTTAGATTTAGTATTCCGATCACACTCACCTACGTTTTATACATTCCCCTCATAATATCTCTTGTCAGTGTAGTTCGCAATCGCTTAACACGAACCGCAGTTTGTCTCTATCTACTCATTGTTCTTATCTGTGAATGGTGATATGTTATTGTCCATCAACTGGTCAGTTAAAGTCCTTTCATGTCATTGTCTTATTGTGAATAAATAAGTATCATAGTAGTTCTTTCTCTTTCAGAAACCAAACTAAATCTTGCTCAATCATTTCCTGCAAGACAGTTTTAATATTCTCAAACTTTTTTATTGTCATAAGTTTGTGTTATTTGGTACAGATATGTCTTTCTGACCGACTTCTCGAAATTAATCTTTCTCTCTATGAAGCTGTAAATATTCTATGCATCCATTTTATTAATATATCACCACGTGGTTTCACTGTTTCGCTAGTTGCTTCATTCGTGTCTGCAAGTTTGTGTTGTCAGTTGATACAACTTCCTCAATCTCTGTATTCCTGGTTGTTCTTATTTCATTTTATCTATGTTGGTGTTCTTTCACCACCTATTTGGTCGACAAGTTTTGTAAATCTTACGTCCCAACTAGATCTACTTTTATTATTGTCCCATGTCATCATCATGATTATTATATTATGCACTAGAATTCTACTAGTAAGTCTATCCATCCATCCATCCATCCATCCATCCATCCATCCATCCATCCATCCATCCATCCATCCATCCATCCATCCATCCATCCATCCATCCATCCATCCATCCATCCATCCATCCATCCATATATCTATCTATCTATCTATCTATCTATCTATCTATCTATCTATCTATCTATCTATCTATCTATCTATCTATCTATCTATCTATCTATCTATCTATCTATCTATCTATCTATCTATCTATCTATCTATCTATCTATCTATCTATCTATCTATCTATCTATCTATCTATCTATCTATCTATCTATCTATCTATCTATCTATCTATCTATCTATCTATCTATCTATCTATCTATCTATCTATCTATCTATCTATCTATCTATCTATCTATCTATCTATCTATCTATCTATCTATCTATCTATCTATCTATCTATCTATCTATCTATCTATCTATCTATCTATCTATCTATCTATCTATCTATCTATCTATCTATCTATCTATCTATCTATCTATCTATCTATCTATCTTTATATCTATCTATCTATCTATCTATCTATCTATATATATATATATATATATATATATATATCTACATATCTATCTATCTATATACCGACCTTTCGAGCTGCGACCGCCCATAGGGCATAGACCCAGATACTCTTTATCTTTTTCTAACTTTTCTTTCTAGCAGTCTCAGTCCTTATAAAGATCGTTTATCAAACCTCGTCATGTGCCCTTGTCCTGTGCAAGCATCTCGATCTCTTTGAGGGAGGTAAGTGCTCAGTTTAAACAGAAAGGTATCTGTAAGTTCTCCATCAAAACTTGTTAAATACGCCATCAGTACCTTCATCACTTTTGATTAAATACTCCATCTGTATTTCCTAAATCCCCCATCAGAACTTGTTAAATACTCCATCTGTATTTCCTAAATCCCCCATCAGAACTTGTTAAATACTCCATCTGTATTTCCTAAATCCCCCATCAGAACTTGTTAAATACTCCATCTGTATTTCCTAAATCCCCCATCAGAACTTGTTAAATACTCCATCTGTATTTCCTAAATCCCCCATCAGAACTTATTAAATACTCCATCTGTATTTCCTAAATCCCCTATCAGAACTTTTTAAATACTCCATCTGTATTTCCTAAATCCCCCATCAGAACTTATTAAATACTCCATCTGTATTTCCTAAATCCCCTATCAGAACTTATTAAATACTCCAACTGTATTTCCTAAATCCCCTATCAGAACTTGTTAAATACTCCATCTGTATTTCCTAAATTCCCCATCAGAACTTGTTAAATACTCCATCTGTATTTCCTAAATCCCCTATCAGAACTTGTTAAATACTCCATCTGTATTTCCTAAATCCCCCATCAGAACTTGTTAAATACTCCATCTGTATTTCCTAAATCCCCCATCAGAACTTGTTAAATACTCCATCTGTATTTCCTAAATCCCCTATCAGAACTTGTTAAATACTCCATCTGTATTTCCTAAATCCCCCATCAGAACTTGTTAAATACTCCATCTGTATTTCCTAAATCCCCTATCAGAACTTATTAAATACTCCATCTGTATTTCCTAAATCCCCCATCAGAACTTGTTAAATACTCCATCTGTATTTCCTAAATCCCCCAACAGAACTTGTTAAATACTCCATCTGTATTTCCTAAATCCCCTATCAGAACTTGTTAAATACTCCATCTGTATTTCCTAAATCCCCCATCAGAACTTGTTAAATACTCCATCTGTATTTCCTAAATCCCCCATCAGAACTTGTTAAATACTCCATCTGTATTTCCTAAATCCCCTATCAGAACTTGTTAAATACTCCATCTGTATTTCCTAAATCCCCCATCAGAACTTGTTAAATACTCCATCTGTATTTCCTAAATCCCCTATCAGAACTTGTTAAATACTCCATCTGTATTTCCTAAATCCCCCATCAGAACTTTCCCATTGCACTATAAACCATCAGTGATGTCTACATATTCTATATTCTAATTATTCCACCAACACTCTTCAATTATTTAATTCTCATTGTCACCAGAACTCTAAACATGCTCCGTCAGCAGTTTTAAACTATTCCATCGGCACTTTCGAAATATTCCATCAGTAATCTCTCTCTCTCTCTCTCTCTCTATCTCTCTCTCTCTCTCTCTCAATACATCCCTAACAATATATAAATATTTGGTTCCTCTATAATTATTACTGCAGAACTTTGCAATTACTGTTTCAGCACATTACCTGTAAATGCAGTGGAAATTGCTTTACTTAACTCAGTGTTCACAGATTCCATGAGTTTTGTATACGTGGATGGTGCATTGTGGGAAAGAAACAAACATGTCCGCACTGTAAGGAGAAGGTGGATCTCAAACGCATGTTCCCAGGAACGTATCCTTTTTTCTCTACTTTAAATATAGCCTTTTGGCAAAGAGAAACAAACATGACTTAAATCATCCTGGTGATGAGAAGCTGATGAACATGCAAAGTCATACTACAGTCTTTTTTTTTTTCTTTTTTTTTTTTTTTTTTTTTTTTTTTTGGGGGGGGGGGGGCGGGGGCGCGACATATAAATGATAGAGTGGTGTCTAAGTAAGAAAAAATCGTCAGGGAAACTTTATAACATAATTGGAAAGTCTCCTACCTAAATGTTTGCAGCTGGAGTTCTTAAATACGGAAAGCTTATATTGTGACATTTATATATATGTTGTATATAAATGTGTTATATAAATGTTTGCAGCTTATATATTGTGATTGGATATTTTTGTTACGCTTACTGACATCCACCTACTCACATTTGGGAGTAACCCTATGTTGATGATATCAGGCAAATTATATTTTAATTAGTGTATAATAATTGGTCTTTATAACTGTTATAAGTTTAGTGCAAATTAATGCTGTCTTGTCTCTATTGTATTACAATATTAATGTAAACTCCCTCTGCGATCAAATATTAATGTAAATTAACGTCTTTTAACGTCTTTTTTCTTTCAAATAGTATAAATTAATGCATATTAATGTTTTATAGCACCTGTTGCACATCAACTATTATTAATTATAAGCACTTTTCGTCATTGTGCCCAAAAATGTAGAGATTCTTTCCACGACTTGCTAGACGCATGGGGAAGATCGTGTTAACGACAATATTTTTACATGACCAAGGCACATTTTCTGGGTGATGTGGTTGTTATCACGCCAGGCCACCTTTACTTCCCCTACAAATCCTTCGTACCCGTTTTACAGGCTGGGTGAACCCCGGAGCCTTGTCGGTCCGAAAAAAACTCCGACTCTTCTGGGAATTGAACCCGAACACTTCTGATCAAGAAGCGAGATCTAACTTGTTATTATAGAGGACTGCAATATTGTACATGAAGTGTGGAATAAAGCTTCACTTTGATCTAACTTGTTATTATAGAGGACTGCAATATTGTACATGAAGCATGGAATAAAGAGAAGGGTTCTCTGTCTAAGAGACGTATGACGCAATCCGGAGAAAGCCATAAGGAGTCCGGGTTGCCGACTCACCCTTTGTCTACCAGGAAATCATCCAGAATTGGCACCTGGAATGTTCGTACCCTTAACGAACAGGGAAAAGCGGCACAAGTGGCAGCAGAAATGAACAACTACAAGATAGATATTCTGGGAATGTGTGAAACAAGATGGCTGGGAGCGGAGAGAATAAAATTGAATACAGGGGAGATGATTTTATCATCAGGACACCAGGAACCAGGAGCACAACATAGCGAAGGGGTAGCTATAATGCTATCAAAGAATGCACAGAAGACACTAATAGAATGGGAGGCAGTGGGACCAAGACTGGTGAGAGCAACATTTAGAACAACCAAAAACAAAATAAAATTACACATTATACAATGCTATGCACCAACCAACGATAAAGATGACTCAGTTAAAGATGATTTTTATAAACAGCTACAATGCCAGATGGATGCAAGACGAGCCAAGGATATTATAATCTTGATGGGAGACCTAAATGCTAAGGTAGGATCAGACAACAGAGGCTTTGAAGAGATTATGGGAAAACATGGACTTGGAGATATAAACGAGAATGGAGAGATATTTGTGAATTTCTGCGCCCTTAATCAAATGAGCCTAGGAGGAACAATATTCCAACATAAAAGAATACACAAAGCTACATGGGTGTCACCAGATCATAGAACGGAAAATCAAATTGATCACATATGTATTAATAATAAGTTTAAGTCATCCTTACAGGATGTAAAAGTATATAGAGGGGCAGATATAGCTTCTGATCATCATCTGCTGTTAGCCAAACTTAAAATTAAATTAAAAAGGTATACTACAACGAATAAGGGCAGAACGTATTTCAATGTAGGGTTTCTTAAAGAACAAGGAATTAAAGATAAATTCGCAGTCACAATATCAAACAAATACCAAGTCCTCCAACAACTAGAAAATACAATAAATATAGAAGATCATTGGAAACAGGTAAAAAAATATATGGAAAGAGACATGCGAAGAAACACTGGGGAAAAGAGAACGCCAGAATAAGGCACGGATGACAGCAGAGACCCTGGATAAAATTAAAGAAAGAAAGAACAAGAAAGCAGACATAAATAAAAGCAAAACAAGAAGTAATAAAGCCAAGACACAGGAAGCTTACACAGAGGTGAACAAAGAAGTGAGAAGATGCATTAAAAGGGATAAGAGGAAATATATAGATGAATTAGCTAAAGAGGCAGAAGAAGCAGCAAATAAAGGGAATATGAAAGAACTGTACAACAGCACAAAGAAATTAGGTGGAAAATACAAACAGATCAACGCCTTTATCAAAGATAAGAAAGGAAATCTGCTTAGTAATATAAAGGAACAAATGGAGAGATGGAAGGAGCACTTTGAAGAACTTTTGAACAGACCTGGCTCAAATAATCCTCCAGATATATACTACCAGCAGAAGAAGAATTACACGTTAACTGCGGAAAACCAAGCAAAGAAGAAATAATGAAAGCCATCAAACTGTTAAAAGATGGTAAAGCCACAGGACCAGATGAAATTCCTTCGGAAGCCATCAAAGCAGATATTATCACCTCTACCAAGATGTTACATAATCTATTGGATAAAATTTGGGAGAGGGAAGAAATACCTAAAGCTGGAGAGAAGGTTATATGATCAAACTACCAAAGAAAGGAAGTTTACAGGAGTGCACAAATTATAGGGGAATTATGCTACTATCAGTGCCAGGAAAAATATTAGGCAGAATCATTCTGGAGAGACTAAAAGAGGCTATAGAGAAACACTTGAGAGATGAACAAGCAGGTTTTAGGAAGAACAGATCATGTGCTGATCAAATAACTACTCTACGTATAATAGTTGAACAAAGTTTAGAACTAAAATCCCCACTTTATATTGGATTCATAGATTACGAAAAGGCATTTGATAGTTTAGACAGAAGAATGCTTTGGAAGTTGCTGAGTCATTATGGAATCCCCATAAAGTTTATTAACCTGATAAAAACAATGTATGAAGGAACAAAATGTAGTGTGGTGCATGAAGGACAGCTTACAGAAGCATTTGAAATAAGAACAGGAGTAAGGCAAGGATGCCTTCTGTCTCCATTTCTCTTTCTACTGGCCATAGATTGGATTATGAAAATAACTCAAAACAACAGAAATGGGATCCAGTGGTCACTGACCAAACAACTTGATGATTTAGACTTTGCTGATGACATAGCTCTCCTATCACACAGCCACCAACAGATGCAAGATAAAATGAGTATATTAGATGAGAGATCACAACAGCTAGGACTAAAGATTAATAGAGATAAGACCAACATTATGAGAATTAATGCAGTTGGCAATAACCAAATAAAACTAGGAGAAATACCTCTACTAGACGTACAATCTTATATATATCTGGGCAGTAATATAGATAAAGAGGGAGGAACAGAAAACGATACCAAAATAAGGATATCAAAAGCAAGAGGAGCTTTCATTGCACTGGGAAACATATGGAAATCCAAAGAAATTAGGCTAAATACAAAAATACAAATTTTCAACTCCAATGTTAAGTCGGTTCTATTATATGGCTGTGAAACATGGAGAATAACAAAATTGACAATCACGAAGGTACAGACTTTCATTAATGGATGCTTGCGCAGAATAAAGGGATGGAAATGGCAGGACAAAGTCACAAACGTGGAATTATGGAAATGTACCGGTCAAATACCAGTGGATAAAGAAATACAGCGAAGACGATGGCGATGGATAGGACACACACTACGGAAACCAACTGAGAGTATTACACAACAGGCCCTTTTTTGGAATCCCCAGGGGAAAAGACAAAGAGGAAGACCAAGGAATTCTTGGAGAAGACAGATTGAAGCAGAGATGAAGATGATGGGGAAGACATGGAATGATCTTAAAAGAATTGCAAAAAACAGAACGACTTGGAAAGTGTTTGTTGAAGACCTATGCTCCACTGGGAGCTAAAAGGTAGAAGAAAGAGACTTTTCGTCATTGTGCCCAAAAATGTAGAGATTCTTTCCACGACTTGCTAGACGCATGGGGAAGATCGTGTTAACGACAATATTTTTACATGACCAAGGCACATTTTCTGGGTGATGTGGTTGTTATCACGCCAGGCCACCTTTACTTCCCCTACAAATCCTTCGTACCCGTTTTACAGGCTGGGTGAACCCCGGAGCCTTGTCGGTCCGAAAAAAACTCCGACTCTTCTGGGAATTGAACCCGAACACTTCTGATCAAGAAGCGAGATCTAACTTGTTATTATAGAGGACTGCAATATTGTACATGAAGTGTGGAATAAAGCTTCACTTTGATCTAACTTGTTATTATAGAGGACTGCAATATTGTACATGAAGCATGGAATAAAGCTTCACTTTGTTTGGCACCAAGGCTGTGTTAGTAGTCAACAATAGACGTTGCAGTGCAAACTCTGTCATTGGCTCCATTATTACAAACAAGTAATGTTAAATATAAAATAACAGCTGTATAATACAGTATTTCTCCAAACACAATGTAATATAGAAAGCAGAAAAAGGTAAAACAAGTGACAGACTTTTAAATTCTTCGGAGGTGTCTTATCATCCAATGATCATCACAATAACTAATCTGCTTTCTGAGACGATACTAGGGACCTTCATCGACAGAACGTATTAATGTAGGCCCCTAGGTAGTCGGAATCTCAACGCCCTCTGGAATAGTACCTCCTAATACGTTTCTAATTGACCAACCATGTTTTTTTTTTAAATAAATCAATTTTATTGCTTAAAAATAATCAATCATGATCATCGGGTCTTATGTCCTTTGCAGAACGTTGCATTTACCACAGCTCGTCTGAAAGAATCTCTGTCTCTAGCCAGATCTCTTACAGAACGTTGCATTCACCACAGTCCGTCTGAAAGAATCTCTGTCTCTAGCAAGATCTCTTACAGAACGTTGCATTTACCACAGTCCGTCTGAAAGAATCTTTGTCTCTAGCCAGATCTCTTACAGAACGTTGCATTCACCACAGCTCGTCTGAAAGAATCTCTGTATAGAGCCAGATCTCCTACAGAACGTTGCATTCACCACAGTCCGTCTGAAAGAATCTCTGTCTCTAGCCAGATCTCTTACAGAACGCTTGTATTTTCCACAGCTCGTCTCAAAGAATATCTGTCTCTAGCCAGATCCCTTACAGAACGTTGTATTTTCCACAGCTCGTCTGAAAGAATCTCCGACTCTAGCCAGATCGTCCACAGAACGGTGCATTCACCACAGTCCGTCTGAAAGAATCTCTGTCTCTAGCCAGATCTCTTATAGAACGCTTGTATTTTCCACAGCTCGTCTCAAAGAATATCTGTCTCTAGCCAGATCGTCCACAGAACGTTGCATTCACCACAGTCCGTCTGAAAGAATTTCAATATCTAACCAGATCTCCAACTTCCTTTGTCGCCATGTTCAGTGTCCCTTAATTTCGTGAAACTACCTTCTTCTTGGTCTGCCCCTGATGCGTCGCTCAAGAAGTATACCTTCCATTACTGTTCCTTCCAGCCCGCTGTGTCTTTTGACATGACCTTAGTATTTTAATTTCCTCTGCAGAATGGTGTTTATAAATCAGTTATTTTAAATGTTCAATAAACATTAATGACTATTCATGGTATTAGACAAATTATTATATAATGTTATTGAACTCAAACTATTAATATTATTAATCAATATTAATCGATAACAATTTTTCAGCAATTTTAACTTTAAGAAGGTTCGTTCTCCAAACTCTGCCAATGAGCTGTGCAATCTTCTCCAACTGAGCCAACTTCCATCCTGCAGACTTCTATCTCGACGGCTCTTGTCCAAGTATGTTTTTGGCATTCCAACTTTCCTAGTTCCTTGTGGATTCCTCTTCGTTGACTGTCTTGCAATATTGTTTGATAGTCTTCGCAATGTATGGTTAATCTATTCCCTTTTCTTGATCTCCGTTCTTACTGGTATCTGGTCAGTTCTTTCCCACATGTTTTCATTTGTAATTTTATTATAGCCACCTAATATTAATAAGCTGTTGGAGGCATCTGTTTATGAAAGAAGGGAACCTATTGTTATTAGTCCGTGCTTGATGTAAGAAAATTTGGTTGTGATTCCTTGAAGATTAAATCGATATTATTCTGATCAGTTGTTGTGGGGCACTTAAAAGTCGTATGGCCCATAGGCCAGTGCCCTGTTTGCCTTTTGGGTTACTTGTCCGGTGTACTAAGTCCATACATGCCAAATTGGATGACTTCTGTAAAAAAAAAGTGTGCTCAGAAAAATCGTTCGCCACATTCTGGCGCCTTCATCAGTGCATGAATGGTACACCACGACACATAGGCACACCAGACTTTCAGAGCACAGGCCGGATATGGCACAAATCTGATGAGAGCAAAGGGAAGGCCCTGCTTGCCCGCTACATTGAGCAGACGGACCAAAGAAATGAGGCCGTAAGAATGAGGATACGGGGATCGCTGTCAAAATTGTGTAAGGATGTAGGGTTGGAAGAAGATCTTACAATCACAACCGATACCATTCGCACGACACTTAAAAGGTCACACAACACTGCTTCTGGTCCAGATGGTGTTCGGTACGATGACATAGGCAATTTAGCTGACGACAACTTTACAAAACTGGCCAATGAGTTTAATGCCAGTATTCGGAGTGTACAGATAAAGGAGGAGTGGCTACACAGCTACTTACTACCGCTACCGAAGCCAAACAAGGACCATTCTCAGATCAGTGCCTACAGAATCATCACAATGCAGAACACTGTGGGCAAGCTACTGGAGAAAATAATTGCCCGTGTCCTCACCTGTCACCTTGAACAGAAACGTCTATTCCCACCCACACTCGGAGGTTATAGATATAACAAAGAGACATGGCTCAATGCGGCAGTATTTGCCTATGACGTCTTCGAAGGCTTCCACAGACGAGAGGAGACATGTGCTGCTGCTATAGATCTGGAGGATGCAAACAACAGGGTACCATTTGAATATCTCATGCATATGCTCCTCAAACTGGCGGTGCACCCCTTCCTCATTAGATGGATCGCCGTGGCACTGTTTCAGAGGAAGGGGATACTCAGATGTGGAAGTTGGTCTTCCGAGCCAACATCCATTTGCCCAGAGCTGCCACAAGGCTCACCATTGTCATCAGTTCTATTTAACGTGTACACAATAACGATCACGGAACAACAGCTGGATGGGAGGGGAAGAACTATGACTTTTGCTGATGATATTCAGGTATATCGACAGGGAAGAGACAGACGGAGAATCGCTTCCACAATGCAAGACGAACTCGATCGCATTTCTTCCTGGTGTGGGGTATCAGGTGCCGTGGTTAATCATAATAAAGCATCAGTTTCATGGTTCTCCCTTAACAATCATATCGTTCATACGACCACACCGGTAGTACGATTGGGAGCTGATGAGGTGACCAGGGACAAGTTGATGACATACTTCGGAGTTAAGTTTGTTTGCAGCCTGTGTTTTCGGGACAACATCGATCATGTGATAACAAAACCCCGCAAAGGATTAGCCGCCTTGAAGGTCATGGCAGCTGCCAACATCGAGCAGAGGCTACTTACTCTTCTGTTCCAGGATTAGTCCTCGCACCTATCGAATATGCCCTGGCAATTCTTACTGTCAGTACGACTCAAATTGATAGGCTGGAGAAAATACAAAATGAAGCCATGCGTATTATCCTAGGATGAACGAGGGACACTCCCTGTGTAGCAATGGGGTATCTTCTTGACTTTCCAACCATGGATGACAGAATCAAGATCTGGAGAGCACGAGCATACCTGAAGATTAGTATAGATACAGAGCATCCATTGCACCACGTGCTCAACACAGGGAAAGGTGACAGGCTAAAAAGCGGCAAATCATTGGTGGGCCGAGCAGAAGATGTCATCAAACAGGTCTGTGGGCTTACCAATATCTGCATTGGTGAGGAGTGGATACCGGTGCCTACGTCATTCAAGGGAACTTTCTCGTGTATTGTCACACTCGACAGGAAAAGTAGGGAACAGAACCCGGTCGTGGTTAATGCTGAGGTCAACGGTCTAATCTGCGTTAACACCGATGAGAAAGATGCAGTCATCTATACAGACGGATTTGTAAGACGACACCAAAGAAGTGCATGGGCATTTACAGCAATCTCGGCAGGCAGAATAGTCTACGAAGACAGTGGTGCATACGTCGTGACCACGAGTAGCATGACAATGGAGGCGATGGCAGTGTCCAAGGCATTCAAATGGTTAGAGTCACAAGACTACACCCACGCATGTATACTGAGTGATTCGATGAGCATGATAAAAAAGTGGAGGCGGGCTCTGTACGCATGCAATGGGTAGAGTCGTTGCAGAAATCCAAAATACGTAAGGTCACCTTTGGCTATGTCACTGGACATGCGGGAGTACGGGGAAATGAAAGAGCGAACAGGTTGGCTAGCTGCGCTGTCGTTGAGGACGGGCAACCAATGGATCGGGCGGACATCATCAATGCCCTCCGAGATGTGGGAAGAGCACATGACTTCGACAAACACAGATCCACGTCACTTCTTCAGATGATGGAAATGGGAGTTAAGTTGGGCACAGCCAGAAATGGGACACTTAGTGGCCGTGTAAGAAGACTTATCAACCAACATAGAACTGGAGTCGTCAGTCGCTGGACACTGATGGAATTGCTGAGGTGGGGATCTGAGCACCTATGGACATGTTCGGAGTGCAATGATGATGACCCGCAAATAACTCAATAACGAAGTCCATACACTGTGTTGATCCTGGGTTATCAGGAAACAGACCCAAACGTTCGTGGAAATGTCTGAGTGTTGTGATAATGGTCCCAGGACGAATATATCCATCTGTGGACCCTTTATTTGAATAGCAAACTAGTCTACAATGTTCACTTCTACTCCTTTAAGGAAAATGTAGTGTTCTTGATCAAGTGTTGCTCCATACATATTGATGTGTGTGCTATTGAATGCCAATTATTTGTGTTACAGTCAGCCTGCACACCCATCGACCGGCGGTAAATGTCTCGGCTGCTATGAACCAGATTCCATGAATAAAATATTTCTTAGACTTACTTTTACTTTTACTTTTACTTAATATTGATCTTGTCTTGAGGTTATCAATAAAGTTTCCTTGACCCGAATAAAGGTGGGAGATACCTCATCTGATGTACGGAAGCCTGCTTGACTGGGTCAGATATTTTATATCCTGGCTTCCTATCATTCTTGCCATAGCACATATCATCAGTAACAAGTTGGGGTTTGCATGACTCTACTAATTTGATCAATATATACAAGACAATTACTATCCCATAATGCTGAGATTTCCTTGTACTTTTTTCACTCAATAAAACTAAATAATTCAATAACAATGTATTAATGACCTCACGTATTATCAGAGTAATGAGTGGACTTAGTCCGGAATGAATTTGCTGCTTCAGACTGTTGGGTAGAATTATTGTCTTATGCGCTATCTAATGACATCAAATTCAAACCGTAGACGTGTTTGTTCCTAAAACTTGTCAATGTATACATCCAATTAAAGTGAGAATGATGCTGAACACGAAAATACAGTAAATGGGAGATAATTGTTTGGACAATAAGACATAATTATTTGGACAAAACGCTTTAGAATCGTCAGGAGTTTTCTTCCTAAGTTATTGAGTTAATGTTATGCGTCATGCAATATTAAGTAGACTTGAAATATCTTATTTTGATTGGTGAGTTAATTCAGTTTTGTTTTATTATGATGCATCTTTTTATCTTATATTTATTATTATTTTAATTTCTTTTATTGCTGAGGTAATTGTCTCCAGTTTTGTTTACGATGTAATATCGAAAGTTTATTTTTTCATAGTGACTTGTTCAGTTATGTGCAATTGTCTATTCATTGTCCATTGTTGTTGAAGCTGACAGTACAGCAATCCAGGCAAACTCGTTGGTGTTAACTCGCTTTCAGCAGTTGACAAATTGTGTGCGCAGAGATAGTTTCAGTAGCTTGCTGCATGTTCACAAACTTAGTTCGCCCTTGCAGTCTGTCTTGTCTATTTGTTCCGTGTTATTTCCAAATAGCTACAGTATATATATATATATATATATATATATATATATATATATATATATATATATATATATAGTTGACTTTACCTTTACTAACGGACACACCATCATGTATAGGTCAGATTGTCATGCAGCTGATCAGATTATTGATCTTACTTTGTTGAGCCACTGTGTTTCACACCTTATGGTCCAGTTCCTCGTCTTCAAATGTATTTGACTGAGATTTCTCTTCTGTCTTTATTTTGCTCTGAACTTCCTTCAAGCCAGGAGTTTTCTGTAATCAGAGCTTTCTCTCTTAGGAAAGCAGTTCTGCCAAGATAGCGAGGCTTTCTTACCCAGGTTTATTATCTTTGAGTGCCGTCTCCGCATCGTAGGTTGGCTACAATGGAGCGCCAGCCCGCTCTGTCTCTTGCTTCGATGGTGCAGGTTGTCATAGGCTGACTTGTCCATCTTTTGATGTTACTCGTCCATGTTAGCCTTGGTATGTCTCTGCCTCTATTACCTTGTATTTCTCCTTCCAAGATTACTTTTAGTAGGCTGTTGTATCTTTTAATTCTTTCAGTACAGAATGTTTTTATCAATTTAGCGGTAGAGATTTCAGAGACAACATTGTTCATGTTTTTATCAATTTAGCGGTAGAGATTTCAGAGACAACATTGTTCATGTTTTTATCAATTTAGCGGTAGAGATTGCAGAGACAACATTGTTCATGTTTTTATCAATTTAGCGGTAGAGATTGCAGAGACAACATTGTTCATGTTTTTATCAATTTAGCGGTAGGGATTTCAGAGACAACATTGTTCATGTTTTTATCAATTTAGCGGTAGAGATTGCAGAGACAACATTGTTCATGTTTTTATCAATTTAGCTGTAGAGATTTCAGAGACAACATTGTTCATGTTTTTATCAATTTAGTGGTAGAGATTGCAGAGACAACATTGTTCATGTTTTTATCAATTTAGCGGTAGAGATTGCAGAGACAACATTGTTCATGTTTTTATCAATTTAGCGGTAGAGATTGCAGAGACAACATTGTTCATGTTTTTATCAATTTAGCGGTAGGGATTTCAGAGACAACATTGTTCATGTTTTTATCAATTTAGCGGTAGAGATTGCAGAGACACATTGTTCATGTTTTTATCAATTTAGCTGTAGAGATTTCAGAGACAACATTGTTCATGTTTTTATCAATTAGTGGTAGAGATTGCAGAGACAACATTGTTCATGTTTTTATCAATTTAGCGGTAGAGATTGCAGAGACAACATTGTTCATGTTTTTATCAATTTAGCGGTAGAGATTTCAGAGACAACATTGTTCATGTTTTTATCAATTTAGCGGTAGAGATGCAGAGACAACATTGTTCATGTTTTTATCAATTTAGCGGTAGAGATTGCAGAGACAACATTGTTCATGTTTTTATCAATTTAGCGGTAGGGATTTCAGAGACAACATTGTTCATGTTTTTATCAATTTAGCGGTAGAGATTGCAGAGACAACATTGTTCATGTTTTATCAATTTAGCTGTAGAGATTTCAGAGACAACATTGTTCATGTTTTTATCAATTTAGTGGTAGAGATTGCAGAGACAACATTGTTCATGTTTTTATCAATTTAGCGGTAGAGATTGCAGAGACAACATTGTTCATGTTTTTATCAATTTAGCGGTAGAGATTGCAGAGACAACATTGTTCATGTTTTTATCAATTTAGCGGTAGGGATTTCAGAGACAACATTGTTCATGTTTTTATCAATTTAGCGGTAGAGATTGCAGAGACAACATTGTTCATGTTTTTATCAATTTAGCTGTAGAGATTTCAGAGACAACATTGTTCATGTTTTTATCAATTTAGTGGTAGAGATTGCAGAGACAACATTGTTCATGTTTTTATCAATTTAGCGGTAGAGATTGCAGAGACAACATTGTTCATGTTTTTATCAATTTAGCGGTAGAGATTGCAGAGACAACATTGTTCATGTTTTTATCAATTTAGCGGTAGAGATTGCAGAGACAACATTGTTCATGTTTTTTTATATTAATCTACATGTTTATATTTATCTAACACTTAACATATTATATATGATTTTTTGATATTTAAACAAGGAATTATATTTCACCAATATCAAGATGACGCAAGACAAATAAAAAGAACATGGTTTGATGGTAGTTTACACTAATCAAATTGCTAGTGACGCACTGTGCGGCTAAACGTACATGACTGAAATTGGCATGGCGCATCCAAACATAAGTAAAGAGTTAAAATGCCCAAAAATCTCATCTGTCTGTTTGACTTGTGCTCAGTAGTTCTCTTTTCATTTCTAGTTGTTTTAAGACTTCATCGTTTGCTTTCTTTTCTTTCCATCCAATTCTACCTATTCTTCTAAAAATCCACATTTCAAAGGCTTCAAATTTCTGTTTTGTTTTCTCGTCTAACGTGCATGTTTCTGCACCATACAGAATTTTGAGAAGATACAATATTTTGCTATTCTTAGTTTTAACCATATTCCCTACTGGGCTCTTTACTTACTACTTTGGTGTAGTCTATGAAGCAGACATATATTGGTTTGTTAAAATATGTGTAAAAGTAAAGAGCCCCGTCACGCCAAGTGATATATAGGTAATATGGTGTTGGTGACCATAATTTTTACAGACCTTTGGCACATGATTTTGGTAATATGGTCGGTATTACGCCCGTGCCGCTTTACTTTCCCAGAAAAAAATCAATACCCATTTAAGGCTGGGAGAACCCGAAAGTCGCGGTCAGGATCGAACACGACCTCTGTCCTTTGTAGTCCAGTTTTCAAATATGTGTACTTTTCGATTAATGTTTTAATGCAGAATATGATTTCTTTTGTCACACTGTTTTATATAAATCCAAATTGTTGTTCTTCTAATTCTATATTGATTTTATTCTGAATCCTTCCTTGTATAACTTCCTTCAAGACTTTTGTACATGGCTCATTAGGCTTATTGTTCTAAAATCACTGCATTCAACTCCACCATTCTTTTTAGACAATGCAAAGAAAGTTTATATTTTTAGATCATCTGGTATGTATCCTGTATGGTATATGTCATTGCATATACCTGTGATCACTTCAATGTCAAGATCTTCTTATGCCTTTATCATCTCTATCATATGTTGTCACGTCCTTCTGCTTTTCCCTTTTTCTACATTTGTATAACTTTTTCCACTTCCGATGTTCAGATTTTCTAGCCTGATGTACATTTTATCATTGCTTTCTTTTCCCTTTTTCTACATTTGTATAACTTTTTCCACTTCCGATGTTCAGATTTTCTAGCCTGATGTACATTTTATAATTGGCTTCTTTTACCTTTCGTCATCAAATAATTCTGTTATATATTCCTGCCATTTATTGATTATATCTTTGTTGTCTGTTAGTATTTTTACCCTTTTGTTTGCAATACATCCACTTTCTGTGGATTTTTTAAATTTTTACTAGTCATTCTCTTTATTTCTGTGTGCATCCCTCTTAACTCTTGTTTATTTTCCGTAGTTTCGATTTCTAGACATCTTGGACTGATCCAGTGTTATTTTGCCTTTTTGCACATTGTGCGTATTTCATTAACTATTTTGCTGTTTCTGTAGTGTTCTTCGCTTGTCTTCTTTCTTCCATTTTTCCCAAGATGACGTACATTATCCATTTTTTGGTTTTGTTTTATTCCTTTTTGGGTAAGATGTCACAAGTTTCGTGTATGCTTTTTTTTTTATGCATTGCGATTTGGTTGTAACTCATTCATCAGGATTTTCTCTTCTGTAATTCTCAATCCCTTCTTCTAGCAGCTTATGATATGTGTTATTTACTTGTACTGTACAAGTATTTTTAACATCTTTGTGATTTAAAGCTGTTATGTCTAGTGGTGTTGTTGATGAATTAGTCTTTTACTTGTTTCTCTTTAGTTTGACTTTCATTTTAATCATTTCAGGATTATTATCTGAGTTAATATCTGCTCCTGGATAGGTTTTGGCTTTCTTTACAGTGTTATGGAACCTATCTTTTATCATTATGTTGTTTGTTTAATTCCTCTTTATCTCCAGGGCATTTCCATGTGTATAGTTTCCTTTTTTCTTGTTCAAAGTAGGTGTTACATATCAGCGTGTTTTCTTCACAAAATTGTATTAATCTTTCTGCCCTTTCATTTCTTTTTCCTAAACCCTGATTTCCTATAATGGTCTTATATCAACTTTTTCCTACTTTAGCATTCATATCACGCATTACAATCAGATGTCCGAAGATTTCACTTGCTTCATAACTTTATTTAGATCTCCATAGTATGCCTCTATTTGTTCTTCTGTGTAGTCTTGAGTAGGTGCATATGTCTGTATTATTGCTATGTTGAAAGGTTTTGCTGTCATTTTGAGTAGTATAATCTTATCATTGTACAACCAGTGCGTACTTATATATTTTTGTAGCTTTCATTTTTATTAGTTTTCCTACACATCTTTCTTTGATGTTCTGTTGTGTTGCTTGAATATATAAATGTATATTTTTCATCCTGTATGTACACACATTCTTTCCATCTTGTCTCTGATAATATATGCCTAAAATATCTATGTCTAATCGTTCGGCTTCTAAAATAAGATTTCCAATTTTCCTACATGGTAAAGAGTCCTAACATTCCATGTACATATTCATAGATATTTCTTCCGCCATAAGTTAGAATTTCTATCCATGACTTTCTTTTGAATAATACATGATAAGGCTCCAATCTCTTTCATGGTGGTCAGCCATATTCGTTTTTCATATCCTGAATATGCCTCTTGTGTAGCATACACTTTGCTGTTTTCACTTTTTGAGCCGTTGATCTTTTTCGATTCTTCAGCCCCATCTACCGTTACAGACTTTATACATTCGGGATGGAATTTCCCAGTAAGCGCTATTGTTGACAAAATAGATATTTGCCTGTCGAACTATGAACACACATTGGCCACACATGTTAGATCTAAGTTTTTCTTGACTATTTTGGCGGATTCCAGGATTTATATGCTGCACTGCAGACTGTTGATAAAAAAAAATGTGTCTCTGGATTGTAGTTTTCATGTTTGGTTTAGTGTTTCGTTTAGTTGTTTGGTTTAGTGTTTCGTTTAGTTATTTGGTTTGTGTAATTTCATTTCTTCTCCATCATCAACAAGTAACACGCCCAAAGAAGAACAATGCTCTTGTTTTAATTTCAGCCTGAATGGTTATTTTGTTAGCTTTTTTGCCTACCTTGGTTTAGTCTGTAGGCAGTCTATGTTTTGGCCTCCTCATTTTCTAGGCAACCTTCTTTTTTGTTTTCCAAGTACACTACCGCTACCTTGCATTATCTTTGATGGCCATAGTGAATAGTGATGTAAAACCAATATATGTGTGTTTTCTTTCTTAATTAATTTCATTAACCAGCTTTTCTTTATTTTCACTTCTCACAAGATCTGATTTATGATACCTATGTCTCTCCAAGATATTTGGCAAATCCATACCACAGCATTTTGCATGTTTCACAGTACTCACATTTATTTGTCAAATTTAATATATGCTGTTACATTGTTAAGTGCTTGTTTTGTTTAAAAGAAATGCATTTCTGATGTTACAAGTGGATATCTTGTGTATGTTCATTTTAATGCACAATATTTTTTTTTCAAATAAATAAATTTCTGCCTTATGTTTTGGTGTCAATCCTTGATATTAAAAGTAACACAGATTTGTTTCTTACTCCTCTTCTTTTAATTCTGCTGTTATGACTACATAATATTGATATAGTTTGCTATTACTGCTACCACCACCACTAGTGCCACAACTAATGCTATTGCTACCATTGCCACCACCATAACCACTACTATTACTGCTATTATTACTACTACTACTGCTAATGTTATTATTGTTACTTCTACTATTGCTGCTGCTACTGTTACACTATTACTGTTACTACAACTAACACTACTACTACAGTTGCTTTTGCTACTACTAATGTTGCAGCTTCAACTACTTCTATTTCTTCTTATTTTTCATTTTCTTTTCTCCTCTTCTTTGTCTTTGCTCACTTTTAAATATCTACATTAATGAAACTGGTAGAGATATATCCATTAACATACAAAACCAAGCTAAACAAATATAGGAGCTATGTGTGTGTGTTTGTTTTTTTAGGATATATTCTAAAGATGGAGTGCTTTCTGCACAGTAATGTATGAAGATACTTCAAAAGACACTCAAATATATTAATAGAAAGTGAAGAAAAGAATCATAGCCTATGCTAGATGAAGTTCGTTTTGCAATTTAAAAAATCTGAAGATAAGGAAGTTGCCAGGAAGTGATGATATTCCAGCTGAATGCATCCACGCTGCTGGAGAGGAGGCCAGCACTCACATTTACCACAAACTGTGTGTGAAGATATGGAAAAAATATGCAGATTAGACAAAAGCCTGGAAAAGATCAGTGAACATCCCCATTCCAAAGAAAGAAAATCTGAAACTTGTGTTTCAACAAAAGAACTATTGCCCCAATAAGCCATGATAGCAAAATACTCTTGCGGATCATCATGAATAGGATAGCAAGAAAGTTAGAACAAGAACTTAATATAGTTCAAGCAGGTTTCAGACATGGAAGAGGTACTCATGACCACATCATTAACATGAGAAACATCCTTGAAAAGTGTAGGGAATACAACATAGAATTGCATACATGCTACATAGATTACAGAAAAAGTCTTTGACTGCATACAACATCAGAGATTGTGGAACATCATGAAAGAAATGGGCTTTCCAACACACCTAATACAACTTATTAAATCATTTTATCATGTACAGTAAGCAGCTATCAGAATTGCCAGCAAAACATCAAATTAGTTTGAAGTATAAAAAGGGGTGTGGCAGAGATGCATCCTCTCGCAATACCTGTTCAATATCTATATGGCCTTTGGCGTCTTGACAAATGGTTGGTAGCAAGCAATCATGATAAGTCAGTAGTTTGGTAAAAAGTGTTAGTGTCATACTCTAGATGCTGCTTTGCTGAACAGTTTCTCTTGTGGCTGAATCTGCCAATATTGAATAGATAGATCCGGCTACCAAACGAACAAGATGTATTTGTGGTGCCTGCCTCATCTCCTTTCTCTTGCGCCTTTTGTCTTCTGAATTTGATATCAGCACTGTCTCGAAAGTTGCTGTGCCATTTTTTATTTTTGCTCTCCATGTGATCTGATGTTAGATTTTTCCAATTTCTTTTGCCAATAGAGGATCACTCAAAGAAGCCCTGCAAACATCCTTATATCTAAGCACTGGTCTACCTTTTGGTCTCTTTTCATCCTTAAGTTCGCCATACAATATTTGTATGGGAATACAACTGTTTGCCATTTTTCTTACATGACCCAGCCATCTTAGTCTACGACTCCTAAGTGTTGCAATGATGGATGGGAGTTTGAAACATCTGTTCACCATCTATGCTAACAACATCATGAGAAATGTCAAATGATGATAGATTTATGAAGTTCGACCCTTTCACAATAAATGGCAACATAATTCCAGAACTCAGATACGCTGAAGACACAGTCCTCCTCTCAAACAGTGCAGAAGGACTAAAACAGACAAATGAGTATGTTAAAAAAAACACAGTGTAGAGCAAAACCTTTATCTAAACATACAGAAAACTAAGATAATATCCATCGATAAAACAAAAAGCCAACCAAAACTCATCATCAACAATGAAGAACTTTAAATTATAGAAACTATGAATATCTGGAATCTGTAGTAATTAACAATGGAGGCTGCCAGAAAGAGATCAAAAGAATATTAGCAATAGCAACACAAAAATTAAACACTATGAAGAATGTATGGCACAACACCAGCAAAGCAGTAAAATTGAAATTACTGAGGACATGTATCTTCCCGAAAGCAACATACAGTTGTGAATCATGGACAATCTCACAAACAGAAAGGAAGAAAATAGATTCATTCTAAACAAAATACTAGAGAAAAATTCTTCAGATACCTTGGATAATGAACAAGAGCAATGAATAAAAGATTTAAACATTAAAAAGAACTGGTTTATAAGCACCACTCTATAGAGGAAAAATTAAAATACTATACCCATCCAAAAGACACAGCAAACTGGAAAGAACAATAATGGAAGATATGGTTCCTGGGCAGACCAAGAAGAAGGTGGTTTTAAAACATCAAAGAGACCTTCAACATGACAACAGAAGAAGTGTGAGATCTTGGTAGAGACAGAAATTCTTTCAGACAGGCTGTGATGAATGCAACATTCTGCAAAGGATATGTGACCTAATAATGTGTGTATTTTTTAGTTCTTTTGTATCAGTCTGATTTTTTAAGAGCAGCAAGAAAAAAAAAGTCAACATGCATAAGTGCCCATGGGTCCTCTGTTTTCATGAGGGCTAAACATCAGATCTCACGACCAGTGACCAGGGAAGGGTAATGCAATGAAGACATGGATTCAGTTTTTTAAAATTACCACCCAGGAATCTTGAACCCAGGCCCTTCCTGCCTTGAGGCTGATGTCTTATTTCTAGACCACACAGGCTCCCCCCACCCCAAGTTTTTAGTCCAGTTGAGGGCATTCAGAATTTAAGCACAGCCTATCTATACTGAACATCACCAAACTGGCAAGTCTATCATTACCACTTCCATGTGTGTGCCCTGGCATGAAAATAAAGCAGGCTTTTGTCAGATTAGACCTCCACTCTAACCATTGAGATTAGGTGTGTCATCCAAACAAGCAGCAGGTTAACCATTCATCATGTCTTTTAGGGTTCTACCATCTTTTAAGACCTAGCCAGCCTTCATAAGCAATATTTAGTTTTATTTAATCAATTTATGCCACCAAAATTCAGGTACTAGTCTGCTCATTAAAGAAATCTTATATATCAATAAATAACTTTTAATTAAATATAAACTTATTCATAAATGAAACACAAAATTATTAAATAAATACAAGACTAAAAAAAATGCTAGACACATGCTTTAGATTTGTTATTTTAAATCATAAATGGATGAAAAACATGATCTGTAATTATAGTTTAATCTCTTTTACCCCATAAATCTCTTTTTTTTTCATCTGTCATGAATCTATAAAATACTTTAGTAACAAATAGAGCATTAATAGAGCAGTGATAGCATGTTGGCTTGACATTAAATGAATGTCAGTTCGATCACAGGCTTTTTACACTCTCCAGTCAATCCTGCTAAAAAAAATGGATACCTGGCTCATTGAGCTGGAGCAGTCAAATAAATATAAGTGAGGAAGAGCATTGGCACTTCCACCTCTAAATGCCGAGACATAGTAAAGTGAAGTTTAATACTTCACTTCCCTGTGATGTTAAAGATGCAGTGGGACACCCTTTACCTATTGACACAAACAAATCTTCCATCCTGCTCCTGAGTCTTTTGTTATTCCCATATATTTAGTTAAACAAAATAGTGCATCTACAGCAAGTTGGCTCCACATGGTAAATAAACCATTTATTGTCAACGTATAATATTTTAATAGGTCTTCACAGATTCATTTCTTGTGTGTGTAGACACCACAACTAAAACCTTGCTTTTCCACAATAAAAAGAAAGGTCAAAGTAAAAGGAGATCTTCAATATAGTAAGATATTTAAAATGATATGAGCAGAGGTAGAAAGGTTAAAATTGTTATCTTAAATTGAAGGTTTCCAAATGTTATAGAAGAAGCTATTTAGAATGATTTATTTGGTTAGTTTAGATTCTTCCAATGTTAAAAAATAACATGACCTCTGAGAAAACAAAACACTACATTTGCTCTCTCTGCTCTCTCATGGTCAAACTTACTTCATTACAACTAAAAAGATTGTTTCTTTAAACCCCAAAAAGCTTAGTTCATTACAACTAAAAAAAGGTTGTTTCTTTAAACCCCAAAAAGCTTAGTTCACTACAACTAGAAAAGGTTGTTTCTTTAAACCCAAAAAACTTAGTTCATTACAACTAAAAAAGGTTGTTTCTTTAAACTCTGAAAGACTTTGTTCATTACAACTAGAAAAGGTTGTTTCTTTGAACACCAAAAAGCTTAGTTCATTACAACTAGAAAAGTTGTTTCTTTAAACCCTGACAGGCTTCATTCATTACAACTAGAAAAGGTTGTTTCTTTAAACCCCAAAAAGCTTAGTTCATTACAACTAGAAAAGGTTGTTTCTTTAAACCCTGAAAGACTTTGTTCATTACAACTAGAAAAGGTTGTTTCTTTAAACCCTGAAAGATTTCATTAATTACAACTAGAAAAGGTTGTTTCTTTAAACCCCAAAAAGCTTAGTTCATTACAACTAGAAAAGGTTGTTTCTTTAAACCCTGACAGGCTTCGTTCATTACAACTAGAAAAGGTTGTTTCTTTAAACCCAAAAAGCTTAGTTCATTACAACTAGAAAAGGTTGTTTCTTTAAATCCTGAAAGGCTTCGTTCGTTAGAACTAGAAAAGGTTGCTTCTTTACACCCAGAAGGGTATGATTCATTACAAATAGAAAAAGTTGTTTCTTTAGACCAAGAATGGTTTGGTTCACTACAACCTTTTCTAGGTTCTTTAAATTCAGAAGGGTTAGATTCATCATAAATAGAAAAAGTTGTTTCTTTAAACCCAGAAGGGTTTGGTTAGCTAAACTAGAAAAGGTTGTGTCTTTAAACTCAGAAACGTTTGGTTCATTCAACTAGAAAAGGTTATTTCTTGAAACCTAGAAAGGTTTGGTTCCCTACAACTAAAATAGGTTGTTTCTTTAAAACCAAAAAGGTTTGGTTCACTACAACTAGAAAAAGTTGTTTCCTTAAACCAAGAAAGGTTTGTTTCGCTATAACTTAAAAAGGTTGTTTCTTTAAATTCAGAAAGGTTAGGTTCATTACAACTAGAAAAAGTTGTTTCTATAAACCCAGAAGGGTTTGGTTCATTAGAACTAGCAAGGGTTGTTTTTTTAAACCTAGAAATGTTGGGTTCATTACAACTAGAAAACTCTGTTTCATTACAACTAGAAAACTCTGTTTCATTACAACTAGAAAATTCTGTTTCATTACAACTAGAAAATTCTGCTTCATTACAACTAGAAAACTCTGTTTCATTACAACTAGAAAATTCTGTTTCATTACAACTAGAAAACTCTGTTTCATTACAACTAGAAAATTCTGTTTCATTACAACTAGAAAATTCTGTTTCATTACAACTAGAAAACTCTGTTTCATTACAACTTAAAAAATCTGTTTCTTTACAAATAGAAAACTCTGTTTCTTTACAACTAGAAGACTCTGTTTCATTACAACTAGAAGACTCTGTTTCATTACAACTAGAAGACTCTGTTTCATTACAACTAGAAAATTCTGTTTCATTACAACTAGAAAACTCTGTTTCATTACAACTTAAAAAATCTGTTTCTTTACAAATAGAAAACTCTGTTTCTTTACAACTAGAAGACTCTGTTTGATTACAACTAGAAGACTCTGTTTGATTACAACTAGAAGACTCTGTTTGATTACAACTAGAAGACTCTGTTTGATTACAACTAGAAGACTCTGTTTGATTACAACTAGAAGACTCTGTTTGATTACAACTAGAAGACTCTGTTTGATTACAACTAGAAGACTCTGTTTGATTACAACTAGAAGACTCTGTTTGATTACAACTAGAAGACTCTGTTTGATTACAACTAGAAGACTCTGTTTGATTACAACTAGAAGACTCTGTTTGATTACAACTAGAAGACTCTGTTTCATTACAAACTGGGGAAAAAATGTTCGTTTTATTTGTTATTTCACAACTAGAAATGTCTCTTTCACTTGACATGTTTGAAATCAATAAAGGTGATCATACATGAATGACAATTCATCTAATAGTAGAACTGTTCTCTAAACATTTGCTGCCTTACATATGGGCTTCTAATAGTAGAACTGTTCTCTAAACATTTGCTGCCTTACATATGGGCTTCTAATAGTAGAACTGTTCTCTAAACATTTGCTGCCTTACATATGGGCTTCTAATAGTAGAACTGTTCTCTAAACATTTGCTGCCTTACATATGGGCTTCTAATAGTAGAACTGTTCTCTAAACATTTGCTGCCTTACATATGGGCTTCTAATAGTAGAACTGTTCTCTAAACATTTGCTGCCTTACATATGGGCTTCTAATAGTAGAACTGTTCTCTAAACATTTGCTGCCTTACATATGGGCTTCTAATAGTAGAACTGTTCTCTAAACATTTGCTGCCTTACATATGGGCTTCTAATAGTAGAACTGTTCTCTAAACATTTGCTGCCTTACATATGGGCTTCTAATAGTAGAACTGTTCTCTAAACATTTGCTGCCTTACATATGGGCTTCTAATAGTAGAACTGTTCTCTAAACATTTGCTGCCTTACATATGGGCTTCTAATAGTAGAACTGTTCTCTAAACATTTGCTGCCTTACATATGGGCTTCTAATAGTAGAACTGTTCTCTAAACATTTGCTGCCTTACATATGGGCTTCTAATAGTAGAACTGTTCTCTAAACATTTGCTGCCTTACATATGGGCTTCTAATAGTAGAACTGTTCTCTAAACATTTGCTGCCTTACATATGGGCTTCTAATAACAAAGGGAAAACAAAATATAAATAAAAATGTGCAGAAACCATGCGACATATCAAGAGTAAGATGTGTTTGAAGTCAAACCAGGGTAAACATTTTATCATATTGTTTAAAAGGTGAGATAAACTCAGTGAAGAAGAGTAATAAGAAAGAACCAATAAGTAATATGTATCATAACATTTAAGTATGCATTCATTTAATCTTTCACTATAGTGTTGTTTTTTTCACTTCAAAGTGACAAGTAATTTATAAAATGTGTTACAAAATAAGCAAACTACAGATACACCATTAGGATAAATAAAAGAGAACACAATTAAATTAGGGACTACAAACCTCTCATTTAGGCATGGAATGTGTTAAGTTGGAGATAAAAACATCTGACATCACATGCAGCACAATATTGGTTTTCTTGTTTTGTTTTACAACCCTGTTCCTGGAAGAAAGCACTGAACAAACTTGTAATGACGACTTCTTGCTTTGGTAAATATCCCAGACTAATGTTGGCAGCAGGTATGAAGTAGGACGTTCTGTTTTATTTAGCATAAGTGCACTAGTTTAAATCATGTACTATTTTCTTTGGTTTCTCTGAATTAAATGCTTTCCATGTTTTTGCAGTCATAGCATCCCCTTTGGTTACTGTACTGAAGTCAAGGTTTACCAGTGTTGGAATTGTAGACAGGACGTAGTACCGATAGCCCTGCACAATACAATGTTGGACAATTTTAATTGATTAATGTCACTAAGAAACAGATAAGTAGCAGTAAATGGAAAAAGAGGGACCAGAAAACCTCTTACTTCATGTTTCATATCTCTAATCTGAAGGTTACAAAGTATTATGTATCTCTCTCATTAATTACAAAACATCAAAATAGTTTGCTTTCGTTGTTCTTCTCTTTAGGCATTATTTATTATTTTACATTTGGATCTTTCAACAGCTCACAACTTTGTTACAGAATTTCAAGATATGCTTAACCTTTGCGCTATCATATACATAAACATGAAGAGCACATAATGTGGCATGATCTAGGATAATGCACATACTTTTTGAGTGAAATAAAAGGAAAAATTATCCAAGATAAATTGAAATGTGTTCACTGACATTATAAGGTGTAGCATCATGATGTCATATGACAGCTTGGCATGGACGATCATGAAGTCTTTGCCCCTCATGTTGCTCATGTCAATATGCTAAACTAGTCAACATCTTCTTTCTTGAGTCTATCTCTGTTCACTTCCTTTTATACCCCTTCGGCTGTTGAAGGAAGTGCAGAGTTCTAATTCTTCTAACAGCCTTAACCATGTGAGTTGTTGTAGCACATCTCTAATGTTGTCAGTCCATATTACTCTCAGTCTACCACAGACTCTTCTTTCATCTCCTCTTCTAATATATAATTTGTATGGTATAGAATCCCTTGGTATTCTTTCCAGAAGAACAAACTATTTCATTTTGTTGTTTCTGTACATTGTTTAGAATCGATTTAATGCCTAATCTCTCTCTTATGACTGTATTGACATTATTTCTAATTTTTTCTCTTCTGGTCATTCTATGCAATTTTCTCAAACATTTTATTTCTGTTGTGATTAGCTTCTTTTTATGTTTATACATCAGAGACACATATTTGGCACTGGTAGCATAAGCTGAGAATGAATATACTCCGTACAGATGTTTCTTGTACCAGCCTACAGAATTTTGTTTCATTTCATATTCCATTACATGTTGCATATCCACAAAATACTGATACTTTCCTCTAATGTATGTGATAAGTTTTCATTAAAACTTTATTGTAACACATCATCGTAAGTGCTCTTATCTGTCAAGCAGATTCCTTACATTTTTCTCTATAACTATAGCTCAATGGGCAGCAGTAATTTTTCTATTCCTTTCTTTTCACACCAATAATTCTCAATAATATGTCAAGATTGGCTTTAACCCTAGATTATAATACTATAGTAAAAATTACTATAACAAAACACAAATTCTTTAAAATTTAACATTTTGCTATGTTAAAACATTACAACCCCCCCCCCCCCCCCCACCCCAACCCCCAAAGCCTTTTCATATACCTTCCTAATTACCACTAATAGTGACCCCTAAGTGTTCTATCTGTTTCCATTATTGTTGATTTTATTTTCCCCTAATTTCGAGAGATACAATCTTATATAATGTGACAACAAACTTTGTCAATTTTCAAGAAGTTGATCCATTTTTCCTTTTTTTTCCCCAGGGAAATTTCCTTGATCGTCGTCTGACATCAAACAACCCTTTGTAACCTGGGAAACAAAGGAATAGCGCTATGTGGTAGCCGAAAATACTGACGGATTTATGGCGTAAGTACTGATAGACACTGTAACACCTCTGATCCCAAAGGTGAAATTCAGGTCATAAATTAACATGAGACCGAAAATCCAAGTTCCCCGTGTTGCTCCTAGTGTAAACACACAGCTGTGTGTCACAAAGTTCAAAGAAAACACTATTTTTTTAGGGCTTCTAATATTACAATTTTGTGGTAGTAATTTTTACTATGGTCTCGTAAACACGTCAGTCACAGATTGAGATCACAAAATATGATTAAATAAAATAACAAAGTCTTTTGTTTTCATTAACACTGACAAAGCCTTGTTTCACTTAGGGATTTTTATCTTTATCTTGTATGATCTATTCTACATGTTCATCATCATCAAGTACTGGGCCTACTGGCGTAGGTAATCATGTCTCTCCACAACTTTCAATCTCGACAGTTCTTTACCATTTCTGTTGTTGACCTTCTGCCAAGCCATTTTCTTAAGCTGTCTAGTATTTTCTCTCTTTGCTTCCCTCTATCTCTTCATCCCTCAATTTTTCCAATTGTTACAATATATTCCAGTTGTTCTCTTTTCATGACTTGGTCAAAAAATTATAATTGTTTCTTCCTAATATTGGAAATTAGCTCTCTTTTTGCTTTGACCTCTTTCAGAACATTTTCATTACTCTTCTTAGCTGTCCATGGTATTCTCAACATTCTTCTGTAAAACCACATTTCTACAGACTCCAGTGATTTTCTTGTCTGTTGTCCTATTGTCTGTGATTCACATCCATATGTTAAGACAGGCTCTACATAACATTTAAGAACTCTTTTTCTTGTTTCTATTGTCAAAAATGGATTGCACAGTATCTTCCTCATTTTTTGGAAATCTGCTTTTGCCTGAGCCATTCTGCATCTCACCTCTGTTGTACATCTTCCGTCTGAGGTTAACAAAGTTCCCAAATATTTCATTTACCTGTTTTAATATTGTTCCACTTGTCTTTATTTTGTACTGAGGTGATGTCTTTTTCTTTGTTGTTACCATTACTTCTGTCTTTTTGCTATTAAGGCTGAGTCCTTTATTTTTGCTTTCTTTCACTATAATGTCCAACATTTCTTGTAACTTATTTTCACTCTTAGCGATTAATACTGTATCATCAGCATACCTTAGATTATTTATATTACGACCTCCAATTGTTATTCCAGGCATGCCCCTTATGGATCTTAAAATAATCTCACTATAAATATTAAACCAATCTGGTGACAGCACACAACCTTGTCTAAAACCCTGTTTTATTTGTTGAAACATTCCCAATTGGTTTCCAGTTCTTATGGCCGCTGTTTGTTGCCAGTACATGTTCTTTATTATTCTTAGATCTTTGCTGTCTACGTTTATGCTTTCTAAAATTTTGATTATTTCTTGGTACTTTACTTTGTCAAATGCTTTAGTTTAATCTATGAAACATAGGTATAGGTCTGTTTTCACCTCTATGGCTCTTTCTACTAAAGATCTTATGATATATATGGCATTGCTCGTTCCTTTACCTCCAACAAAACCACATTGTTCATCGCTAATTTCTGGACTAATTTTGTTTCGCACTCTTTGCACGATGATTCTTAGTAATATCATTGTCATGTGACTCATAAGGCTTATTGTGCAATGATCATCGCATTCAATTGCATCAGATTTCTTTGGTAGGGCTATGAATATTGATTTGAGCAGGTCGTCTGGTATATATCCGCTGTTGTAGATATCATTCAACATTTTTGTTATTATTTCTATTCCAAAATCACCCATGGCTTCAATCTCTTCTTTAGTTATATTATCTGGTCCAGGAGCTTTGCCTGCTTTCATATTGCGCAAGGCATCTTCCACTTCTTCTCTGAGTATTTTTGGTCCTTCTCCATTATCCTTAATATTTACTTCTGTTTGTTCATCATTATAAAGATCTTTAATGTGTTCTGTCCATCGTTCCCTTATGCTTTCTTGTTCAATCAACAGTTCTCCTTTCTTTGATCTTAAACATCCAGTTTTTTAATGCATTTTTCTTCCTGTTAATTCTTCAATTTGTTTGTATATAGCTTTAGCATCTCCTTTTTGTTGCATTTCAATCTCTTTGCATCTCTCTTTTAGCCATGCTTCTTTTGCTTCATTGCATTTTATTACAATTTCTTTATTTAATCTCTTATACTCATCTTTATTTTCTTTATTTCTTCTTCTTGTATTCATTAGCTGCAAAATGTCATCTGCCATCCATTTCTTTCTTAAATTTGCCCTCATTGGTGGTATGAACTCTTTTGATGTTTGTTGCATTGATTCTTTTAGCATTTCCCACTGTTCATCAATGCTTTGTATCTTCTCTATTGCATTGTACCGGTTGTGAATTGTGATTTTATATTTGTCTCGCAGCTTCTTGTCTGATTTTAGTAAATCTAAATTTAACTTGATGTTAACTGCGGCTCCATTTGTTGCTTTTAATTTTACTCTAAGCTTTCCCACAACTGGTACACGATCACTATTGCAATCTGCCCCTGGTCTAGTTTTCACACACACCAGACTGTTTCTAAATCTATTGCTCATTATTATGTAATTAATTTGATTACGTGCATTGTCTCCTGGGCTTTTCCATGTCCATAGACGTCTTGGATGTTGCTTAAACCAGGTGTTTCCTATCATCATGTTGTGTGTTCTTGCCCAGTCAGTAAGTTTCTCACCTCTTTCATTCCTCTTGCCTAAGCCATAATGACCAACTACTTCCTCAACTCTTTCCTTTCCTACATTTGCATTAAAATCCCCTAGAACTATGGTGTTTTCATGTGGTTTGCATTCATGAAGTGCCTCATTTAACTCGTCATAAAATGTATTAATTGTTTCCTCTAGACTGTCTGCTGTTGGTGCATAAACTTCTATAAGATTTATGTCTATTGGCTTTCCATTCAATTTCCCTAAAAGGACTCTGTAAGATATTGGGTAAAAGCCTTTCACTGTTCTTGCTTTTTCTGCATCCAAGATGATACCTACTCCTCTGTGGTGTTCAGTACCTCCAGAATAGATTATTTCATAGGGGACACAGAAACCTGCAGAAGAACTGATAAACGGTAGACACTACAGGGATGGTTAAAAGACAGGCAGACCAAGGACAGTCATCCTGAAAGAGAACAGTGAAAGCAGAGATTGTTTATATCATGCAAATAGCCCCCCGACCATGCAATGTGGAGGGATTTTGTTGTTGTCCTATATTGACCATTAACCTGTTTGTTTGTGATCAAGAACATCAAAAACAAAGTTATTTTTATTGAAAAGATAACATCCCCCCAACCCCTCTTGTAGTCCAGTTCACTAACCACTACGCTACTGCGGCTCTCTGGTTCAATTCATGGTTAGTTCAAAAAGATTTTCTATTGAGGGTGAAATAACAACTCTGATCTGTACACCTTATGGCAACTGAACTGGGGCATGTGGCCTTTATTCCTAGCTTCAACATATTTTTTTTAATGACTTATTCCCTAGTCTGAGGCTCTACAGTAGCAAATAGTTTTAGCAGCATGCACACACACAGACCCCACCATAAAGAAAGAGGTCTGGTACTTTCTGTACCTTCATATCTTTTTTTGTATGAACACATCATTTAGCATCCATCCTTATTATAATTAATTGCTCTAGTTTTAGCTGTTGAGTGCATCCATCTTCCAGACAATTATATTTGTACCTGCTACCTTATTCTCTGGTCATTAGATCACTGAGAGGTGAGGACAGTGGGTGGAAATGTCCTTACTAAGATAAAGAAACTTGCCCAGACCAGGGACTTAATGGCAAGGTTTATTGCAAGCCCTGTGTGATGTCTGATTACATTGAAGGATGATGATGATGATTACAAGGCAGTAATTTTTGCTCCTACAAGTGTCTCCTCATCTAGTATAGCAGTCTTATCAGACAATTATGTCTTTTACTTAGTGACCAACTTTCTTTCTCTTAGTGAATTGCCTCTGACTATCATACTCTACCTATATTGATTTATGATTGTGTTTGCCTTTCCTAGTTTTATTTGATCAAATCATGCTTCTTTAGGCATGTCTTTGGCAGCTGTCAATTTAGGCCAAACTTGTGGTCAAAGCTTTAAACCTAGCATCAAATTTAGACTCTAAGGATAGAATAGTTTATTTATGAAGATTCCTTCGCACTATATTAAAACCACCTGGTACCTTTTGAGCTTAACTGAAGTAGTTTCATGGGGGTGACCACAGTGCATGCTACAGCTGTTTGGAACCACAAGTGAGAGTTAGGTATAATTAAATCAAAAGTCAATGTCTGTTGTTGCCTCACTTATCTGTTCTAGAAGTTTTGCTTACCTTAATTTTTTCAATTTCATTTCCATGTAGTGTGAGTTTCCACAAAAGTTTCAGATGTGCTAATTTGTTGATTTCTTTCAGGTCAGTTATATTGTTTCCATGAAGATACAATATCTTCAGATTTTCAAACTGAGTCAAAACCTGAAAGTGAAAAACACAGACTTGAGTAAAAACAATGTGAAATGTTCACCTTATTAGCCAATTGTAATTTTTGCACAGATTCTGCAAACACACACACACAAATTATCACAATATGAATAATACAAGATATTAAAAAAAACAAGGAATTTTGAGACCTGCATATTTTCAGTGCTCTCATAGGATCAGAATGCTGGAGGCCAAGAAAGAGGGAACATCAAGACTGTAATCATTGCAAACAACCTGTCTGAGGAAAATTATCAAACTATTCAGGCCAAATAAGGTTAGCAAGCATCAACTGCTCAACTGGTACATTAAAAAAATGAAATGTCTACATTGATAATAAATATACAATAGGGCTGGATAGGTTATATGTTCAGAGGAGACCCAAAAAGCAGTACAAGAAGGTCATGCAACAAGTTTATTCATATTGATATGGCTTCAGGGTTCACCCAGCCTCTGAAAATGGGTACCAGAGATATTTCTCTGCAAAAGTAGAATGGCCTGCCTTGTTACCAACCACATCATCCATAAAATGTGCCGTTAGTTATTGAAAACATGGCCACCAACATCACATTCACCACACACCTTAAGGCATGGAGGAAACTATTACTTACTTACTTATTATAGGATACCAGAAAGGTATATTAGCTACTCACTGCTTTGACAGCTCATGGAACAGAAACATAAAAAATATAAATATTTTTAATTGCATCTTCTTGAAACAAAGAATAATTCATGTTTCCCCATTGAATTCTACTTTGAGCTATCTTGAGTTGTGCACATGAGTGTTGTATTCTCTCTTGTTTTCCTATCTTTTATTATTTTCCATCATCCATTCCTTTCTATAGTGTGCTTTAGACAAGCACAAGTCTAGTTTAGATTCTTTGCTGAAGATATTTTATACAATTTTTACTTTTTTATATCTCAAATGTATTTGTATGTATTTTCCTGTTCTAAAATTTTATAAGTAACTTTTACTCTGAAAAAAATGTGAATTACAGACATGACAATGGGGATAATACAGATCTTATTAAATGGAACCTCAAATAATCATAATGAGATAATATGATCAGACTACAAATGAGGAACTCATAGGAAGATGAAAATATCAGAAGTGAGAGAAGTGAAGATAAGAGGATAGTATTGAATCATCATCAGGTCACATGTCCTTTGCAGAATATTGCATTCATCACAGCCTGTCAGAAAGAATCTCCGTATCTACCCAGATCTCCCACTTCTTCTGTTGTCATGTTCAAATTCTCTTTGATATCTTGAAACCACCTTCTTCTTGGTCTCTCTTGATACGTCACCCAGGAACCATGCCTTCCATTATTTTTCTTTCAACCTGCTGTGTCTTTGACGTGGCCATAGTATTTTAATTTCCTCTGTAGAATGGGGTTTATAAGCCAGTTCTTTTTAACGTTTAAATATTTTACTATGTCTTCATTGCCCTTTTTCATTATCCAAGGTCTTCTTCTTCTACCTTTTTTAGCTCCCAGTGGAGCATAGGTCTTCAACAAACACTTTCCATGTCGTTCTGTTTTTTGCCATTCTTTTAAGATCATTCCATGTCTTCTCCATCATCTTCATCTCTGCTTCTATCTGTCTTCTCCAAGAATTCCTTGGTCTTCCTCTTTGTCTTTTCCCCTGGGGATTCCAAAAAAGGGCCTGTTGTGTAATACTCTCAGTTGGCTTCCATAGTGTGTGTCCTATCCAGCGCTATCGTCTTTGCTGTATCTCGTTCCAACTGGTGTTTGACTGGTACATTTCCATAATTCTATGTTAGTGATTTTGTCCTGCCATTTCCATCCTTTTATTCTGCGTAAGCATCCATTAATGAAAGTATGTATCTTCGTGATTGTCAATTTTGTTGTTCTCCATGTTTCACAGCCATATAATAGGACCGCCTTAACATTTGAGTTGAAAATTTGTATTTTAGTATTTAACCTAATTTCTTTGGATTTCCATATGTTTCCCAGTACTATAAAAGCTCCTCTTGCTTTTGATATCCTTATTTTGGTATCATTTTCTGTTCCTCCCTCTTTATCTATATTACTGCCCAGATATATGTAAGATTGTACATCTAATAGAGGTAATTCTCCTAGTTTTATTTGGTTATTGCCAACTGTATTAATTCTCATAATGTTGGTCTTATCTCTATTAATCTTCAGTCCTAGCTGTTGTGATCTCTCATCAAATATGCTCATTTTATCCTGCATTTGTTGATGGCTGTGTGATAGGAGAGCTATGTCATCAGCAAAGTCTAAATCATCAAGTTGTTTGGTCAGTGACCACTGGATTCCATTTCTGTTGTTTTGAGTTATTTTCATAATCCAATCTATGGCCAGTAGAAAGAGAAATGGAGACAGAAGGCATCCCTGCCTTACTCCTGTTCTTATTCAAATGCTTCTGTAATCTCTCCTTCATGCACCACACTACATTTCGCTCCTTCATACATTGTTTTTATCAGGTTAATAAACTTTATGGGGATTCCGTAATGACTCAGCAACTTCTAAATCATTCTTCTGTCTAAACTATCAAATGCCTTTTCGTAATCTATGAATCCAATATAAAGTGGGGATTTTAGTTCTAAACTTTGTTCAACTATTATGCGTAGAGTAGTTATTTAATCAGCACATGATCTGTTCTTCCTAAAACCTGCTTGTTCATCTCTCAAATGTTTCTCTATGGCCTCTTTTAGTCTCTCCAGAATGATTCTGCTTAATATTTTTCCTGGCACTGATAGTAGCATAATTCCCCTATAATTTGTGCACTCCTGTAACTATCCAAGGTATCTTAAGAATTTTTCTGTAGCATTTTGTTTCGAAAGAATCTATTTTCTTCCTTGCTGTTTGCAAGATTGTCCATGATTCACATCCATATCTTGCTATCGACACGATACATGTGCTTAAATTTTAATTTTACTGTCATGCTGGTATTGTGCCACATATTTTTCATGGCATTTAATTTTTTGTTGCTATTGCTAATCCTGTTTTTGATCTTTTTCTGGCAGTCTCCATTGACAGTTACTACAGATCCCAGATATTCATAGTTTGTTATAATTTCAAGTTCTTCACTATTGATGATAAATTTGGGTTGACTTTCTGTTTAATCAATGGACATTATCTTAGTTTTCTGTTTGTTTAGAAAGAGGTTTTGCTCTTCACTGTGCTTTTTAACATAGCCAATTGTGTTTTTTAGTCCTTCTGCACTGTTTGAAAGGAGGACTGTTTCATTAGCATATCTGAGTTCTGGAATTATGTTGCCCTTTATTGTGAAAGGGCAGAACTTAACAAATCTGACATTTCTCATGATGCTCTATGCATAGATGTTGAACATATAATGAGAGAGCATGCATCCCTTGCCTCACTGCTTTTTGTATTGAATAGAATGTACAAATAAAAAGCCAACTCAATATATTACAAGGTGAGGCTTGCCTATAAATCTGCAAGGAAAGTGGAACACACAGAAAGTATGTTAGTTGCAGATATATAACAGAAAATAAAAATGCGATTAGGGTCAGAATCACAGGAAAGAAAAATAAACAATTAAATATGGTAGTAAAAAAAACTTTCGCTGAATTAATATTGGAATCATTTCCTGCTATGGTTGTTCTCTGGTTCAGCATATAGAGATTTTCAATCAATTCCTGCTATGGTTGCTCCTTGGTTCAGCATATAGAGACTTTCAATCAATTCCTGCTATAATTGCTCTTTGGTTCAGCACATAGAGACTTTCAATCAATTCCTGCTATAATTGCTCTATGGTTCAGCATATAGATACTTTCAATCAATTCCGGCTATAGTTGCTCCTTGGTTCAGCATATAAAGAATTTTAATCAAATCCAGCTCTGGTTGCTCCTTGGTTCAGCATATAAAGATTTTCAATTGAATCCTACTATGGTTGCTCTATGGTTCAGCATATAGAGACTTTCAATCAAATCCTGCTATAGTTGCTCCTTGGTTCAGCATATAGAGACTTTCAATCAAATCCTGCTATAGTTGCTCCTTGGTTCAGCATATAGAGACTTTCAATCAAATCCTGCTATAGTTGCTCCTTGGTTCAGCATTTAGAGACTTTCAATCAAATCCTGCTATAGTTGCTCCTTGGTTCAGCATATAGAGACTTTCAATCAAATCCTGCTATAGTTGCTCCTTGGTTCAGCATATAGAGACTTTCAATCAAATCCTGCTATAGTTGCTCCTTGGTTCAGCATATAGAGACTTTCAATCAAATCCTGCTATAGTTGCTCCTTGGTTCAGCATTTAGAGACTTTCAATCAAATCCTGCTATAGTTGCTCCTTGGTTCAGCATATAGAGACTTTCAATCAAATCCTGCTATAGTTGCTCCTTGGTTCAGCATATAGAGACTTTCAATCAAATCCTGCTATAGTTGCTCCTTGGTTCAGCATATAGAGACTTTCAATCAAATCCTGCTATAGTTGCTCCTTGGTTCAGCATATAGAGACTTTCAATCAAATCCTGCTATAGTTGCTCCTTGGTTCAGCATTTAGAGACTTTCAATCAAATCCTGCTATAGTTGCTCCTTGGTTCAGCATTTAGAGACTTTCAATCAAATCCTGCTATAGTTGCTCCTTGGTTCAGCATTTAGAGACTTTCAATCAAATCCTGCTATAGTTGCTCCTTGGTTCAGCATATAGAGACTTTCAATCAAATCCTGCTATAGTTGCTCCTTGGTTCAGCATATAGAGACTTTCAATCAAATCCTGCTATAGTTGCTCCTTGGTTCAGCATATAGAGACTTTCAATCAAATCCTTCTATAGTTGCTCCTTGGTTCAGCATATAAAGACTTTCAATTAACTCCTGCTATAGTTGCTCCTTGGTTCAGCATTTAGAGACTTTTAATCAACTCCTGCTATAGTTGCTCCTTGGTTCAGCATATAGAGACTTTCAATCAAATCCTGCTATAGTTGCTCCTTGGTTCAGCATATAGAGACTTTCAATCAAATCCTGCTATAGTTGCTCCTTGGTTCAGCATATAGAGACTATCAATCAACTCCTATGGTTGTGATTGCTGTAGTCTCCAAACAAACAAACAAATTTTTCTGAATGTCTTGTCTGAATGTAAATTTCAATAACTCAGTGCTCTAAATATATTACCATTATCCATCTATAAATTTTGACTCATCATCATCATGTGCCATACTGGTTGGCGTTGGCGATCATGTCCTTCCACAATCTTCTATCCACAGTGCATCGTATCAGTTCTGTTGTTGACTGTTTTCCATGCCATGACACCAAGCTATCCAGTATTTTCTCTCTTTGTCATCCATGATCTCTCTTTCCTTTTATTTTGCCAGTTGTAACCAAGTATTCCAACTTTCCTCTTCTCATGATGTGCCCAAAAAATGTTGATTGCTTCTTTCTGATGTTTTTTAAGAGTTCTATTTTTGTGTTGGCCTCTTTGAGAACTTTCTCATTGGTCTTTTTAGCTGTCCAGGGAACTTTCAACATTCTTCTGAGAAATCCCATCTCTGTGGCCTCTAATTGTCTTTTCATTTATTTGTCTATTGTCCATGATTCGCTTCCATAGGTCAGAATTGGTTCTATAAGGCATCGATGAACTCACTTTCTCATTTTTATTGACATAATTTTGTTGCATAAGATATTTTTCATTTTCTGAAATGCTATTTTGGCCTGAGCAATTCTGCTTTTAATTTCTGTGTTGCATCTTCCATCTGATGTTATCACTGTGCCCAAGTTTTGTCATGATTATTCCAGGCAATATAAGAAGGTAGTTTGCCATTCCTTTCCTTCTTGGCAGTGACTGTACTAGTCGGAGATCGCAGCCATTGTCTCTATACATGAGATCCTCTGCCTGCCATTGCAGTGTGGGGACCATAACCGGCACTACTTGTCGGCTGCTCCCACAACACCATCCACCACCCACTCCAATGGCTTCACATAATCCTGATAAGGGGGCTAGACGGGAGCTCCACCTTGCCCAAGGGTGTCACAAAGACTAGCGAAAAGAGACGTCTTACTCCTCCTTTGGTAGGGCAGAACTCTACCCCGCTACACCAAATTTTGATTATGGCAGCTATAACGGTCAGTAATGAGCATCTCCTGTATTACTTTAAACTTCTGTGTGACCAGGACAGTAGATTTACAACAGTGCCACCCGCCACACAGATCGATGTTAATAAAATCATATGAACAGTTATTACCACTATCTTCATTATCATCACTATAAGTGTAACAATAACTCACAGGATCTATGTTTGTTAAGATATTGAAAGAAAGATCTATCCATCCAATATTTGCAACACTATCAAATAGAGTAACAGCCATGGACATCAGTTCTTTGACATCATTTAGCTGGTTGTTGTTTATTCGCAAGCAATGGCTGAGATACTTTTTCTCTCCATCCTTCTCTGTCTTTTTTACTTTGGATGATTGCAGTTTTCTAGGGGACAAATCTCTGGGTTCCTGCAGATCACAATCTGTTGAGAATGTTTACAAATCTATGAGGCAAGACAATTTTAAAGTATCATAGTTGTACTTTTACTTGCATTAATAATTACTTGTATTTATTATACTTCAACAAGTTAACTTTTCACTAGTATAGTTATATTTGTTTTAGTTTCTTGATAGTGTTTTGTATGGTTTAATAATTGTAATTTTGTTGTAAACTCTTGTGCAGTCATAACTTTACTTTAACTCTGTTGTCAACAGTTCTGTATGTTTTAATTTCATTTTTATAACTTATTTGAATTCCGTTGTCAACTATTTTGTTAAATTGTAACTTTTCCCACAAAGGCATTTGATACTATTAGCAGGTCAGGGTTCTATAAGATGCTAAAGAACATTGACTACTGATCTATGAAGTTTAATCTGAACATAACATTAGCTGAAGAAATGAGCAACCTTGCACACTTGATAGCAGCACATCCAAATTTTTTTAAGCCATGAGTGAGTTTAAATAGAGCTATGTACTTGTCCATATCTTCGTCAGAATATTTTTTGCTGCCCTCTAACATCACATGTTCCGAGCAGCCATCAGTTACATCTACATATGCTCATGATGTAAGTTAGTAAAGTTTTCCTTCATGTCTTGCTAGACATATGAAGCATATAATGTTAGTGACCATATTTTTCTAGATGTGATGTCTTCTTATTCAACTTAGCTTATTTGACAGCAAAAATGATAGCCTTAATAAGTAATATATAATTATGAGGAACTTAAGAGACTGGTTCATTAAGCATTAAAAAAAAAAGGAAAGTAAAGTACACCCGTCACGCCAAGTGGCATATAGGGAATATGGTGTTAGTGACCATATATTTTACAGACCTTCGGCACATGATTTTTGGGGTAATGTATTAAGCACAAAGAAAATCAATTATTTCCTCTAGTGAGACTTTGCATTTCTTTATACACATTTTTGTGACCTCTACACCTCAGTGTTCTTCTATCCACCCCCTATCATCTTTCTTAGATTCCCTCCATACATTTTTTAAACTGCTCTTTCATATGTTGCTAGCATGCCACAAGATGTCTCATTTTCTGTGTACTGATTAGCAATATTTCAACTCCAGCATATTGTTGTTGTTTTAAGTGTTGATTCTTCCAGGACTTTAGAATTTGTAAACTGTTTTGCTAGTGTGCATCCCCCAGTGAAGACTTTCAGTTTGAAACATTTATTTTATTCTTACCTTATGGGCAAAGCTGAAACACTCTATTTTTCATTATTTTCTTGTACTTTACATGTGTTACTTTAGTGATTGAACTTGACATGTTTCACTTCTGTAGTTGTTTTTTTTTTTGTTTATGTATGTTTATTTGTAAATGCCAGCTTTTTATTGCTAGTAGAGTTCCAAGGGAGTAAATTCAGCATGAATATAATTTTTCCATATTTTTCACACTGCCCGCTGTGTGCTCAAGTGTCCCGCACTTTACAGGCAGATATTCTCTAACTTCAGAGGTACTCATTTTTTATTGTCAAGAGTTTTGATTAATGGTTAGATTTCTTTCCTAACAATTTTGACCAAGCAGAAGCCATTTTTGACATACTCTTTTCAATTTCCAACTGCCAAGAGTTCTTTAACATGCACTGAATGAACATGTGACCTTCTGTTTTTCACTGTTATCTGAGAGGGCAAAGCCACGTAGAAACCATGAATATGATTTTTTTTAAAATTCCCACAACCTGTGGTGTGGGATCAAACCTTTCTTTTCCGGAGACCGGCGTTCTACCTCTGGACTACCCAGCCCCCCACATTTGTAGTTAATATTAGCTGTGTTGCTTAATAACCTTCTTTAGTCCTACTTTCTTATGTTTAAGTAGTCTCCTTACAACTTACTTTACTATTTATGTTACTTTGTTTCACCAAAAAACTTATTCACAAAATCAAAGTTTTTCAGTCTCTTTATTTAATTTTACAGTAAACTTAAGCACAGTACAATATACTTTTGAATAAAAAAATATATTCAATCTAAGTATTTTTTTTAAATTCATATCTTTTACAGAAATGTCTACAGACTGAAACAAATCATTTCAATCACTGCATATATGGAGCATTAAGATTTAAAGTCAAATAATCTTTATATTTTTTAAAAATAAAAGTTCTAAGAACCAAAAAGTACAGACATATAGCATACAAATATATTTTTCTAATTAAAATTTGCAAAGTTCCAACAGATAATCTAAATATTTTTCTAATTCTAGAACAATCAATAAGATAAATAGCACCAAAATTAATGTGACCAAATAATGTGAAATAGATATAGTCTTGAACTCTTTCTCTTTCAATTAATTTCCACTTACTTTGATACTGATTTCAAAGTTGTGTGTGCTATCTCTGATGTAGTTCAGTTGGATTTGTTGTCAGTAGTACAATTATCATAAGATCTTTAGTAGAAAAAGCCATACTGGTGAAAACAGATCTATACCCATGTTTCATAGATTATACCAAAGCATTTGACAAAATAAAGCACCAAGAAATAATCAAAATTTTAGAAGGCATAAAACGTAGACAGCAAAGATCTAAGAATAGTGCAGAACATATAACAACATGTTACAACAATGTTTCAACAAATAAAACAGGGTGTTAGGCAAGGTCACCAGATTTGTTTAATATGTATACTGAGATTATTTAAGATCCATAAGGGCATGCCTGGAATAACAATCTATCTATTTATCTATTGTCATTTCGAGCCGAAGACGGCACAAAGGGTAAAACCACAATCTGAAAAACAGAAACCTTGCATGCCAAAATGGCACATATTGCAGAGATCACTGCTTTTATAAAATTTATGGCTCTTGTTTCCATAACAATACTTTTTACAATGACAGCTTCGGCCATCGATCAACTTCCTTAGTCGCTTCTTATGACATGCCTGGAATGTCACAGTGTCACTATTTTTTACTTCCCTCATAATGCGGCACAGGTAACACACTGGCAGGAATAACAATAGGAGATCATAATATAAATAATCTAAGGTATGCTGATGATACAGTCTTAATTGCTAAGAGTGAAAATAGCAAAAAGACAGAAGTAATGGTATCAACAAAGAAAAATAAAATACATCACCACAATGCACAATAAAGACAAGTGGAACAATATTAAAACAGGTTAACGAATTTAAATATCTGGGAATACTGTTAACCTTAGATGGTAGATGTACAACAGAAGTCAGATGCAGAATGGCTCAGGCAAAAGTAGCTTTCTAAAAAAATGAGGAAGATACTATCAAATCCATTTTTGACAATAGAAACAAGAAAAAGAGAAAAATTAAATGTTATGTAGAGCCAGTCTTAAAATATGGATGTGAATCATAGACAATAGGACAACAGACAAGAAAATCACTGTAGGCTGTAGAAATGTGGTTTTACAGAAGAATGTTGAGAATACCATGAACAGCTAAGAAGAGTAATGAAAACATTTTGAAAGTGGCCAAAGCAAAACGGGAGCTAATTTCCAATATTAGGAAGAAACAATCATTATTTTTTGGCCAATTAATGAGAAGAGAACAGCTGGAATATATTGTAACAACTGGAAAAATCAAGGATGAAGAGATAGAGGGAAGCGAAGAGAAAAATACCAGACAGCTTAAGAGAATGGCTTGGCTGAAGGTTAACAACAGAAATGATGTCGAGATCGAAAGTTGTGGAGAGACATGATCACCTACGCCAGCAGGCAAGGTACTTGATGATTATGATGATGAGTACAATTATATCAGCACATTTATTTATATTTCCAGGGTGTTGTCAGCATAAACATTTAACAAACATGGAAACAGAATGCAACCCTTTCTGACTGCTCTCTTTATATCAATACTTGTAGAGTTCTATATGTTACATTCTATCACTCCTGTCTGCTTCTAGTTTTCATCTTCTTCCTTTCAACTCCCTGTGGAGCATAGGTCTTAAACAACCCTTTCCAAGCCATCCTGTTTCCTGCCATCCTTTTAAGATCATTCCATGTCTTCCCCATCATCTTAATCTCTGCTTCTATCTGTCTTCTCCAAGAATTTTTTGATCTTCCCCTTTGTCTTTTTTTCCTTGGGGATTCAAAAAAGGGCCTGTCGTGTAATACTCTCAGTTGACTTCTGCAGTGTGTGTCCTATCCAGCAGTCTTCATTGTATCTCTTTGTCCACAGGTATTTGACTGGTATTTTTCCATAATTCTACATAAATGATTTTGTCCTTCTATCTCCATGCTTTTATTCTGCAGCACAAGCATCCATTAATGAAGGTCTGTATCATCATGATTGTCATTTTTTTGTTCTCCATGTTTCACAGCCATATAATATGACTGACTTAACATTGAGACTGACCATTTTTATTTTTGTATTTAACCTAATTTCTTTGGATTTCCATATGTTTCCTAGTGCAACGAAGGCTCCTCTTGCTTTTGATATCCTTATTTTGTTATCATTCTCTGTTTCTCCTTCTCTGTCTATGTTACTGGCCAGATATATGTAAGAATGTACGTCTTATTTCTAATTCTATTGAAAAATGTGTATTTCTTCTATTGTTATTTGGTTATTGCCAACTGCTTTAATTCTCACAATTTTGGCCTTATCTCTATTTATTTTCAGTCCCATCTGTTGTGATCTCTCATCAAGTATGCTCATTTTATCTTGCATCTGTTGATGGTTGTGTGATAGGAGAGCTGTGTCATCAGCAAAGTCTAAATCATCAAGTTGATGGCTGTGTGATAGGAGAGCTGTGTCATCAGCAAAGTCTAAATCATCAAGTTGCTTGGTCAGTGACCACTGGATTCCATTTCTGTTGTTTTGAGTTATTTTCATAAACCAATCTATGGCCAAGGGAGCCACGATAGCTCAGTGGTTAGTGAACTGGACTACCACGGACAAGGGGTAAGGTTCGATCCCAACCGATGGCTTCCGGGTTCACCCAGCCTTAAATGGGTACCGGATTCTTTTCTGGGAAAGTAAAGCAGCACGGGCGTAATACTGACCACATTACCCAAAAATCATGTGCTGAAGGTCTGTAAAATAGAGGGTCACTAACACCATATTTCCCTACACGCCACTTGGCGTGACGGGGGTACTTTACTTTTTTTACTAATCTATGGCCAGCAGAAAGAGAAATGGGGATAGAAAGTATCCCTGCCTAACTCCTGTTCTTATTTCAAATGCTTCTGTAAACTGCCCTTTATGCACAACACTACATTTCATTCCTTTATACATTGTTCTTATCAGGTTAATAAACTTTATGGGGATTCTGTAATGACTCAGTAACTTCCAAAGCATTCCTCTATATAAATTATTAAATGCCTTTTTTGTAATCTATGAACCCAATATAAAATGGAGACTGTAGCTCTAAGCTTTGTTCAACTATTAAACGCAAGATAGTTATTTGATCAGTGCACGATCTGTTTTTCCTAAAACCTGCTTGTTCATCTCTCACATGTTTCTCTATGGTATCTTTTAGTCTCTCCAGAATGATTCTGCTCAGTATTTTTCCTGGCACTGATAGCAGCAAAATTCCTCTTTAATTTATACACTCCTGTAAATTTCATTTCTTTCATAGTTTGATCGTATAACCTTATTTCCAGTTTTTAGGCATTTCTTTACCACGACACCTTTTAGGTATCAGTGAAAAGAGAAAACAAGAAGAAGAAGGTATTTCTTCCCTTTCCCATATTGTATCTAGTAGATTATGTATCATCTTGGAAGAGGTGTCATCTACTTTGATGGATTCTGAAGAAATTTTATCTGGTCCTGTTGCATTACCATTTATTAATAGCTTCTATTATAACTTACATATGTCACATCATGTCACCATCATCAAAACACATATTTTATTGTAATTTAATCATTTTTTAACAGTAACTGGAATGTGTGACAGAGAACATATTAAGTAAAAGAATAACCATATTTTAAGACCTATCAAATGTATCACAGATTACAAAATTTTAAAGCACATAAGCCCATTCACTTGCTCACATTTACTCACATACCCTTCCAAGCACACAGAGAGAGAGTAACATAAAAGCCATACAAAACAGCAAATTACATACCACGTATACTTGTTAAGTGTAGAAAGGAATAGTCAACTGGTGGTATTATGTCAGTTATATTTGGCTTTCTTGGTGTCTTGACTTCATATGGCATAAGACTAAATGAAACCATATTTAAAGTAAACCAAATTAATATTTAAAATTATGCCTTTTAGCTTTTGCAACAGACAATGACAAAAGTATTTGAAAAGAGGACAAAAGAGGACAAAAGAGGAGAGTTTTGAAACTAATCTTTCAGCTCTAATCCATTTAGTGTACATGACCCTTAAGTGCCTAGATCTTTCTTTCTTCCTTTCTCATCCCAAACAATGGAAGTCGTTGGGGTCCTATTGTCAGACTCCATTAACCATCTCCATTGATCTTATTTACAGATTTCCCAAAACATCCAGTATGGGGAAACTCTTTAGGCAAGAATTATAAATAGCTAACAAATTTAAATACTTTGGATAAAACGTGAGTGATTAATGCTCAAAACCAGAAAAAGCAGCCCATGCATGGCTGTAACCCATTTGAAAAGATAAGAACATCACTTTTGGCTCTAAAATCAGGCTGATGCGCACCCTTGTTATATCAATTTTTCTTTACACTTACAAAACAGATCCTTGCAGCAGAGATACAAAAGAAAATACAGGCTATAGAAGTGAAATGTTATTGTAAGGTTTGGGGTATATCTTACTTAGATTGTACCACGAATGAGCAAATTTGCAAAAGTAAACAACAAGCAATCACGGTTCATAATGAACTTTTGACTATTGCAAAGAAGCACAAAATGAAATAGTTTGGCCAAATATTTCAATCATCTAGCCTGGCAAAGACGATTCTGCTGGGAATTGTAAAAGTTGGAAGGAGGAGAGGTAGACAGAGAAAGTATGGGATGATATTGTCAAGGAATGAACAGGCCTTGACTTCACAGTTTTCCAAGCCGAAGATAGAGATAAATAGAGAAGGTTGATGAAGTCTGTCACTGACAGTGTCACTAGTGTCCCAATGACCCCTGAGTTATGGAATGAAGACGACATAAATTAAAATGTCATTAGTTTTATAAATTATATTACACAGATGATAGTACTTAGTTTAGTACAGTTTACTTATAATATGATAGTGATGTATGTAAGTATTATTATTGTATTGTTACAGTATTGCAATTTGTAAAAACAAAACCATAAACTATATATATATATATATTTATAAATAGTAGTAGTAGCCTCCATCAGTCATAGCTGACTATGGATTTTTCAGCACCTCAAAAAATGTTATTTTTTCTCTTCTTTCCTTTCGCTGTGTATTCTCTTTTTCTATGAATCTGTCTGCTTCTTGTTTGAAGTGGACCTTTAGAGTGTGTTTCCAGAGATTGGTGTCTGCAGTTATTTCTTTCCAGGCTGCAGGGTTTATGTTTAGAGTCTTCATGTCACATTTACACATGACTATAAATCAAAGTTTTGGCCGCCCCTTAGTCCTTTTGCCATCTGTCAGTTGTCTGTAGCGTATGTCTTTTGGTATGCAGCCATCTTTCATATGGTTTACATGGCCAAGTCAGCATAACCTACATTGTTTGAGCAGCATGTAGATGTTCGGGAGGCCTGTGCAAGTCATGACCTCAACATTTGTCACTTTAACCTTCCAGGTGATACCAAGAATATGGCACAGACATCGCATATGGAATAAATTTAGTCTTCTCTTCTGCTTTGCATAGGTTGTCCATGATTTTCTGCCATACAGGAGGATACTGATTATGCAGGAATTGTAAATTGTGGCTTTTGTTTTAATTGTCAGTTTGCTGCTTTGTCAAACACGCCTAGAAAGACAAAGGCAAAGGTGGTAGCAACTTTAACAATGCGGGTGTAAATTTCTGTACCTAAAGATAAGTTTGTCGTTGATGATTGACCCCATGTAGCTATACTGCTGCATGACATCAAGTTTATAGTTGTCGATAGAGATAGCAGGTCTTGCTTCGACGTCCTGACCGAGTATGTTAGTTTTCTGTAAACTTATTGTTAGACCGAAGTCTCTGCAGGCATGCAAAAAGCGATGTATTATGCTCTGGAGTTCTTCCTGACTTTGTGTGACAAGTGCAGCATCGTCAGCAAATAACAGATCTCTAATAGAGATATGTCTGATTTTGGACCTTGCTTTTAGTCTTGCAAAATTAAACAACTGAACATCAGATCTAGTACACATATATATATATATATATATATATATATATATATATATATATATATATATATATATATATATATGGTGTAGCAGTAGTTTCAATCAGCCATAGTTGATTATGGATTTTGCAGTGCCCTGGGAAATGTTATTTTTTCTTTTCTTTTACAGCACATTTTCTTTTCTTATGAATCTGTCTGCTTCCTGCTTGAGTTGGAGCTTAAGAGTGTGTTTCCAAAGATTGCAGTCTGCAGCTATTTCTTCCCAAGCTGCAAGATTTATGTTCAGAGTCTTCATGTCACATCTGCATCATCATGATGTGCCATACCGGTTGGCATAGGCAATCATGTCCTTCCACAATCTTCTATCTACCGTGCATCATTTCAGTTCTGTTATTGTTTTCAATGCCACAACATCAAGCTATCCAGTATTTTCTCTCTTTGTCATCTGCGATTTCTCTTTCCCTGTATTTTGCCAGTTGTAACCAAGTATTCCAACTTTCCTCTTTTCATGATGTGCCCGAAAAATGTTGATTGTTTCTTTCTGATGTTTCTTAGGAGCTCCCTTTTTGTGTTGGCCTCTTTGAGAATCTCCTCGTTGGTCTTTTAGCTGTCCAGGGAACTTTCAACATTCTTCTGAAAAATTCAATCTCTGTGGCCTCTAATCATCTTTTCCTTTGTTTGTTTATGGTCCATGTTTCACTTCCATGCGTCAGAATTGGCCATGTTATACAGCACAAATGAACTCTCTTTCTCACTTCTATTGACATAGATTTGTTGCATAAGATGTTTTACATTTTCTGAAATGCTATTTTGGCCTGAGCTACTCTGATTTTGTTTTCTGTGGTGCACCTTCCATCTGATGTTATTATTGTGCCCCAGTATTTAAAGCATTGCACTTGTTTCAGATTAGTCCTGTTTATTTTTATGCTGCATGATGGTGGTGATTGTTTCTTCGATATGACTATTACTTCTGTTTTCTTACTATCCAGACTGAAACCTTTCTTGTTTCTTTTTTTTTTACTATTATGTCAATCATTTCTTGTAGTTTATTCTCTGTCTCTGCTATTAAGATTGTGTCATCCGCATATCACAAATTATTTATTTTGTGACTGTCGACTTCAGTTTCTTTTATATCTACTATTGATCTCATAATATTTTCGATGTACAGTGAAAACAAATCTGGTGACAGAACACAGCCTTCTCTGACTCCTTGTTTTATATATTGGAACTGTCCTATTTTGTTGCTAATTCTTACGGCTGCTGTTTGTTGCTAGTACATGTTTTTTTTATGATTCGTCGATCCTTTGCTATCAATGTTTAATTTCTCCAGCATATTGATTATTTCCACATGCTTTACTTTGTCAAATGCTTTTGTGTAGTCTATAAAGCACATATGGGGAGCTGTGATAGGTCAGTGGTTGGTGAAGTGAACTACAAAGGACAAGAGGTAGGGTTCTATCCCAACCGACGGCTTCCGGGTTCACCCAGCCTTAAATGGGTACAGGATTTTTTCTGGGAAAGTAAATCGGCACAGGCGTAATACCGACAACATTACCCCAAAAATCATGTGCTGAAGGTCTGTAAAATTTATGGTCACTGACACCATATTTCCTAAACGCCACTTGGCATGACGGAGGTACTTTACTTTTTACTATAAAGCACATATATAGATCTTTCTTTACTTCTATAGCTCTTTCTATCAATATTCTCGCCCTTTTGATGGCTTCAATCATTGTCAATTGATGTTGCTGACCATCTTATGCTGATTCTGCTTCTTGCTCTTCTCTCTTCTCCTCTTTTAACAAATGTTTTGTATGGTACAGAATCACACTCCATTCTTTCTACATGGGCAAACCAATTTATTTATTGTTTCTTTATGTAGCTTAGGATTGGTTCAATGTCTACTATTTCTCTTATAATATAATTTCTAATTCTGTCTTTTATAGTTATTCCAAGCGCTTTTCTTAGACATCACATCTCTGTGGTGACAGGCTTTCTTTTATGCTTAGTCTGAAGTGACCATGTTTGGCACTGGTAGCACAATGTGGGAATGAACATACTCTGTATAAGATGTTTCTTTGTGGTAATAGGTACTGCTTTGTGTTGAAGTATAGGGGATAGCTGATCCAATATTTAGTTTGTCTTTTGCATCAGATGTCAATTTCTCTATCGATTTTACCATCTTCAGAGAATGTTCTCAGATATTTAATTATTGTTTCTTGTTTTATAACTTGGTGTTCAAAATAGCTATGTTTAATGTTTTCTGTTGTCTTCCTATTGCTATGACTTCTGGTTTTATTTTTTCAGTGCTTATTCTCATGTTAGTCATTTTACGTTCTTTATTCAAGGACGGTAGATGTTGAAGTTCTGTTTCTTCAGAAGCTATTAGTATTAGGGCCTGGTCGTCAGCAAAAAGTAATTCATTTATATCTTCACACTGTGATTTGGCATCCTTGCATATTTTGTCAATGTTAGTGATAAACAAGAGTCATAGAGTGGTGACTCTATAACTATAGTCTCTATACTATATAATACTCAGCCTTGCCTTACTCTTACTGTTCCAGATGTAACTGCGAGTGGTTTTGATATTTCATGTTCCTTTATTCGTTCTGATCACACGTCTGACGTTACTATAATACTACTATACTATATAATATATTATATAATTATATATTATATATAAGCTCTTGCAGATAACGATGATGCACAGAGATTCTTTTTTTTTAATTCTAAGTTCTTTTCTACTAGCTGTCTCAGTGAAAATATTGCATCTTTGCTTGCAGCATTGATTTTTTTCTAAACCGGGACTAAACCCAAACTCCATCTGTTCTATGCACAAATGTGTCAAAAAGATATATAAATAAAGGCACAGTTCACAACAAACCTTCTCGAAGACGCCATCTTTGTTACTGTTGACAACAGTACGCTATTGGTGGTTCCGGAAAATATTCGTTACTTAAATCGCAGTTATTTGGGGTAAACAAAAAGTGAATGTGGAATAGGCTAGGAGTTAGGCGTGTAAAGATATTTCCTGCAGTTGTGGACACTACGTCTTGTAAGAGAACGCCATATTTCTCTAGTATATATCATCATCATCATCAAATACCGGGCCAGCTGGCATAGGTTATCAAGTCTCTCCACAACTTTCGATCTCGACAGTTATTTATCATTTCTATTGTTGACATTCTGCCAAGCCATTCTATTCTCTTAAGCTGTCTGATATCTTTTCTCTTTGCTTCCCTCCATCTCTTCATCCCTCAATTTTCCTAATTGTTACAATATATTCCAGTTGTTCTCTTCTCATTACATGGCCAAAAAATGATGATTGTTTTTTTCCTAATATTGATTGGAAATTAGCTCTCTTTTTGCTTTGGCCTCTTTCAGAACGTTTTCATTACTCTTCTTCGCTGTCCATGGTATTCTCAACATGCTTCTGTAAAACCACATTTCTACAGACCCCAGTGATCTTCTTGTTTGTTGTCCTATTGTCCATGACTCACATCCATATATATATATATATATATATATATATATATATATTTCATCATCGAGTGCCTTCTCCGCAACGAAGGTGGGCTACCATGGAGCGCATTTCTGCTCTGTCTCTTGCTTTGATGGTGCAGGTTGTCATAGGCTGATTTGTTCATCTTTTGATGTTACTCGTCATTGCTAGTCTTGGTCTGCCATTTTTACCTTGTATTTTCCCCTCCATGATTACTTTTAGTAGGCTTTTGTGTCTTTTAATATGGCCCAAAAATCGCATTTGTCTTGTTTGAATTGTGCTTAGTAGTTCTATAGGGTGTTTATAAAGTCTCACTACACTTGGTATCTAGGTCAATTTGAAAAAATGTTTATGACGTCATCACAATATGTGCTCAATGGTAAGTTCACTTGTTGCGACAGTTTTCTTAATGACTTGTCTGGACTTTAAGGATTCTGTCTTGGATATCTAAACATATTTCATCATTCACAGCAGGCCTACCAGATCGTGGAGCATCTTCCACATTTCCAGTAGCAATAAACTTATTCAACAAATTTCATTGACAGTGGGAGCACATATTGTGATGACGTCATAAACATTTTTTTTTCAAATTGACCTAGATACCAAGTGTAGTGAGACTTTATAAACACCCTGTATAAGGTGACCATATTTTTGAAAACTTAATACGGGACGGATTAATTAGACATAAATTTTCCATCAATAAAATGAAATTTCTTCCGTCTTTTCAAGTCAATAATACATATATTTTAAAACTAATAAAACACCTAACAATATAGACAAACGAAATGTTATCAGGAGATAAACAAAAACATCAGTGATACTCACTTAAATGGAAGGTAAAGCTAAGTTGGACAAGGTGGAGATTTCGTTTCTGTCCCCCTATCAGGTTATGTGAAGCCATTGGAGCAGGTGGTGGATGGTGCTGTGGGAGTAGCCGACAAGTAGCGCCGGTTATGGTCCCCACTCTGCGATGGCAGGCAGAGAATCTCATGTATAGAGACAATGGCTGCGATCTCCGACTAGTATAGTCACTGCCAAGAAGGAAAGGAATGGAAAACTACCTTCTGATATTGCCTAGTATAATCATGACAAAAAAAAAAAAACAACTTAATATCTACAGCTAACGACGTTAATGGGGACTCCACAGCACCTCGTCCGGTAGGGAGCGTCATGTGCTACATGTGACACCTGATCGTCATCAAGCTACTGTATGCAAGATCAATTGAATGGACTACAAGAAATGATGGACATTAGTAAAAGAAAGCAATGGAAAAGGTCTCAGTCTGAATAGTAAGAAAACAGAAGTAATGGTCATATCAAAGAAAATATAATCACCATCATGCAGCATAAAAATAAACAGGACAAATCTGAAACAAGTGCTACGCGTCAAATACTTGGGCACAATAATAACATCGGATGGAAGATGCATCACAGAAATAAAAAGCAGAGCAGCTCAGGCCAGAATAGCATTCAAAAAATGAAAAATATCTTACACAACAAATATATGTAAATAGAAGTGAGAAAGAGAGTTCATCGGTGCTATATAGAACCAATTGCTGACCTATGGAAGCGAATCATGGACAGTGGACAAACAAATGAAAAGACGATTAGAGGCCACAGAGATGGGATTTCTCAGAAGAATGTTGAAAGTTCCCTGGACAGCCAAAAAGACCAATGAAGAAATTCACAAAAAGGGAACTCTTAAAAAACATCAGAAAGAAACAATCAACATTTTTCGGGCACATCATGAGGAGGGAAGTTGAATACTTGGTTACAACTGGCAAAATAAAAGGAAAGAGAGATCGCGGATAACAAAGAGAGAAAATACTGGATAACGTGGTGTCATGGCATGGAAAACAGTCAACAACAGAACTGATACGATGTACTGTAGATAGAAGATTGTGGAAGGACATGATCGCCTACGCCATCCGGTATGGTACATGATGATGATGATGAAACAGAGTTGCTGTACTTTTCTGATGAGTGGATTTTTTTAAAGATCTTTCTTTGCTTGAAGCATCTTAAAAAATTCAACATTTGTTTGTTCATTGTTCCATGTAATCAACATGGCCTTCAAAGTGTCTACGTGAAAACAATCTTTCCGTTGCAGTATTTGTTCCCGGTAGACACAAAAAGAACTCTGCCAGCTTCAGAATATGTGAAATTGGCACATGCCTGTTTTTGAGTGGGAAGCCATTTCAATCTAACGCTGTCCTGGTAATGTTTTATTAATACTCCACTCATTAATTTTCTGAGAAGTAACAAACTACTTCATGTAAACATATTCGTCATACATTTCATTTTCTGGAAAGTCGACTAAAAGGTACTTGTTTGACTCACTAATGATGAAGATTTCTGAATATCTTCCAAAATTGGTGTTCTGTTCAACATTACCCAGCTGTAGGCCTCAAGGTTTTGAAAATCATTTGCAGCCCATTTCTTCAAATAACTTGAAGCTGTTTTATAGAATGAAGGAACACTGGCTTTAGACTTGTTTACATCATCCTGTGAAATTTCTTCCATGTCCAGCTTGTCAAGAATTAGCTTAACTCTTGCAAGAAATCATCTTCCAGTTTGGACTCCAAGATAATTATCAACCCATTGATGTTGTCAATTACTTCAAATACAGTGACCATCTGTCCCTCTACTTTCTGCACTGCTTCGTGGAAAGGGGATGCGTGACTGTGAACAAAAATAAGCCATGCATCAGACAGGGTTTTTTTTTTTTTGCAAAGAATTTCTGTATAAAGACGGGGCTTGATATTGAAAATAGGATTTTAAAGACAGGAACATGTGAAGAACCCTTTTAATTAACAGCAGGCAGCCGTGCACCTAATCTGTGCGTAACCTAAAATCATCTGGAAGTCCGTTTCCACAAACTGGCAAAACTCCTTGAGACTTTCAACTCTAACTGCGTATGATTTGAAGTGCAGATAAACTTTAGCAATAATCATCTCAACATCAATAGGTAATACGGCTGCAGCTGCTCGAACAGTGTTGTGGAAAATATGGCATGCACAACCAATACCTATCAAACCATGTCCAACGTTTTCTTTCAGCTTTATGAAAACATTGTTCTTTTCTTTCAGCGCCCCAAAATTTGAATTTGTGTTGTCTGCACAAAATGCAACTACTTTCCTTTCTAAATGTTTTTCAATTAGACAGTCATTAATAAAAACTACTAACCATATCAGATGTTTCTCCTGGCAATGACTTCAATTCTAATTTTAACTTTTAGCCCTTATTGTGATCAAGGTATCTATCTGACAAGGAAATTACAAATCTTCCTTGTGGTTGGAGGCATCTGTCAGTATGGAAATAAATGTTCAGTTTTCTAGGTCACATCTCAACTTGTTTTGAACATGGGTGTGAACGCATTTAGAATAATGGCTTCTATTTTCGTACGTGCACAAGCACATTTTAGTTCTAAAGTAACCTGAAGTAATTTTGATGTGCAGTCCATAGATCTAAATGTATGATTGTGTATCACTGTATGATAGGCAAATGCACCTTCTGTAGCAGCTAATTGTTCTTCTTTGTCACCAATCTGTTCAGCTCGAAAAAATGTTGTTAACGACGAGCTTGGTGCAACTGTAGCGACGGCTCTCTCCCACTATTTATGTGACTATGAATACCACCACGTCCACTATGGTTAATCGAAAACCCAGAGGCACATATACTGCATCCTACCGTGAAGTCTGATGTAGACTTTTTTTAGAAAGGGGTTTACCTTTTGTAAATCATGATTGAAACTGCATTTACGTTTTGATGCCATTTGTTGCAACAATTTCTCTAACTTTTTTATATTCCCCCATAAATGCCATCATCTCTCTATCTCTCCTTGTCTCTACTTCTTTCTCGCCAGAAAAGCGCGAGACTCATGTGAAGTGAAATATGTGCCTAAAGAAGTCATGACAGCAACTATGAACTCTTCAGATCCTAGATTGTAAAGCCAATCTGTCAAGATCTCGCAGTGTCACCTGTCATGTCTTGTGTTTACGACAAACTGGGAGAGCAGATATTTGGTCCTCAAGGGAGACCTACTTCTCAGCGATGATTCAACTAACTGATCCATCCACATTAGATACCTGGTCGCTGTCAGCAGGTTTTGGGTCAGTTTGGTCAGAAAGTTAGTTACCCGAGGGCCAAACACAATGACATGCACAGGTCGCTGGCATAATACATACGTATATTCGGTGTGTTAGTAAAAGTGCAGTGTGCAGTGGAATCTACAAGTGGATCTCAAAGTTTAAGGAGATCTGTTCTCTGTTGAACATTCCCAAGATATTCACCAAATCTTCCGCTAAACGTCTCACTGACTCGCCAAATAAGTTATGTTACGTCGTTGGCATATGATGGCATAAATAATGTTGCGGGACACACATGTGAAACCATCCTTGAGATTTTTGGGGGCATGTTAAAAGACACAGCAGCCTACTAAAAGTAATCTTGAAAGGGAATATACAAAGTAAAAGACTATTATCAAGACTAACATATACGAGTAACATCAAAGATGGATAAGTCAGCCTATGATAACCTGCATTATAAAAGCAAGAGGTAGAGGCAGACCAAGACTAACATGGATGAGTAACAACAAAAGATAGACAGGTCAGTCTATGACAACCTGTACCATCAAAGCAAGAGACAGAGCGAAATGGCGCACTATGACAGCCAACCTTCGATGCGGAGACGGCACTCTATGTTCATCATTATGATGTGCAGTGACATTTTTTGTGAAATTGTGGAAAATTGTAGTCTTCTTGTACCTTTCAGCTCTAATGTGGAGCGTAGTTCTGCCTCCAACATGAGCCATGAAAGCATCAAATCTTCCTTCACAGTTGTACCTCCAACATGAACCGTGAAAGCCTACGACCTCCGTACGTGCCCAGTAACAGACCCATCTGTGTCCCAGATTGCTGAGGTTCAACGATTCTGGGAACTGTGGGTTTTTCCGACATAAAACAGAAATAAGGCGGGTCCAGGTTTCTTAGTGCGTCACAAATGACGTCACTAGAATTGTGTTGCTATCTTGATAGTCCGCGCTGCTAGTACATTAGATTGTTGTTTCTCCAGTGGCAGGCCGCATGAATTACGGAAGTTACTCTACAGGGAGCAGGCCTAGCAACCATTCAGGCCTTTAACGTAGAATTTTGAACTAATGATCTCCTACAAAATCTGCCATTGTTATATGCAACCAGTACAGCGGCCAAAATAACATTGAGGGTTGGTTCGCCAATGGTGGATTACTTGCATGAGGCCAGAAGAACAAAAACGCGGCGATTGTGATGTAGTAGTTGAGGGAAGACTGCCGGTTGTGATGTAGTAGTTGAGGGAAGACTGCCGGTTGTGATGTAGTAGTTGAGGGAAGACTGCCGGTTGTGATGTAGCAGTTTGAGGAAAGACTGCCGGTTGTGATGTAGTAGTTGAGGAAAGACTGCCGGTTGTGATGTAGTAGTTGAGGGAAGACTGCCGGTTGTGATGTAGTAGTTGAGGGAAGACTGCCGGTTGTGATGTAGTATTTGAGGGAAGACTGCCGTTGTGATGTAGTAGTTGAGGAAAGACTGCCGGTTGTGATGTAGTAGTTGAAGAAAGACTGCCGGTTGTGATGTAGTAGTTGAAGAAAGACTGCCGGTTGTGATGTAGTAGTTGAAGAAAGACTGCCGGTTGTGATGTAGTAGTTGAAGAAAGACTGCCGGTTGCCGGTGCTGGCTAAACACGAGTCGCAGGGCAGAAGGAGCTCAGGGACCGTGTGAACGTCACCTTCCGCTGTCCTTCCCAATGTCCGGATGAACCTCTTGCTACAAGAGTGGATGGTCATTATCTACAACATCCTCTCGCCAGGGTCGAGTATCGCTCTCTCTCTGCGATCAAGACTCAATCAGAGTAGGATTCCAGACTCTCTCATGAAGTCAGCTGTCTGTCTGCTTAAGCGAATCGATTGTCCCACATAGTTTTTCTTCCAGGGAGGTGGGCGTGGACCACATTGCTCTTCTCAGGTCTGTGTACTGGGGGGCAATCCTGTAGAACACGTTTTGTAGTCATATTGTCCAGTGTACAGTGGCATAGGCTGGTTTTACCTATTTTGAATTTGGTGAACATGTGGTTTCTCATTCTATTGTGGCCAGTGCGTAGGCGAAGTATGATGACTTGATCCCTCCTTGATGGTGGTATCCGTCACTCTCGCTATGCTTTGGGTGTTCTCGTTTCTATTTTTCATGGAACTGACCCTTGAGGATGGATTTGGCTTCATCACAACTGAGCGGATGGTTCTCTTGTGGTAATCTCCCTCCCTCTTTAGCTAATTTGTCTGCGCGTTCGATCCCGTGTATATTACAGTGTGGTTGTATCCACTGAATGACTACTCTTTTGAAGTTATTGTTTAGTTGGTCCAGGATTGTTCTCAAGTCATCTAGTTCATTGTTTATTTTTGTGTTGAGTAGCCAGTGTTGCAGCATCTCTGATGGCCTCAGCTTCTGCTTTAAAGTTGTTTTGAGAATTTTCCAGTAGCTTTTGACATGGTGATCTCGTCCTGATTATTCAGCGTCAAGAACACACCTCCCCCTCCATTTCTGGTGGCATTTGTAGCAGAGCCATCTGTGTATATGTGGGATCAGGAGTCCTGTGGGTAGGTATCGTGTTTTTTCTGCTACGTGTTTTTCTTTCTGTGTCTGATTGGGTGCCTTTTTTTTCATGATTCCTGTTATATTTACCTTAAGTTCTGGTATTTTATGCTTTTCATGAGGAGACATATAAGATGGGCCCAAGGGTTTCGATATTGTTTGGGAAAGTACTGGGTCTCCAGTACTTAGTTCATTGGCAATTGCAGCGAAGTTGCTCCTCTTTAGTCGTACAATTCCGGAACCAATTATTCTTTGGTACATGGGGTGGCTAAGGAGCCTTCTATATTTCTCCGCTTGTTGCAATACTTTAGTGACCCGTCTGTCATCTAAGGGTTATAAACCTGTTACTGTTTCTAGAGTCTAGATAGGTGTAGATTTCATAGCACCAGTGATGATACGGGCAGCCTGGTTCTGTGTTCTGTTAATTTTGCTAAGGTGTGATTGGGAAGCCATATCCCAGGTTGTGACTCCATACTCTAGAACTGGTCTGACTCTTCCTACGTATAGTCTTTTCAAATATTGCTGTCTGCCCCCAAGTCCGTTCCTGCCAATTTCTTCATAATATTTGTTCGTTTTCCGGCTTTTTTCCTTGCTCTGTCTATCTGATTTTTCCAAGTCATTCTGCGATTCATGGTGACGCCAAGATATGTTGGGTTTTGGTCAATAGGGAGTGTATGGTTAGAGGGTGAGTTAGAGTAGGGGAAAAGGATGGTTAGGGGGTAAGGTAGATTAGGGGTGAGGGAGGGTTAGGAGGTAAGGTAGATTAGGGTTAGGGAGGGTTAGGGGTAAGGTAGATTAGGGGGGGGGAGGGTTAGGTGGCAAGGTAAAGGAGGCATAGGGGGTAAGCTAGAGAAGGGGAAGAAGGGTTTATGGGGTAAGGTAGGGTAGAGTAGGTAGGCGGTGGGTTAGGGGGTAGGGCAGTGGGGGAGGGGGTGTGAGGGGGTAAGATAGTGTAGAGATGGGGCAGTGAGTGTTAGGGGGTAAGATAGAGCAGGGCGGAGGAGGGTTAGGGGGTAAAGTAGAGTAGGGGGAGGGTTGGGGGTAAGTTAGGGTAGGGGGAATGGAGTGTTAGGGAGTAAAGTAGAGTAGGTTATAGACATACTTCCCACTAAAATTTATACAGGAAACGACATTGCAGATATAGACAATACTTCGGGCGAACGAAAGATAGATAGATAGAAGTAGAGTAGGGGGAAGGAGGTTTAGGAGATAAGGTAGCGTAAGGGGAGGGAGGGTTAGGGGGTAAGGTAGGCTAGAGTAGGGTGAGGGAGGATTAGGAGGTAAGATAGAGTAGGGGGGAAGGAGGGTTAGGGGGTAAGGTAGGGTAAGGGGGAAGGAGGGTTAGGAGATAAGGTAGCGTAGGGGGGGAGGGAGGGTTTGGAGGTAAGGTAGGCTAGAGTAGGGTGAGGGAGGATTAGGAGGTAAGATAGAGTAGAGGGGAAGGAGGGGAGGTAGGGTAAGGGGAAGGAGGGTTATGGGGTAAGGTAGGGTAAGGGGGAGGAGGGTTAGGGGGTAAGGTAGGGTAGGGGGAAGGAGGGTTATGGGGTAAGGTAGAGTAGGGGGGAAGGAGGGTTAAGGGTTAAGGTAAGGTAAGGGGGAAGGAGGATTAGGAGGTAAGATAGAGTAGGGGGAAGGAGGGTTAGGGGGTAAGGTAGGGTAAGGGGGAAGGAGGGTTATGGGTAAGGTAGGGTAAGGGGAGGAGGGTTAGGGGTAAGGTAGGGTAGGGGAAGGAGGGTTATGGGGTAAGGTAGAGTAGGGGGAAGGAGGGTTAAGGGTTAAGGTAAGGTAAGGGGGAAGGAGGATTAGGAGTAAGATAGAGTAGGGGGGAAGGAGGGTTAGGGGGTAAGGTAGGGTAAGGGGAAGGAGGATTAGGAGGTAAGATAGAGTAGGGGGGAAGGAGGGTTAGGGGGTAAGGTAGGGTAAGGGGGAAGGAGGGCTAGGAGATAAGGTAGCGTAAGGGGAGGGAGGGTTTAGAGGTAAGATAGAGTAGAGGGGAAGGAGGGTTAGGGGTAAGGTAGGGTAAGGGGGAAGGAGGATTAGGGGGTAAAGTAGAGTAGGGGGAAGGAGGGTTAGGGGGTAAGGTAAAGTAGTGGGGAAGTTGGGTTAGGGAGTTAGGTAGGGTGGAGTAGGGGAGGGTGGATTAAGGTGTAAGGTAGGGTAGAATAGGAGAGAGGGAGGGTTAGGGGTAGGTAGGGTAGAGTAGCGAGAGGGAGGTTTAAGGGAAAGGTACGGTAGAGTAGGGGACGGAGGGTTAGGGAGTAAGTAGTGTAGCGTAGGGGGAGGGAAGATTAGGGGGTAAGGTAGGGTAGCGTTGTGGGGAGCGGAGGGTTAGGGGATATGAGTAGAGTAGGAGGAAGGGTGGATTATAGGAGAGATAGTTTAGGAAAGAGGGTAGTAGAGTAGGAGGAAAGGGTTGGGGGAGAGGGATGTTATGAGGTAAGGTAGGGTAGAGTAGGAGGAAAGGGGTTGGGGGAGAGGGATGTTATGAGGTAAGGTAGGGTAGAGTAGGAGGAAAGGGGTTGGGGAGAGGGATGTTATGAGGTAAGGTAGGGTAGAGTAGGAGGAAAGGGTTGGGAGAGGGATGTTATGAGGTAAGGTAGGGTAGAGTAGGAGGAAAGGGGTTGGGGGAGAGGGATGTTATGAGGTAAGGTAGGGTAGAGTAGAAGGAATGGAGAATTATGGGGTAAAGGAGGTGGAGTAGGAGTAAAGGGGTGGGTAGTGGTAAGGAAGGTAGAGTAGAAGGATGAGGGTTAGAGGTAAGGTACAGTTGGTGGAGGGAGGGTTAGGAGGTAGGTAGGGTAGAGTAGGGGGAGGGAGGGTTAGGGCGTAAGGTAAAGTAGGGGAATGGGGAGATTAGGGGTAAAGTACTATAGGGGAGGGAGGGTTAGGAGTTAGGTAGGGTAGATTAGGCGGAGGGAGGCTTAGGCCGTAAGGTAGAATAGTGGGAGAGGAGGTTAGGGGTAAATTAGAGTAGTGGGAAAGGAAGGTTATGAGGTAAGGTAGATTAGGGGAGGGGAGGGTTAGGTGGTAAGGTTGAGTGGGAGGAAACGACGGTTAGTGGTAAAGTAGATTCGGTGGGAAGGAGGTTATGGGTAAGTAGAGTAATGGGAAAGGAGATTAGGGATTAAGATAGAGAGGGGAGGTAGGGTTAGGAGTAAGGTAGGGTAGAGTAGGAGGGAGTGAGGATTAGGGGTAGAGTAGTGTAGTGTAGGAGGGTTAATAGGTTATGTAGTGTAGAGTAAGGGGAGGGAGGGTGTAAGGTAGGGTAGAATAGGGTGAGGATGGTTAGGTGATAGGTAGAGCAGGGCGGAGGGAGGGTTGGGGGTAAAGTAGGTAGAGTAGTGGGAGTAGGGTTGGTTGTAAGGTAGTGTAGAGTAGATGAAGGGAGGGTTAGGGGGTAATGTAGGTAGAGTAGCGGGAAGGAGGATTAGGGTGTACGGTAGGATAGAGGGAGGGAGCGTTACTAGGTAAGGTAGGGTAGAATAGGGGAGGGAGGGTTAGGGTGTAAGATAGGGTAGGGTGAGGGAGGGTTAGGGGGTAAGGTAGGGTATAGTAGGGGAGGGAGGGTTGGTTGGTAAGGTAGGGTAGGGAGAGGGAGGGTTAGGGTGTAAGGCAGGGTAGAGAAGGGAGGATTAGGGGTAAGGTAGGGTAGAGTAGGGGAAGGTGGGTTAGGGGTAAGGTAGGGAAAGGGGAGGGAGGTAGAGTAGGGAAGGGAGGGTTAGGGTGTAAGGTAGAATAGGGGGATGGAGGGTTAAGGGATAAGGTAGGATGGGAGAGGGATGGTTAGTAAATAAGGTAGGGTAGAGTTGGGTGAGGGAGGGTTAGGGGGTAAGGTAGAGTAGGGGGAAGGAGGATTAGGGGTAAGGTAGAGTAGAGGGAAAGGAGGGTTAGGATGTAAGGTAGATTATGGGAGAGGGAGGGAGGGTTAGGGTATATGGTCGAGTAGTGGGAATTGGGTGCGTTATGGAATAAGTAATAAAATAATGGAGAAGTGGGTTAGGGGGTAAGGTAGGATATGGATAGGGGGGTTGGTGGGGTAAGGTAGGGTAGAGTATGTGGAGGGAGGGATGAGTGGTAAGTTAAGGAATGGGAGCGAGGGTTAGTGGGAGGTAGGGGGGGAGGGTTGGTTTGTAAGGTAGGGTAAGGAGGAGGAGGGTTAAGGGTAAGGAAGAGTTGGTGGGAGGGAGGGTTAGGGGTAATGTAGAGTAGGGGGAGAGAGTTAGGGGTCAGGTAGGGTAGGGTATTGGGAAGTGAGGTTTAAGGGAAATGGGGGATTAGAGAGTGTGGTAGGGTAGAGTCACGGGAGGGCGGGTTGAGTGGTAAGTTAGGATAGAGGAGCGAGGGTTAGGGGTAAGGTAGGGTAGGGGGAGGGAGGGTTTTGGGTTAGGTAGAGTTGGGAGGAAGGAGAGTTAGGGGTAAGGAAAAGTAGGGGGGTTAGAGGATAAGGTAGGGCAGAGTAAAGGGAGGGTGGTTGGTTGTTAGGGTTAAGGGTAAGGTAGAGTTAGCGGGGAGAGGGTTAGGGGTAAGGTATGGAATGGGGAGGGAGAGTTAGGGGTAAGGTAGGGATGGGGGAGGGACGGTTAGGGTGTAAGATAGGTAGGGTGAGGGAGGGTTAGGGGTAAGGTAGGGTATAGTAGGGGAGGGAGGGTTGGTTTGGTAAGGTAGGGTAGGGAGAGGGAGGGTTAGGGTGTAAGGCAGGTAGAGGAAGGGAGGATTAGGGGGTAAGGTAGGGTAGAGTAGGGGAAGGTGGGTTAGGGGTAAGGTAGGGAAAGGGGAGGAGGGTTAGGGGGTAAGGTAGAGTATGGGGGAGGGAGGGTTAGGGGGTAGGGTAAGGGGAAGGGAGGTTTACCGGGTAAGGTAGAGTAGGGGAGGGAGGGTTAGGAGTTATGGTAGGGTAGGGGAGGTGGGGTTAGGGGGTAAGGTAGGGTAGAGTAGGGGGGGGGAGGAATGGTTAGGTTCTGTCTCTTTATTCAGTAACAGCTCCTTACACTGATGTCCTAAGAACCTGGTTGGCTGCAGAGCTAAGTCCACAGGGCAGGCCTCAGTCACCGCTGTAGAGAAGCTAATAACTATACTTAAAAAAAAAAAGAAAAAAAAAAAGAAATAATAAAATAAAAAGGAATTTAAATAAAAACAAAGCCAGCTTGTTAAGTTTTATTTTTATTTCAACCCGCTGATATTTCGAGACTATGGTATAAAATGTACAGCGCGGACGTCCTAGAAAGCTTCCTATACTAAAACTAGGGAACGTTTTTACTTTGTTGTTGACTATAACGTTACCAGGACAGGGTTCACTTTTTCTCAGAGTTAGTCTAGTTTTCTCTCTCTCTCTCTCTCTCTCTCTCTCTCTCTCTCCTCTCTCTCTCTACTCTCTCTCTCTCTCTCTCTACTCTCTCTCTCTCTCTCTCTCTCTCTACTCTCTCTCTCTCTCTCTCTCTACTCTCTCTCTCTCTCTCTCTCTCTACTCTCTCTCTCTCTCTCTCTCTCTCTGCGATCAGGACTCAATCAGAGTAAGACTCCAGACTCTTGCACGAAGACAGCTATCTGTTTAAGCCTGTTAGATCCACTCCGCTTGAATACCTGTTAAAACGTTGCACTGTGTTCTGCGCCAGTGGCCCAGTGCATCCGATTTCAGCCAGCATTTTGTTCAGGTTTGCTTTCCTTAGCCTTTGATTGTCCCCAATCTTCCTGCAAGGCAGCAGATGATCTTTTCTGTAGGGGGATTCTGCCCTTAGATGGTCGGCCTTCCCAGGTTTACGACACCATCTGCCCGAGTCACTAGAGGTGACTAACACAGACATGCGACTTGGAATATGAGGAAACTGCAACAAGAAACACTTTTCATGCACAGCCTCCAACTGTTCCCGCCGCCTATCCCCATATACCGGTAAGTCATGTCCTCTTGAAAATGATGATCATCGTAGCACTTGATGATGTTAGGCCATCGTTGATGACTCCAATTTCGAACATAGAGACACACAGTCAGTCGTCAAATTTTCCCCGTCGCACATTAAACAGCAGATCGTAAGATTAGCGCACGGCCGGTCTATGGAACCATTACGATGACGTAGCACACAACAATGTCGCCGAACAATTAATCTCGATCCATTTAGATTTCTGTCTGATTACTCGAGTGTAAGCAGCCTACGACGAATAAAACACTAAGTAAATTCCCCAAAGAGACAAATCTGCGGCTGACGAAGTAGTTTACATTAATGTGTAACATAGAAATAACTTGCGTCAAAGAATTTCAACAACGGTCATGAACAGCACCAATTGACGTAAAGCGCAGATCAAGTCTAGACGGTGGAAGGTCTCACTCACAACACTTGATTCGTCAAAAACAGACTGTTGTCGGCCTACGACCTCGCTTTAGCGACACAGATGTATCAAGCATATCATCATTTTGACTTTAACGCAGAAAAGTGCAATGAAGATCCGAAATTAATCAGACCTGGGTGGATTTTCTGCAGCGATCGAGAGGACGTGGACTAGATACGCCATCTTGGAGACCTTTTAAGACTATGTTAAATGTTACACATTAAGATATGAGCCATGGCTAGCAGGGAAATACACCAAGATATGAACCATAGCCAGCACGGACACACACCAGGATATGAGCTATATGGCTCATATCTTGGCTTGTGTGTGTGTGCTGGCCATGGCTCATATCTTGGTGTGTGTCGTGTTTGTCATATTTCATATCTACTGATGTCATGGGCCGAACCAAGATGGACGCTTGTTTGCGTTTGAGCCATGATATAAACAATGTTGATTTTGCTTGTCTCCAACGGTTTGTCTCATTCTGTTAGAGAACATCACGCTATCTATTATCACAGCGAGTTGGTGGATTTTTAGAAATGTAATCACGGGTTTGATAATAAATGTGTGTACACAGTTCGTTAACCATCGCTGTAGATCAAGTCTTTATTCTGCTGGCTTCGTTCGCGGCCCTGGAAGCTAATGACCTAACTTGTGCAGACGGTTGGTTTGGGGCAAATTGTACGTTACAATTTCACTGCTATAATGACTCAGTTTGTGACAAAACTACAGGGACATGCCCAAACAATGACAGTTGTCAGCACGAATATTTCGGACCCCAGTGTCAGAACTTGGATCTCGTGTACAAATACGCCCAAAAATCTGAACCTACTTTCCTGTTTGATAACAACGACACCACATGTAATCTGGACACAAATTCTACATCCGTTGAGGCAACTCTCAATCAATCTTTGCCGTTCTCCTGGTTTAGGATTTATGTGAATGACTTAACCCATCCGGACAGTTACACGGTAAAACTTAATGGTTCTGCCTCATCTAACAAAGAATCAAGGTTTGTAGTTAGTCAGCACGAGATTGATGTCTTCTGCTCTGGGGCTGGTCTGATCAACAAGTTACGCATTGAAGGGGCGATAGTTGCAAATATCTGCTCTATCTACATTGGCGGGGGTCAGAATGTGGCTCTTAAACAGATCACAAACCAGACCGACACATTTAATGCTTGTTATACAGAAGACGGATGTGGCCGCAGTTAATGGCAAAACAAAGACCAATCTCTATGACAATGACTGTACACACATAAAATTGAGAAGTGGAACCAATCCTGTTTACTGGCATCTGAACTTTGCTACGCCCCAGAAGATTCACACCATTCGAATCTATCATCGAGCTAGCACTATGATTCGGGTAAAGAATTCCACTCTAAAGGCTTTCTCTGACAGTGGCGGCGTAGTGTTCCAGTATAATGATATATCATACCCTAATGTTTCTGTGAAAACTATTGTAGTCACCACACAAGCGCAAATGGCACACATTAAGATTGAGTTCTCACCGACCATTTCGCAAGCTGACATTGCACTGACAGTGTGTGAGGTGCAAACATTTACAGACACCTATTGTCTGGACGGGCATTCTGGGTTGTTTTGTGGAAGTGTGTAGTGGGTGTAGCAAAGGCTGCAACGTCATCATCGGTACGTGTCACGGCAACTGTTCACATGGGATCTATTGACACGACTGCTCCAGGTCTTGTCTCAGTGTCAGAAAAATCAGGAAAATGCCTACAGTGTAAACATCCTGGCTATACCTGTAATGACACTTGTCCCGATGGTAATTTTGGGCTACAGTGCGAACAGACGGGTTCTGATGGTTGTGACATCATATGTGACCCGGAAAGTGCAGACTGCACGTGCAAGGAAACGTACTACGGGTTAGACTGCACTCCCAAATGTCCGGACAACTGTTTCAACGACACCTGTGAACAGTCAACCAGGAACTGTACATGCGAGGGAACGTTCTATGGGTCAGACTGCACTCTCAAATCTCCGGACAACTGTTTGAACGGAACCTGTGAACAGTTAACCGGGGCCTGCGTCTCTCATGTCGATGATTCCCAAGTTAAGAAGAGTCTGCCGATTACAACAAACCCAAGCATATGGATACCTTTCGCGATCGTTGCTCTTCTACCTCCTCTTCTGCTTCTCTTGAATTGAGCCATGGCTCGGTTCTCAGTGTGTATCCGTGCTGGTTGTGGCTCATATCTTGGTGGGGGTCTGCGATAGCCATGGCTGATATCTTGGTGGGTGTATGTGCTGGCCATGGCTCATATCTTGGTGTGTGTCTAGGCTGGCCATGATTCATATCTTGGTGTGTGTCTGTGCTGGCCATGGTTCATGTCTTGATGTATATCCGTGCTGGCTATGGCTCATATCTTGATGGGTATCTGTGCTGGCCAGGGTTCATATCTTAATGTGTTTCTGTGCTGGACATGGTTCATGTCTTGGTGTGTTTTCCGTTCTGGCCATGGCTCATATCTTAATGTGTTTCTGTGATGGCCATGGCTCATGTCTTGGTGTGTCTCTGTGCTAGCCATGGCTCAGATCTTAGCTTGTGTGTGTGTGTGTGTGTGTGTGTGTGTGTGTGTGCTGTGGCCATGGCTCATGTCTTGTGTGTGTCAAGTTGGTCATGTCTCATATCTTGGTGTGTGTCCGTGTTAATCATGTCTCATGTCTTTGTGTGTGTCTGTGTTTAGTCGTGTCTCATATCTTAGTGTGTATCTGTGTTGGTCATGTGTCATATCTTTGTGTGTGCATGTCTGTGTTTGTGACATCTCATATCCTTGTGTGTGCATGGCTATGTTGGTCACGTCTCATATCGTTGTGTGTGCATGTCTATGTTGGTCATATCTCCTATTTTTGTGTGCATGTCTATGTTGGGCATGTGTCATATCTTTGTGTGTGCATGTCTGTGTTTGTGACATCTCATATCCTTGTGTGTGCATGGCTATGTTGGTCACGTCTCATAGCTTTGTGTGTGCATGTCTATGTTAGTCATATCTCATATCTTTGTGTGCATGTATGTGTTAGTCATGTGTCATATCTTTGTGTGTGCATATCTATGTCAGTCATATCTCATATCTTTGTGTGCATGTCTATGTTAGGCATGTGTCATATCTTTGTGTGTGCATATCTATGTTAGTCATATCTCATATCTTTGTGTGCATGGCTATGTTAGTCATGTGGCATATCTTTGTGTGCATGTCTATGTTAGGCATGTGTCATATCTTTGTGTGTATGTCTATGTTAGGCATGTGTCATATCTTTATGTGCATGTTTATGTTAGTCATGTGTCATATCTTTATGTGCATGTCTATGTTAGGCATGTGTCATATCTTTATGTGCATGTTTATGTTAGTCATGTGTCATATATCTTGATGTGTGTCAGTTTTAGTCATGCCTCGTATCGTTGTGTACATGTCTGTGTTAGTCACATCTCATATCTTTGTGTGTGCATGTCTGTGTTAGTCACATCTAGTGACTCGGGCAGATGGTGCTCGTAAACCTGGGAGGGCCGACCATCTAAGGGCAGAATCCCCCTACAGAAAGACAATCTGCTGCCTTGCAGGAAGATTGGGGACAATCAAAGGCTAAGGAAATCAAACCTGAATAAAATGCTGGCTGAAATCGGATGCATTGGGCCACTGGCGCAGAAAACAGTGCAACGTTTTAACAGGTGTTCAATCAGAGTGGATCTGTCAGACTCTAACTGTGATGTTCCGTCTGTGGGGTCGATCAACACACTTAACCAGACAGCTGACTTCGTGTGAGAGTGTGGAATCCTATTCTGATTGAGTCCTGATCGCAGACAGTATATGTTCCTTGTGGATATATTGTATATGTATATGTTTGGGATATGAGTTAGTAATTCGGATGATTCCACTGGCACGGGCGGTTGAGCAATTATGGATTTTAATTCGTTTGCAGTGATACCGGGGCCTTCCATAACCAAATAAAATCCTATGATGCAATAACCTCTATCACTAAACAACACAATAAAAAGAATTAGTTCGTCGGAAAAACGAAAGTAACATAATGAATATACAAGAATTCTTTGGTTCTTTAGATATGAAATATATATACGAAAAATCGTTAAGTCGAAGAGGCTTTTACCATTTTGGCAAAATTGGTAAATGTTTGTGTCCTTAATGTATTTGTATTTTAACAAATCCGGGACAAAAGCTAAAAAATCGGCCAAAGTCGGGACAAATTCGGGATAGAAACAAATCCGGGACAAAGTTGAAAAAAAAACAGTATATATATATATATATATATATATATATATATATAATATATATATATATATATATATATGGCCCTTTGCGTATTGTCAGACGGTCTAGTGGAGGCTATTGTGTATTTTTTTCTTGAGGTTTTGTTCTTTGCGTATTGTCAGACGGTCTAGTGGAGGCTATTGTGTATTTTTTCTTGAGGTTTTGTTCTTGTCGAGCAGCTTCTCTGTGGCCAATTCTAAAGACAAATGAGGAAAGAAAGAAAAAAAAAGTACATGTAGTTCGTAATAGTCTCCTTTGCTTGACTGCCGGAAACAGGCGGCGACTGCTAAAGTTAGTGACATTGTCTTGTGTTTACTGTTGACAATTTATCTAATTCAATGGAGGTGCCTGGTTTACTCAATTTTGGTTGCTACACAAATAGCCTTATCTGCTGAGATATATTTTATCAAGAAATGTATATTAATAGTAATACATTGAGTATAATTCTTAGTGTATTAAATTAAAATGTGTATTATATGCCTATATGATGCATCTGATCTCATCATCGAGTGCCGTCAACTAACTCACAACTGGTCAACGAAGGTTGGCTACCATGGATCGCCATTCCACTCTCTCTATTCTATTGTGATTATGCATCTGTCATATTAAATAATCATCTCATCTCAAATCCATCATCATCACACACATCCTCATGATCTGGGCTTCTTGAAATGTGTTCACCAATGTCCTAACTAGATGTTAAAATCAGTTCAGTTAATCTAATTAATCTGAATATAGTCAATCACAATCCCTTCTGAATTAATGATTAAAATTCAATGATTCTAATAACTTAATAAAATAAGTCATATAAGTGATTTTTTTAAAGTGAATAAATACCACAACCAGAATGATGAGAATGTTAGTTGTAGCCTGAGGTTAAACCGATCGAATTCGATTGTACCTCGCCAAAAACTTAAGAAGAAGAAGACATTGATACCGGCGAACATCGCAGCAGTGCCATGACATGATAAAATGATAATATTAATATCATGACTACTAATAAAATACTAATAGACTTATAATAAATTATAACTATTACTAATTAATTTATAATTATGATAGTGCTAGTAGACTTATTAATGCACAGATTGATGCAGCAAATCAAGGTGACTTTAACTAAGGGACTAGAATGAGTGAAGAATGATTTCATCAGTTTTATCACATTTTCACTGGCAGACAAAAACGTCATTATTAAATATATATTTTTTTAAATTAATAACATCATGCAAATTAAATACAATTAATGCTTTTGTTTTAAACTTAAATAAAATGTGGTTATGTGTCAGTTCTATCATCTTCAGTATCTGAGTATCACTAGTATCAATTAGCAGTTTAGTGATAATTTGATGAATTTGGTAACACCTATACTTAGTATTAGGCCTCACGAACATTACACGCTACTCAAACATATGTTATGCTGGCTTGGCCACTTACACCATATGAAAGATGGCCGCATACTAAAAAATATACTGCATGGACAACTAACGGGTGGCAAAAGAACTAGGGGGCGCCAAAAACTCAGATTTATAGGTGTTAGTAAAGATATGGCATGAAGACTCTGAACATAAACCCTGCAGCTTGGGAAGAGATAGCTGCATACCACAATCTTTGGAAACACTCTATAGCTCCAACTCGAGCAAGAAGAAAAAATCATAGAAAAAGAAAATAAACTGCAAAAGAAAAGAAAAAAATAACATTTCCTAGGAATGTTGCAAAATCCTTAATCAACAATGACTTAGGCTACAGACAAATAACATGCTGTATAAGTGTATATATTTCTTTTCATTACTAAAAAGTATTTTTATTACTATGAAAGAAATTTAATTTTAAAATTTCAAGTAGAGATAAAATATTGAGATGTATCTCTTCTACTTCATTACCTTATCAATCTCCTTTGGATCACTTGTCTTCAGCAAAACTCTTTTCTAGTCGTCTTTGCACCATATCAACCCCATATAAAATTTGGATCTGCCATTTTTTTCATTGCTATTTCCACCTTAATTCTCTAAGGATATTTTGACCTTTCTCTTTTCTCCTGTCCTGCTGATTAAAATTGTGTTAACTTATTCATTGCTATCGTCTTTGTAATGTTTATTTTCGTCTGGTGGATTGGTACTTTTCCATATTTTATCAAACATTAGTAATTTTGTTCTGCCATTTCCATCCTTTCATTCTGCAGAAGCATCCATTAATGCAAGTCTGTATCCACATGACTGTTACTTTTGTTGTTTTATATGTCATATAATAAAACTGATTCAACATTGGTGTTGCAGGAGCTACTGAGTTAAGTGCTCTGTGCACACCGTGAGCTGTGTGTCTCATCCGTTTTGATTCTGCTTCGATATCCCGCTTGTTTACGATGAATGATGATATCGTATGACAGGGAACAGTTGGCTGTGTTCACTTTCTGCGCGGTTTCGCCTTATGTCTTTTGGCGTGTGCTGAGACTGCTACGATTGGGACTACAGTTACCATTCTTTGTTTGGGAGATGAGTTAGTAATTCGGATGATTCCACTGACACGGTCGATTGAGCAATTATGGATTTTAATTCGTTTGCTGTGATACGAGGCCTTCCATAACCAATAACATAACAATTTTTATTGTATATTTGACCTAATTTTTTGTGATTTTCTATGTTTCTTAGTACCTTTTTGTATCCTGATTTTGGTTCATTTGAAATGTATTTGCTATCTATAAAAGATAAGAAAAACTTATCCCTACATATATATATTATTCTTAGATCTTTGCTGTCAATGTTTACTCTTTCTCAAATTGTTATTCTTTCTTGATGCTTTTCTTTGTCAAATGTTGTAGTGTAGTCCATGTCTTTCTTCTTAAGTCCCAGTGGAGCATAGTCTTAAACACTTTCCAGTCGTTCTGTTTTTTGCAATTCTTTTAAGATCATTCCATGTCTTCCCCATCTCTTCATCTCTGCTTCATCTGTCTTCTCCAAGAATTCCTTGGTCTTCCTCTTTGTCTTTTCCCTGGGATTCCAAAAAGGGCCTGTTGTGTAATACTCTCAGTTTGTTTCCGTATTGTTGGTCCTATCCATCGCCATCGTCTTCGCTGTATTTCTTTATCCACTGGTATTGAGTACATCCATAATTCCACGTTAGTGACTTTGTCCTGCCATTTCCATCCCTTTATTCTGCGCAAGCATCCATTAATGAAGTCTGTACCTTCGTGATTGTCAATTTTGTTATTCTCCATGTTTCACAGCCATATAATGACTTAACATTGGATTGAAAATTTGTATTTTTGTATTTAGCCTAATTTCGTGGATTTCCATATGTTTCCCAGTGCAATGAAAGCTCCTCTTGCTTTTGATATCCTTATTTTGTATCGTGTTTCTGTTCCTCCCTCTTTATCTATATTACTGCCCAGATATATATAAGATTGTACGTCTAGTAGAGTTATTTCTCCTAGTTTTAGGTTATTGCCAACTGCATTAATTCTCATAATGTTGATCTCTATAATCTTTAGTCCAGCTGTTGTGATCTCTCATCTAATAACTCAATCTTGCATCTGTTGGTGGCTGTGTGATAGGAGAGCTATGTCATGCAAGTCTAATCTTGTTTGGTCAGTGACCACTGATCCCATTTCTGTTGTTTTTGAGTTATTTTCATAATCCAATCTATCCAGTAGAAGAGAATGGAGAGCATCCTCCTTACTCCTGTCATTTCAAATGCTTCTGTAAGCTTCCTTCATGCAACACTACATTTTGTTCCTTCAGTGTTTTTATCAGGTAATAAACTTTATGGGTTCCATAATGACTCAGCAACTTAAAGCATTCTTCTGTCTAAACTATCAAATGCCTTTTCGTAATTATGAATCCATATAAAGTGTAGTCCATGTGGTCCATCCTTTTGTTACCCAAGGCAAACATAACGACCTGCAAGGGATCGCGGGATATATAATATTACAGAACTGAGAATTTCAAGTTGAGCTGTCTGATAGTGAATTCTTGCACCTCTGGACGGTAGAGAGAGAAGATCAAGTTTCCTCCCGCCTGCACACAGTAGTCTGGGAGAAGTTAGATAAGTCACTAGCAAAAGCCATAACCACCATCATAAACGACTGAACTTGTCCCAGAAGCTTGAAAGCATAGGCGAAGTGGTCTATTATTATTGTGTCAAGGAGGTAGGTTTAGGCACGAAGGAAGTAAGGATGAGCACGAAACCACAGAAAAGCAGATGACAAAAACAAATAGAAGAGATTAGGAGACAGAAAAACCATGCCAGGAAACAATTCAAGAAAGCTACAGAATCAGAGAAGGAAGGCCATCATCAGGGGGGCCAGTGGTGAGGAGTGTAGAACACTCCAAGGTATGAAGACAGCTTCACAAGGGAGGAACACAACACATACTGACGTTTCGGCCTGAGGCCTTTTTCAGAGTACAGGGACAACGAAAACAAACGGTGAAACAAAATTATCTATAAATACATGATCAGAAGAAGAGGATAGAAAAGAAAAAAGTAGGATGATGAAAAAATGAAAAAGAAGAGAGCTAAGATAAGAATATAGAAAGAATAGGAGAATATATGTATATATATAATATAGAATCACTTAGCTTAAACGACTGATTAATCCGCCGGGAACCCAACGAAAGAATGACTACAGGAAGGACCTCCCGAGGCGGGAGAATGGAAACGAGGTTATGCCTGACCAGTGTTCATACACCTGAAGAGAGAACTAGAAACCCAAACACAAGCTAATGTCGTACAAGGAAAAGGGTGGATATAAGGTAACAAGAAATAACGGGGCCTAACAAGAAGGGGGGGGGAGGAAGAGAAATGAAAAGGACTGAGAGAGTCCGGAATGGGGAATATGAGGAGAAGTGGTGAAAGAAAGAAGGAACGAAAGAAGTAGGGCCCAGAGAGACTGAGGAGGATACTAGGAATATATATACAAGAGGAGTATACAACAGAGGAGGACAGGTAAAAGATAGATGAGAAGTGGAGGGGATACACAGAGAATAATACGCTGGCAGGAGTGCCTGGAGAGGAAAGGAAGAGGGGAAACGGAGGAAGCGATGAGGAGGAGAAGGATAAAAGGTAATACGCAGAAAGGAAAAAGAAGGGGGGGGGGAAGGGTACAGAAGGATAGGGGTGAAGACAAGGAGCAGATGAACATAAATGTGAGATAAGAAGAAGAGTAGGGGGGGAGAAGGGTACAGAGGAAGAGGGGTCCTCAGAGGGACTGGGATACATTGATGCCGCGAGGGGTGAGGCAACCCCAACGAGCGATCAGACGGTGCTCAAGAGTGAGACGACTGTGGTGATCAGAAGAGCATGATACTAAGCCAGTGACCCAGACATCGGATATACCATGATGGCCAACCGAGTTAAAGTAGGCAGCTACAGGAGTGCCAGCTTCTCGGGTGGTGTCGTGTAAATGTTCTCGGCACCTATCGCCGATCCGACGACCAGATTGACCGATGTAGGTTAACTTGCATCTCTTGCAGATGATGGCATAAATGATATTACGCGATGTGCAAGTGAATCCCTCTCTGATCTCGAAAGGACCATTAGGAAAGAGGACAGTATCCGTCTGGAGAACGTGGTCACAAGTTTTGCACACTCTGCGGTTGCAGCGAATAGTACCTCTATGGTTAGGGAGGGAAGCTGGAAGACGACCTCTGACAAGAAAGTCGCGGAGGTTACGGTCTCGTCTAAAGGCCACCAGTGGTGGGTCGGGAAAGAGCAGACGAGTAGTAGGGTCAGATCGGAGAATAGGGAGGTAGCGATGAATCGTCCTAATCACAGCGTAGTGGTGAGGGTGATAGGTGAGGGCGAGTACTACTCTATCCAAGGGTGGATGAGTAGAAGGGGTAAGAGCAGATTGACGAGAAGTGTGGAGAACTCGACGCAGGGCCGGGAGGAGAGCTGATTCAGGATAGAGGCGTTGGCAGAAGAAGTCAAGCATAAGGTGGGCATTGTGAAGGAAATCTTCATCGTCTTGGCAAAGGCGACGAAGTCTGTGCAGCTGGGAATATGGAAGTGAGTTCTTACAAGAAGTAGGATGAGAGGAGTCGTAGCGGAGGAAACTGTGGGAATCAGTGGTCTTGTAGAAGAACGAGGTGAGAAGATGAGAGGTGCCCAAGAGACTGAGATATCTAGAAAAGATACGGAGGAGGTGGAGATGTGGTAGGTGATGCGGATAGAGGCGTGGAAATTACCAACATACTCGATGAAACGGGAGATCTCATCCTCTGGAAGGTCAGTCAGACCAATGCAATCATCGATGTACCTACGATACATAAGGGGAAGAGGGCCCTGGTAGGTATGGAAGATTTGGTGCTCTAGATAACCCATGAAGAGACAAGCATAGCTAGGGCCCATTTTAGTGCCCATCGCCACACCGCTAATCTGGCTAAGAAGTTGCCATTGAACTCAAAAGAGTTGAGGTTCAAGACTAGTTCCGCTAGACGGAGGAGGATGACAGTAGCAATAGAAGGTTGGATCCTACGATCCAGGAAAAACTGGAGAGCTAGAAGGCCGTCGGAGTAGGGAATAGAAGTATAAAGAGAGCAGACATCCATAATGAAGAGGCGGTAATGGCGATCAGGAAGGGGGGAGATAGAGGAGAAGATGTGGAGAGCGTCGTTAGTGTCTTTAACAAAAGAAGGGAGACCCATAACTATGGGTTGAAAGACACTATCAAGGAAGTCGGAAATGAGGACTGTAGGACATGCGACGGAAGAGACAATAGGTCGTCCAGGAGAGTCAAGGTTATGTATTTTGGGCAGCATATAGAAAGAGGGTTTGAGGGTTTGCTCAAGCAGTGATCATACATCAGTATGGCAGCATCTAAAATCCAAACATAAGGCACTGGGTAGAGCAGAAAGATTGTATCGAAAAAGGAAGCAACCAAGAGGGCCAGAGAAACGTTCTTCAAAGACCCGTTCAACTTTGCAAAGGAGCTGTTTGAACCACCAAGTTCTGGAACATTAAAAGTCAACAAGGAAGAGCGAGAGAAACATCTAAGAGAGACCTATTCGGACAGCCAGAGAGATGAACCGCTTAAGTCAATGACAGGGCTGATGTGGCCGAGCGAACCGGGCACCCCATTCAATGATAGACCTCCGACGCTACAAGAAGTGATAAATGTAGTTCACAGAGACCACAACAACTCAGCCCCAGGTCCAAATGGCGTACCATACCTGGTTTACAAAAGATGCCCAGAGGTAATGAAGCGACTGCACCGGCTGCTCAGGAGTGCATGGAAGAGGCAGATTGTAAGCCAGGAGTGGAAGAAGGCCAATGGCGTGTACAGTCCAAAGGTATTGAACTTAAATGAGATTACGCAGTTCAGACCAATCTCCCTACTGAATATGGAAGGTAAAGTATTCTTCTCTGTAATGGCAAAGAGACTCACCTCCGTACCTCATGGAGAACGGGTACATAGATACTGCCATACAGAAGGGAGGAGTCCCTGGTGTCCCCGGATGCTTGGAGCATGCGACAATGATATGGGACGTGATACAGAGAGCAAAAACCGAGAAGCTAGATCTAGATATCATATGGCTAGATCTTGCAAACGCATATGGATCAGTCCCACATCAGATGATTTGGCAGGCTCTCCGAATGTACCATGTACCCCAGAGTGTGACCGCCATGCTCAGATTGTATTTTACCGGCTTCACTGTGCGTTTCTCCACAAAGAAATACATGACCGACTGGATAGAATTGCAAGTCGGCATTGCGATGGGATGTACAATTTCGCCCATACTCTTCGTGATGGCGATGCAGATAATATTGAGAGCAGCAGAAGGAGTTGGAAAAGGACCAGACCTTGGAGGTGAATACCACGTGCCACCACTTAGAGCATTTATGGATGACACCACCGTCCTAGCATCAGAAGAGAGCCATGCCCGCAGCATGCTTGAACGCCTGGATGAGCTCATTGTGTGGTGCCGTATGAGCTTCAAACCGAGGGAAGACCAAGCAAGTCATATTCAGTGTGGCGAAACAGAGGATCCCAACTGTCTACGAGTAGCCAATAAAGATCCTAGGCAAAGTGTATGATGCCTCATTGAAAGATACGAAAGCAGTCCAGAGAGTAAGAGAGATGACAGAGCAAGGGCTACATATCATCGACCGGAGTAGACTTTTAGGAAAGTTTAAGATCTGGTGCCTCCAGTTCATGTTGATACCCAAACTGCTATGGCCTTTTCTGATATACGAGATCAGCTCAAGTATGGTGGAAACAATGCAGAGCAAGATTAGCAAGTACACGCGGAAATGGCTGGGAGTACAACCAGGACTGACGGATGTTGCGCTGTACTGTAAGAAAGCCAAGTTGGTCCTTCCATTCAAGTCAGTCCTAGAGGAGTATAAAGCCGGCAAGGCCAGACTGGCAGTTATGCTGCAAAGCTTGTCAGATGAAACTGTCCGAACAGTGGAACCCACAGTGAAGACTGGTCGGAGTGGCAGGCTTGTACGGCAGTACGCGAAGCACGTGAGTCTCCAACTAAAGGAAGTAATGGGCTACACGCAGACCAACAGGCATGGATTTGGTCATGGAGACATCCAATGGTGGTCAAAGGTATCAAATAGACAATGAAGGGACATGGTAGTCAGGGAAATCAGAGATGTGGAGGAGAACAAATGTGTACAAAAGGCAGCACAACAAGTGCAGCAAAGCCAATGGACCACATGGGAGATGGCTTTGCAGAGGACACTAACATGGAATGACATGTGGCATATGGCACCGCTGCGGCTCAGCTACATAATCAGATCTATGTATATATATCTACCCTTCTGCCATCAGCCTGCAACCTTGTGAAGTGGGGGAAGACAGATGACAATCGATGTCCTCTTTGCAGAGGAAGACAGACGATGGAACATGTTCTTTCCTCATGCAAGACAGCACTAGGCCAAGGGCAGTACACGTGGCGACACAACAGAGTGCTGCATAAACTGGCTGCCACCGTGGATGGGAAGCGGATGAAGGCCAACAGTAAAGTTCGACCAGCTACGACTATCATCTACTTTTTGAGAGTGAGACAGGCCGCACGCCCCAAGCAGTGGTGGTTAGTGCCAGAGGACTCACAACCCCATCCCTCTACGACCTCTTAAAAATGCTAGGAATTAAGGGAGGGATGCGGTCAAGAACAATGTAGACTATTGCTGAGTCAGCAGAAAGAGCGTAGTGCTGGCTATGGCAGAATCGTGACAGACCAACAGTCAAATAATATTATGTCCAGACCAGACGGATCGGGCGACCATTTTACACCTTGACCTCTTATTTCTCCCACATAAGTCAACAGAGTAGGGAGAATTGAAGCAGGGCCTGAGACGAAGAGATAAGAAGTTACATAATCGACCAGAGGTGAGCATCAGAGGAAAAATTAAAAAATAGAAAAAAATGGTATGTTAGAAGCTTTACGTGATTAGTGGACGACACAGATTAAACAACGTTTCGGCCCAATAGGCCTTCAGCAGGAACAAACAAAAAAACACACACACAGATATGTAAGTAAAACTAATAACGAAAAATCCAAAACAAAAATAATCGAAATATGTCTATCCTGTCTGTCAGGCCGAGGTCAAATGAAAAGGAAATGGTAACCTGAGTGTGGCTGTCGTGAATGTGCATAAATGTGCGCAAATGCACACAGAACCAGAGGAGTTCACACAGGGTCAGTGTGCAAACACAAAGGAGAAAGAATAGAACAGTAGACTAACAGGTGCTCAAAAGGCGGTAAGAGTGAGATGTCTGAGAGTGGGGTACAATAAAAACAAATGAGGGGTAAGGAGCACAGAAAAAAGGTATAGAGGAGAACACCGAAGTGTCTCATTGGGGACTAGAGGAGGAGAACTATAAATAGCATGGCATAGTAGATAGACCAAAGAACCCAAATATGTGCAGTAGAGAAGGCTATGCAAAAGGGAAGGAGCAACCAAAAGAAAACTATGTATATGAGTGTGACACATTCATGCCTCGTGGGGTCAGCGATCCATACTGGACTATGAGGCGGTTTTCCAAAGTATAGCGGTCGCTAGAGTGACAAAGGACAATCCCAGTAACATGGATGTCGTCTTTGTCCTTGTGATCAGGGGAGTTGAAGTGGGAAGACACTGGAGTACCAGTATTCTGTTGGACATCCCGTAGATATTCACAAAATCTTTCCGTTAATCTTCTCCCAGACTCACCAATATAGGTCATGTGGCATATGATGGCATAAATGATGTTGCGGGACACACATGTGAAGCCATGCTTTATCTCGAACCGTCCATTAGGGAATAAGACCAAGTCAGTAGGGAGCACATAGGCACAGGTGATACAGTTATGACTACAAGGGGCCGTACCGAAGTGCTGAGGGTGGGAGCGAGGGAGATGGCTCCTAACCAAAATATCTCTAAAATTCCTGTCGCGCTTGAAAGCGATCATCGGTGGATTACTAAAAAGTAGACGGGTAGTGGGATCAGAGAGGAGAATGGAACGGTAGCGGTTGAGTATCTTCACAGCAGCTAAGTTGTGAGGATGATATGTGAGGGTGAGTATAGTTCTCTCAGAGGGGGGGGGGGCGGTTGGAAGGAGTGAGTGCCTCGGGACAGGAGATAAGGAGGACCCACTTGAGGGCAGACTGGAGGATCGAGTCTGGATAAAGTCGGCGGCTGAAGAAACCTAACATGAGGTGAGCCTGTAGGAGGAAATCTTGATCATCCTGGCAGATGCGACGGAGACGCAATAACTGGGAGAACGGAATAGAATCACGACAAGAAGGTGAATGGGATGAAGTGTAGAGAAGATAACAATGGGCGTCTTTGGGTTTATAGAAAACTGAGGTGTGGAGGCCAGAAGTACCCAAAGAAACTATAAGATCTAGGAAGGTGACAGAGGAAGTGGATATACAAGATGTGTGCATCAGACCAGGTGTTTGGGGCGACGACAGTCCAAACAATAAATCTTAAACAACAGGAAGACCAGACAACTAAGCGTCAATCTTAACCAGCGGATGCCAAATTCCCACAAAAGTCAGACACTGACTGTCTGTATCTGTTTTCTAATTATAATCTAATGTAAATATATTTGTCTATCTATATAGAAAAACATTTACCCAAGCCATATCATTCCGTCCCCAAAAAGAAAAGAAAGAAAATTTTGGACAATTCAAGTTTTCTATTACTTATAAAATATGCATCTTAGGATCATTGAAATTCTAAAAGTTTTCAAAAAGAATTCTTGATCATTCCTGCTGGAAAAAACCCTAATAAATATATATATATATATATATTGACTTCATTGACTTCAAAAAAGCATTTGACAGCATTCATAGATTCTTTGTGGAAAATTCTGAAGCAATATGGTTTACCATAAAAAATCATAAATATTATCAAAGACATGTATGATAAATACACATGTGCAGTTCATACAGAGGAAGGACTGAGCGAATGTTTTCCAATAGAAACTGGGGTTAAACAAGGATGTATTTTATCGCCCTTGTTATTTGGAATTGTTATGGACTTCATAATGAAGAAATGATGCACTGGTAACAAACAAAGGCATCAAATGGATACAAGGAGACCATTTGGAGAACCTCGACTTTGCTGATGACATAGTTCTCATCAGCAGTCCGATAAAAACGGTTCAGGAGAACACAAATGAACTATCATCAATAGCCAGCAAAATTGGGCTTGAGATTAATCATGAAAGACTAGAAAAGCTTAATTCCAACAGATGACAGAATATACATGGAAAACAAACAAGTGGAAGAGATCGAACACTTTATCTATCTTGGAAGTCACATTGATCGGGAAGGGGATACAAGCAAAGAAATTAGAATCAGAATAGCTAAAGCAGCAATGTCTTTCAGAAGCCTTGAAAAGTTGTGGAAATCAAAACTCATCAGCACAAACACAAAACTTTAACTATTCAAATCAAATGTACTATCTACCCTTATGTTTGCATGTGAGAGCTGGAAAACAACAAGAGATATAGAAACCAAGTTGAACGCATTCAAAAATAAATGTTTAAGAAAAATACTTGGTATAGCATGGAACAAATTCAAAACAAACAAAGAAATTTGAGAAATTGCTAATTAACCACTAATATCTTCAATAATCAAGAAAATATGATGGTCATATGTTGGTCATGTGATGAGGAGAGATAATAGCCGAATAACAAAACACACCCTCATGTTGGAAACAACAGGTAAGAGAAAAAAGGCCAGCCCAGAAAGACACTGAGAAGAACATTGATCAGAGAGGCGAGAGCAGCAGGAATCAGCTCCCTCAATGAGATAGAGTTGCTTGCACAGAACAGAAACAAATGGAGAGATTTGGTAAAGTATCTTTAGAAGGATTGAAAACTGCTAGAATAAAAATTTAGATAAGAGAAAGAGTATCTTGGTCTATGCCCTATGGGCCGGCTATGGCTCGAAAGGTCAATATATTTATATATATATAAATTTGACAAAGCGGTAGCTTCAACATGGGGTGTTATTGAATACTAATAGCAATCAAAAGGAGAAATGTGCAGATACTAAATCACTTGTGATTTAGTATATAGGCCACTTCATCATTTTTTTTCAATAAATTGTGCTGCTTTTTAAATTCCAAGTTTCAGCACTCTTGTGATGACAGTATCATGTTGTCTCACCACCATCTCACTAACGATTAATGTTTAATTATTCTTTCTGCTACAGTTTTGAGGAATTGTTTTAAATAAAGGAGACTTGAAGGTAGAGCTTCTTCATCTTCAAGATGGGAATTGGGAAAGAACTTGCTGTGGGTGAGTGATGTATTTGTGTCATAAGATCTATTTCATTCCTTTTTTTTCAGTTTGTCGTCAGTATTTCATGTCTTAGATTAGATGCTTGAGAAGAGTGACTATTGAAAGTCATGTGACCTTACATTGTATTTAATATTTAATACCTATGCTTATATCCAACTATTAAAGTCACCAGAAAAGGTGCAATCAGAAATAATCACCTTAAGAAAAATATTTAGAATTACATCTTGCATCAAACAAGCAGAAAGACTAAAATAAATAGTGTGGTTGTCTCATGAAAATGGGGCCTAACCAGTTACCACTACAAAGTTACAATAGCTAATCTTTGTACTTTAAGGCAGATTGAAGACAAGTAGACAAAAGTGGATAAACAATATCACACAGATTCTGTAATAGTGCAGACTAATCACAGATTTTAAAAATACAACGCTGCAGCCCAACCCAATGTTTCATATTATATATGAAAGAAGGCAAAATTGTTTCTTTAGAATAAACAACTCCTGCATGATGTACTTTCACTTATATTCACAAACTTCCTATATAAAAGTACACCAGACCTTGCTTTAATTCAGACATGACAGCTCAAGCTGTATGGTAGTGTGGTGGTAAATGAAGTGCTCTTGAAAATCTTGGTTTTGAGGTCAAGGTAGAAGAAAGCTGAGCATGTGTGTTAGATTCACATTATAGTACCAGACTTTGTTATTTAGATAAAACCTCTTGCAACAAGTTGGGTTATCTCATAATTTTGAATTTCTGCCACATTCAGGAGTCACAGCCTTGGGGTTGGCTGGTGTCTCTTATATTGTGTGGGATATCAAGCGTCATCAGATATACCCAGACCAGAGTTTCAGGAGTGCAGCAAGGCATTATATTGCTATTCAGAGCCTGAGTGGTATGGGCACAGTCATGAGGTACAGACTTGAGAAAGATACTAAGAATGTGGAGAAGGCTCAGGCAGAGTTTCTCATTCAGCAGATCAAAGACAACATTGACACAGAGTACAGCAGAGATATGGGGGTAAGGACAAGTTTCTTGACTCATATTGTTTTTTTTTAGTTACTGATCCCAAGGTTTATAACTTTCTGCTCTCTATTTTCTTGTGCTAAATAATAAAATATACATATTACATACTCTGTCTTCAAATAAGAGTACCAGCATAGAGGTTCCTGATCTGGTTCCTCAAGAACAGCCATTTCCATAGATCCTCCACTGCCAGATGTATTTGAAATCATATTTTTAAATGTCTTTTCCCCTTTAGGTAACACAAACTGTCACTTATGTGTGTCATCTTTTAGCTTCTACCTTCTTTGCTGCAGTTATAGGTGTACATCAATATGAATTGTATGTGTGTGCATGTACACATGCACCAGTCTCAAATTCTCTCACTCTCTCATTACTTCCTCTTATACCCATTCAGATTTTTAAGGGAAACAGTCAGTTGATGTTGTTGTAGCATTTTTCAGATGTTGTCCATCTTACTCTGGGTCTACCACAGGCTTCTCTCAAATAGAACATTTAAAAATAACCTTTGGTAGATGAAGATAAACAATATACCACTTCTTGTACAAACATTTAAAAGCAATAAAATTTCAACTTGTGAAAAAATAATATTAACCAGCTGCTAATTAAATTGTTCTGGGGAACTTCACTGCTGCCATTGAGTTTGTGCATTATGGTGACTCTTCCTGCACAGTCAAGCAAGAAATTATAGCACACTGATGATGTTTGTCATGTATGTAAGATCAGCGCTACAGAAGTATCTTCTCACATTTCTAATATATCATTACTGTAAAAGAAGATGATCATGACATATTCTCACTGTCTTCATCTTCACTATCTGACAATCAGGTATCTTTTACTGTTCTTTCAACTGGAACTTGCCCTCATTTAGTAAATCTTATACTTTGCAATAGAGAAACCTGTGCATTTATTTTGTACTTATAGGATATTATTTCAATTTAATGGACATTTTCAATGATTTCTTGCTAATAAGTAGATTCATGATCTATAAGTAGATTGATGATCTATATGTAGATTCGTGAACTCTGTAATCTACTGAATTGAACACATTCTGTGTCTTGAGTCACGAAAACTGGCACTGGTTACCCACACTTTGAACCCTGCAGTCAGTTTTTGCTGCTTTTAATTTATTGATGTTTCCACAATTATTTCCACTAAAACCTTGTATCTTTCTTATTTAACCTCTTTTCCTACTCCCTGAGCAATTTGTCTGAACAAACAATGTTTTAGATGAAATGTCATGTATGTTCTCACGGTTATTTCAAATAAAACCTTGCCACAGTGTGTTAATCCCCTTGTTAAAAATGTGCTAAGAAACTTAACATTATTGTTTCATATATTTATTTAAAACATTTGGTTACACTCCTACTATGTTTACCAAAGAAATTTGGTAAAAGTGACAAAGTTTATGAATTATAATTTATAGATTTTAAAACAATATTTGACAAGTCACAGATGTTGACATGTTACCTTTTTCATTATTTTATGCCCAGTTAGTGAACATCAAGACAAGAGATGATTTCCTTCAGACTCACAGACTAACAAGTTACCATGATTACTCACGATACATTCACCGCATGATAAGTGGAGAGAAGAATATACTAACAGCTGTAGATCCTGTTGTTTTTGCTGTCACATCCGGAACTTCTGGCAGCAGCAACATTATTCCAATGGTCAAGAAACAGACAAAAATGTTTTTTCTGGAGGTGAATGTTTTATGTTTGTTAATCTGCAATGAAGAAATAGTAAAGAATATACGTATCAAACAAGTTTGATGGAACGTCTCAGCCTTATTGATGAGGGTATCCAGTACTAGATATGAGACATGTACGCATGGAATGTAGATAGGGAATAGGTTCAGTAGTACTACACAGGATGAGGCTGTGGGTGAACACAAGGTAGGTACTGAAGCTTCAATCTTGAAGGGTTCCGCCCACAACTACTGATGGTGACTGTGTATTGAGTGGATTAAGTAGTGTAACTAGCTAACCTGTAGTGTATATTAACTGGCTAACCCGTAGTGTATATTAACTGGCTAACTTGTAGTGTATATTAACTGGCTAACTTGTAGTGTATATTAACTGGCTAACCCGTAGTGTATATTAACTGGCTAACTTGTAGTGTATATTAACTGGCTAACCTACAGTGTATATTAACTGGCTAACTTGTAGTGTATATTAACTGGCTAACCTACAGTGTATATTAACTGGTTAACCTATAGTGTATATTGACTGGCTAACTCGTAGTGTATAATAACTGGCTAACCTATAGTGCATATTAACTGACTAACCCATAGTGTATATTAACTGGCTAACCCGTAGTGTATATTAACTGGCTAACCCACAGTGCATATTAACTGGCTAACCCGTAGTGTATATTAACTGGCTAACCCGTAGTGAATATTAACTGGCTAACCCGTAGTGTATATTAACTGGCTAACCCGTAGTGTATATTAACTGGTTAACCTACAGTGTATTTTAACTGGCTTGCCCACAGTGTATGTTAACTGGCTAATCTACAGTGCATATTAACCGGCTAACCCATAGTGTATTTTAACCTTAGATTATGATTCCGTAGCAAAAATGATAGCATCAAAACACAAATTCTTCCAAATTTAACAATTTACAGTATTCAAATATTCCCCCCCTTTCCCCCATGTACCTTTCTAATTACCATTTCTTGTGACCCTTGAGTCTGATTTGTTTCTATTGCTGTTTGATATTTTTTTTTAATTATTTTGTGAGATATGATCTCATGAAATACAAAAAAAAGTAGCCAACTTTCAAGAATTTTGTTGATTTTCTCCTCTTTTTGTAGTTTGCTATGACAGGAACATTTCTTTGACAGTTGGCCAACATCAAACAACCCTTTGTAACTTGGGAAATGCAGCAAATAACGCTATGCAGTAGCCGAACACAATATGATGAACTTATGATGTATTTACTGATAGACATTGTAACATGTCCAACCCCTGCAGTCAAATTCAGGTCATTGAACCTGAGACAGGAAATCCAAGTTCCCTGTGTCTCTCCTAGTGTAAACACACAGTTGTGTGTCAACAAATTCAAAGCAAACATTATTTTTAGAGTTCCTGATTTTACAATTAAGTGGTAGTAATTTTTACTATGGTATCATAAACACATTGGCCACAGATAGGTATCGTAATGTAGGGTTAACTGGTTAACCCATAGAGTAGATATCAGACTAGTATACAGACATTAGAGCACATCCTTACAATTTGTGAACTGTATAGCGATGCCAAGATCAACAATTTGCAAATTATGGGTACTTATGATGACCTCCTGCTGAATTGAAAGAGACAATTCATCTTTTTGTAGGAAACTGAACACAGCAGCAGAAGAAGAAACCAGTTTTTTTAAGTGGTCATGTGAAGCAGAGCAAAATTATACAACCACATACAACCACATTGTAAACAATGAAAACAGAAAAAGGAGATAGTACTTTTACACAATTTCTTAAACCTTTTGTTGCCCTATTGTTACTTTTGTGTTCCTGTGAGGGAAAACTGCTTAATTGATATTGATTTTTAACAAATTAGTTTTTTTTTTAACGTGACTGTTTCATCACACTCATCATTAATGTAAAGTTAAGTCATATAATTGTGCTTGCACATACATTTTTCTAATGAAGAATGAAGAACATATTAGAGGTTTGTTGCTATAGAAGTGAAAGTGTCTTATCTGTGCTCTAAAAATGTCATGATAGTTCCTGGGATCTAAAAAATAGTCTTGATTTTATTTAGAAGGTTCCATTAACAATGCGCTTGATAAATTGTATGCATAATTGTTTTAATTGGTCATTTTGGCATGCTACTACATTATTAGTACTTGAGACAAGACTTGATAGTTTTGCATAATTGAAGGAACAAAGGAGCAAAGCATTCAGTGATAGCTTCAGAAACCACAGAAGAAATGCCAGACAGAGAACTATGTAGGGAAGTCAAATGAGAAGCCAATTCTTCTTCTTCAGCTTTAATAAATAAATAAAAATATTTTAAAGTGGATATGGATACATTGTGTCGCTAGTTTACACCAAAGCGCAACATTTGCATTTTTCAGTCCAATATATCTGTCTTCGTCATGGGTAGATTTGCTGAACAATTGCAGAACAGCAGACATTTTTACCCTATTTTTCACAACTGATGACTGCCAAGGGTTCTATAACATACATGAGTACACGCAGGACTTGCTGTTTTTTACCAGTATCCAAAAGAGCTAGACATCAGATCTTGTACTTCTTGTGTACTACTGTATGTGGTGGAATAGACTTGGGGTCCTTAGCCAAGAATATTCACCCTCCTTGCAGAATAGAGATTTTGTTGCTGTCCAAAAGAATGCTACAAGGCATACCAGCTAATAAACTGGTCAGTAACAAAGAACAGAAAAAGGATTAAACAATTTTGTTCATGTTGATTTAGTTCTTGGGAATTCAGTTTTTTTTCTCCTCTCCTAATGGGAGTGAAATAAAAACCCTAAATTGTACTTTATGTGGATATTGCATAATTAGGTTTGCTGCCTTTATTTTCAGCTTCACACAGACACTAGAAATAGAGATATTGCCCTAATTGATTTTTTTCTTACATTTTAAAACAAACTTGATTGTTTTCTTTTACAATAATATTTCACTTTCTCCCCAGGGTATATCTGTGGTATACAAATCTATGGTGGAGGCTTTTCCAGCAACAAATTTTTGAACAAAGACTTTAAAATATTTTATAATCCAGTCTGGCGCTATTCTGTGGATGGGATACCTGTTGGACCTAATTCTGCATCCCCAGACAGGTATCATGTTAACTTTATCATCTTTCACTTTCAGATACATATAGAAAAGACCTCTTTTAAATTTATCAAAGAATTAAAAATAAATTCTTTAGCATTTTTAAACTTAATGGGGACCTGAATGGTCTAGAGATAAGACATTGGCCACTGGATAATAAGGTCCTGGGTTCAAATTCCACCATAGGTGGTGGGAATTTCTCTCTTTGAATCCGTTGTTTCTTTGTGGCATTACCCTCCCCTTATCTGCTGGTAGTGAGATCCAATGTCTGTCCCTCTCAGATAATGGCGAAAATCTAGAAGTTACTTGTGCATTCAAAAACCCTTGGCAGCTAATAGTCTGAAAGAGTAGGCCACATGGCTACTACCGCAGCAAAAATTATTAGAAAATCTACCCATATGGACCCCAGGTTTGACAATGGTTTTTGTGCATGTGGGTCAGCATTCTCCTCATTTTTTTCATTATTTTTAAGAGAAGATCTGAGCACTTATGGTGTGTCCAGAGTGCAGTGATGATGATCATAATATAACCTAACAAAATGGTAAAAGTCTGGTATAATATGGGGGTTTAAAAATATCAATTAAGCACCATTACAAAGTGGGAGCCACGATAGCTCAGTTGTTAGTGAACTGGACTGCAAAGGACAGGAGGTCGGGTTTAATCCTGATCTACAGCTTCCAGTTACACCCAGCCTTACATGGGTACCAGATTTTTTCAGGGAAAATAAAGCGGCATGGGCATAATACTAACCAGATTTACCCAAAAATCATGTGCCAAAGGTCTGTACAAATTATGGACATTAACACCATATTCCCTATATGCCACTTGGTATGATGGGGTAGGCTGCTGTGGAGTTAGCCATAAAAGTGTATGTGCCACATCTATAAAATTATGTATGTATGTCATGCTTTTAGATGTTGCTGTTTGGCCTGAAGCATTTGACTGTGGGCTACCACCTCTCTATTTGAGGCAAATCTGAAACTTTGAGGCGTGCTCTAAATGATTCTTCTGAATCTGGAAATCCTAGTCTCCACATGGCTGCTGAGTTTGTTGAAATCTTAATTTTATGGCTCATATTTTTTACAGCAACATTTCTTGTGTGAACCAATCTTGTTTGAGGCCTGATTTGTCTCGAGGACAGAATTACATCAATATATAAGTTATAAGTCATCATCATCAAGTACCAGGCCTACTGGCATAGGTGATCATGTCTCTCCACAACTTTCGATCTCGACAGTTCTTTATCATTTCTGTTGTTGACCTTCTGCCAAGCCATTCTCTTAAGCTGTCTGGTATTTTCTCTCTTTGCTTCCCTCTATCTCTTCGTCCCTCAATTTTTCCAGTTGTTACAATATATTCCAGTTGTTCTCTTCTCATTACATGGCCAAAAAATGATGATTGTTTCTTCCTAAATTTGGAAATTAGCTCTATTTTTGCTTTGACCTCTTTCAGGACATTTTCATTACTCTTTTTAGCTGTCCATGGTATTCTCAACATTCTTCTGTAAAACCACATTTCTACAGACTCCAGTGATTTTCTTGTCTGTTGTCCTAGTGTCCATGATTCACATCCATATGTTAAGACTGGCTCTACATAACATTTAAGAACTGTTTTTCTTGTTTCTATTGTCAAAAATGGATTGCATAGTATCTTCCTCATTTTCTGGAAGCTGCTTTTGTCTGGGCCATTCTGCATCTCACCTCTTTTGTACATCTTCCGTCTGAGGTTAACAAAGTTCCCAAATATTTAAATTCATTTACCTGTTTTAATATTGTTCCTCTTGTCTTTATTCTGCACTGAGGTGATGTCTTTTTCTTTGTTGTTACCATTACATCTGTCTTTTTGCTATTGAGGCTGAGTCCTTTATTTTTGCTTTCTTTCACTATAATGTCCAACATTTCTTGTAACTCATTTTCATTCTTAGCAATTAATACTGTTTCATCAGCATACCTCAGATTATTTATATTATATGACCTCCAATTGTTATTCCAGGCATGCCCCTTATGGATCTTAAAATAATCTCACTATAAATATTAAACCAATCTGGTGACAGCACACAACCTTGCCTAACACCCTGTTTTATTTGTTGAAACATTCCCAATTGGTTTCCAGTTCTTATGGCCGCTGCCTGTTGCCAGTACATGTTCTTTATTATTCTTAGATCTTTGCTGTCTATATTTATGCTTTCTAAAATTTTGATTATTTCTTGGTGCTTTACTTTGTCAAATGCTTTGGTATAATCTATGAAATATAGGTATAAATCTGTTTTCACCTCTATGGCTCTTTCTACTAAAGATCTTATGATATAAATGGCATTGCTCGTTCCTTTACCTCCAACAAAACCACACTGTTCATCGCTAATTTCTGGACTGATTTTGTTTCGCACTCTTCGCATGATGATTCTTAGTAATATCTTAGTCATGTGACTCATAAGGCTTATTGTGCGATGATCATTGCGTTCAATCGCACCAGATTTCTTTGGTAGGGCTATGAATATTGATTTGAGCATGTCGTCTGGTATATATCCTCTGTTGTAGATATCATTCAATATTTTTGTTATCACTTCTATTCCAAAATCACCCATGGCTTCAATCTCTTCTTTAGTTATATTATCTGGTCCAGGAGCTTTGCCTGCTTTCATATTGCGCAAGTTATTATATTTATATTATAGTTATTAGTAGTACCTCTTTATTATTTAGCATCAGTATGGCTATGTTAAGTGTCATTCAATCTGCTCTAAAATTGTTACATATGTCTCCAGCTTGAAAAAAAAAAGTGACTGTAAAATGAGAATCTATGGCGATGTATTACTTCGAAAAGGAATACAGAGTTTGAACTCCAGCGTTGTTAATTGTAGGATAGTCTTGTAGAATGAGGAACAGAGGGGACAAGGAGAACATACAGATCCTCTTGTTTGGGGAGCATGATGATTTAATAGATTTAGTTAGGGTAGAACAGTAAGATGGTTTGATAGATTTAGTTAGTTAGGGTAGAGCAGCAAGATAACTGGATAGATTTTGTTAGGTTAGAGCAGCAAGATAACTGGATAGATTTAGTTAGTTAGGGTAGAGCAGCAAGATAACTGGATAGATTTAGTTAGTTAGGGTAGAGCAGCAAGATAACTGGATAGATTTTGTTAGGTTAGAGCAGCAAGATAACTGGATAGATTTAGTTAGTTAGGGTAGAGCAGCAAGATAACTGGATAGATTTAGTTAGTTAGCGTAGAACAGCAAGATAACTGGATAGATTTAGTTAGTTAGGGTAGAGCAGCAAGATAACTGGATAGATTTTGTTAGGTTAGAGCAGCAAGATAACTGGATAGATTTTGTTAGTTAGGGTAGAGCAGCAAGATAACTGGATAGATTTAGTTAGTTAGGGTAGAACAGCAAGATAACTGGATAGATTTAGTTAGTTAGCGTAAAACAGCAAGATAACTGGATAGATTTAGTTAGTTAGGGTAGAGCAGCAAGATAACTGGATAGATTTTGTTAGGTTAGAGCAGCAAGATAACTGGATAGATTTAGTTAGTTGGAGTAGAGCAGCAAGATAACTGGATAGATTTAGTTAGTTAGCGTAGAACAGCAAGATAACTGGATAGATTTAGTTAGTTAGAGTAGAACAGCAAATAACTGGATAGATTTAGTTAGTTAGGGTAGAGCAGCAACATAATAGATAGATTTAGTTAGAGTAGAACAGCAAGATGATTGGATAGATTTTAGAACAACAAGATGATTGGATAGATTTAGTTAGGGTAGAGCTTTGATCTAGAGCAGATATGTTTGTGGGGACACCAAATACATTGTATTCAGATTGGAAGAACTATGGTACTGGTGTTGATTAGAAAAGGGTGAAGCAGGCAGTTATTGTCTGTTACAGAATCCTAACACTCCTCCGGCAGTGGTTTCTTCATTACAGTCGTAAGTAATGCTATAGATTTTAGTTATTGAAGTTGTGAAGCATAATATAAGTGCCAGAGATAGATTGCCATGCAGAGATTAATTTATGTATTCCAAGATAGACAAGAAGTAATTTGGCTTGAGACTAATTACCATCAGATGTGTAGCCTCCTGACTGCAGTGGCCTTGGAATGTTAAATCATCCAGATGGAGTTTTAGAATCTTCTTCTTCTACTTTTCAACTCCCTGTGGAGCATAGGTCTTAAACACTTTCCAAGCCATCCTGTTTCTTGCCATTAATTTAAAATCATTCTATGTCTTCCCCATCATCTTCTCCATCTGTTTTTTCCAAGAATATTTTGGTCTTTTTCTTTGTCTTTTTCCTTGGGGATTCCAAAAAAGGGCCTGTCTTGTAATACTCTCAGTTGGCTTCCACAGTGTGTGTCCTATCCAGCGTCATTATCTTCGTTGTATCTCTTTGTCCACTGGTATTTGACTGGTACTTTTCCATAATTCTACATTAGTGACTTTGTCCTGTCATTTCCATCTTTTTATTCTGTGCAAGCATCCATTAATGAAGGTCTGTATCTTCATGATTGTCATTTTTGTTGTTCTCCATGTTTCACAGCCATATAATATGACTGACTTAACATTGGAGTTGACAATTTTTATTTTAGTATTTGACCTAATTTCTTTGGATTTCCATAAGTTTCCCAGTGCAATGAATACTCTTGCTTTTGATACCTTATTTTGGCATCATTCTCTGTTTCTCCCTACTTGTCTATGTTACTGCCCAGATATATGCAAGATTGTAAGTCTAGTAGAGGTATTTCACCTATTGTTATTTGGTTATTGCCAACTGCATTAATTCTTATAATTTTGGTCTTATCTCTGTTTATTTTCAGTCCCAGCTGTTGTGATCTCTCATCAAGTATGCTCATTTTATCTTGCATCTGTTGATGATTATGCGATAAGAGAGCTATGTCATCTATCTATCTATTGACCTTTCGAGCCGTAACCGGCCCATAGGGCGTAGACCAAGATACACCTTCTCCTATATGAATTTTTGTTCTAGCAGTTTTCTTTTAAAGATATTTTATCAAATCTCGCCATCTGTCTCTGTTCTGTGCAAGCAGTTCTATCTCATTGAGGGAGCCGACTCCTGCTGCTCTTGCCTCTCTCATCAATGTTCTTCTCAGTGTCTCCCTGGGTCTTCCTCTTTTTCTTTTACCTGTTGCTTCCCATATGAGGGCTTGCTTTGCTATTCGATTATTATCTCTTCTCATCACATGTCCAACGTATGACCATCGTCTTTTCTTTATTACTGTAGATATTAGTGGTTGATTGGCGATTTCTCTAATTTCCTCATTTGTTTTGAATTCGTTCCATGCTATACCAAGTATTTTCCTTAGACATTTATTTTCGAATGCTATGTCATCAGCAAAGTCTAAATCATTAAGTTGTTTGGTCAGTGACCACTGGATTCCATTTATGTTGTTCTAAGTTATTTTCATAATCCAATCTATGGCCAGTAGAAAGAAATGGAGATAGGAGGCATCCCTGCCTTACTCCTGTTCTTATTTTGAGTGCTTCTGTAAGCTGTCCTTCATGCGCAACACTACATTTCATTCCTTCATACATTGTTCTTTTTATCGGGTAATAAACTTTATGAGGATTCCGTAACGACTCAGTAACTTCCAAAGCGTAGACAGAGATCTAGAATAAGTTAAACTATTTATGTTATTTTAGACTGTATTATAGCTTGCAAAACTATTGATGTTATTAAAGAGTGAGTTATTAGAATTGAAGGAAATGTGTATTCTATACCTGTCTGTGTGATACAACATTAAAACATTGTTTCCTTTGGGGTATTTTATATACATAAAAATGACAACTATTTTTGTAACTTCAGCATTACTTTTTTTTTAAAGTTGTTTCTACATTCAGAAATATTGTAGCAAATTTGACAGTTCCTTATGCATTGCAGTTGTTATTTTATATTTCCAGATCAAAAGAATTCCTGCATATGTACACCACACCACCTGCAGTCTATAAGGTCAGATCTGAGCCAGATGCTCTGTATCTCTATCTACTCTTTGCTCTACTTGATCCACATGTTGGCATGATTGAAGCAAACTTTTCATCTATAATTTTCAATGCTTTGAGCACACTGGAACGAAAACTCCCAGGCCTTATCAGAGACATTGAGAAGGGTCACATTGATCCTGACTTAAACATAGATCCCTCTATTAGAGAGGAACTAAACAAATTGATGTCACCTAATCCTCAACGAGCACATCATATTGAGGAGGTTGCCAAAGCAGGCATGGAAGGGTTAGCTATCAGACTTTGGCCAGATCTTCACATAGCTGTTGGAGCCGATACTGGAACTTTTGATTTGTATGCAGAGAAACTCAGAGATGGATATCTGAAAGGTGAGATGTGAATATGTTTGTTTACACAATAGATTACAGAGGTAAACTTACCTATCAGTTTTTTCAATGTTGTATGGATAAGGGTAGTCAAATATTGTTAACATAATCCTCTATATTCAGCCTACTCTGTAATTGAGCTTTTAAATTATGTAGACTACCTAGACAAGGACATGTCTCTGCTTTAATTGCCAGACTGAATCATATTCTATTCTATCCATGGGATCAGTTTCATTGTAATTGGGAATTTCCTATGTCCGCTCCAGCGCTTGTCACAGAATTTCCCAAAACGCTTCAGAAAATTCTGTTGACAAGGCTGCACCGTGCACATCCTACTGCACAGGCAACGATTCCAAACCTCCTGTCACCTCCTACAACATGTAGGGCAGATGACAGTGACTCTATTCTTGTTCTTTCATTGTGTTCAGGGCACTTGTAGCCCTATGGGCGAGTCTGAATTATAATTCTCTCTTAGCAGCATGGGTGCACAGCCACGCAGTTGCTGTATTCGTACTGCACATATAACATTTTGCTGAACATTTTAATTGCTAAAATATGATTGCTTTAACCACCACACAGTTACATAATTTACTTTATGGCTGTAAATGAAGAGGACCATTTGAGTTTGAAGCTAGTGCTGTTTCTGACCCACAAATTATAGTCCCAGGTCTGCAGTTCAGGGACACCTTTAATAGTGGCAGCCATGAGTGGATTTATGTAACATAGAGGTCTTCCCAGACAAATGGTTAGTTGTGGCATTAGTGTCTGGTGGGTCAGAATGTACCCAGACATGCCTGAGGCTAGCTTGAAGTGGGAAACTATGTGTAAAGGTATACTGCATTTATTTCTGACAGACACAAATAGGAATTAATAAACTTAACTCTAGGGAAGCATGCATTTTAAAAATAATAAACTATTGAAACAAGCCTAATTTGAAATGCTGTAAGAAGCTGTTGAATCAGTCATGATGGTGTGATGAGACTGCAGACTTGAGTTTGCCACAGACAGATCCCAGACCTCCCTTGTTGATAAACATGGAGAGCCAAGAGAAAAGGAAAATTTGGTCAACAGATATCTCGAGTCCCACAGAGGTGGACAGACACACTTAGACAATGGTCAGAATATTTTTTTTGCTGTTTATTTTGTTACCTATCTCATCTATTATAATCTGTAAGGTATCTTTTATGTCTTAGTCCCATTGTCTTTTAGGTTGCTCCTTTCTGGTATTATTGTTCCCTACTTTCCAGCAACTATCCCCTCTATTATTACTCAATGTCATTTGGCATGATCTAAATATATCATTTGTCTCTGTTTAGTTAAATTCACTATTCAATTTTAATTTTTTAGTTCTCTGAAGGTATTTTTGTTGATTATTATGTATACCCAGGATATTTGAAGGATTGTTCTCTAGTATTTCACTTCATGTGATAACATTTTCACTTCAGCTATCTTAAATTATAATACAGACCTTGATGAACATTTCACTATATTTTGTTAATTTCCATTAGTTTTTTTAGAAGAAGTTAACCAAGGTTTCTTACTTTTCACTAGATAGTCTTCATTGTTAGTGATGAGTGACTTTTCGATGTTGATACTTTGCCATTTTTTTTTATCTCTATGTTTTGTTGGTCTTGTTATTTGCCATGACTATTGTCTTCTTTGTATTTGGGCTGTATCTATATGTTCTACATTTCACTATATTTCTAAACTAGCTGCTTGAGAAGATGGATGTGTTGGTTGCATATCTTACTTTGGTTATCAATATTTATTTTTGTTTTCATCTTCTAGACAACTTTATCACACACCAATAAAGCAACAATTATAAATTCTCATTAAAGAAATCCAAGTTACTATCTAAGTGGCCATTCTATTTTAGAAATACAATATAATTGAGATTTTGTTCATCTCTTATACATCTGCTACTATTCAACAAGTAATTTTTGACTCATCCTTTGTACTTTCCCTGAAGTTCATATTCAGACATGATTTCTAAAGACATGGTCACCATATCTTATTACAACTCTGCTATTTAAAACAAAAAAAAATAATTTTAAAATATATTGTTACAGATTTATTCCTTTTGCTGAGGTCTGGCAGGTTTTAATTTGGGTACAACTAATACAAACTGCATGGCCAGTGCACTGGCCATGAAGTTTATGGATCAGAATTGTATTCACTCTACCACCTCCATGGGGACAAAATCTTCTAGACCTAACTGGGAATTGGACTCAAGATTGACGAATGACAGGTCTCAATCCAATTATACTACATTTGTCTAAGATTGTTTTTAGTTGTTATTCTCAGTAATTCTCTGTTAGTGATTGGGTTTTGTCAGATAAGTATATTTTGTAGCCACTTTATTTATTATTAAAATCTGGCTAAAGAGACATGTTTAATATTATGTTTAGACTTGAAGTTTGCAACTCAGTGTGGACATCAAAGTTTTGGAGAAAATATCAAAGAACAAAAAAAGGAGGAAAAACATATATAGCAGGATTAATTCTTAGTTCCTATCTTATGTGTCAGTGAACCCAAGTATTGATTGTAGAGATAGTTATTATATCAAAAATTTACATTGTATCTCATCTGTGTATTTCTGTTCTCAATATAAAGGTGTGCCTTTGTACTCACCAATCTATGCTGCCTCAGAGGGCTTGTTGGGTATCAACATTTGGCCTAGTCAACTACCTACGCGCTACCTTCTTCATCCAAGAACACAATTCTTCGAATTCATCCCTGATGATTTGATAGACCAAGAACAACCACAAACTCTTTTAATGCACCAAGTATGTTTATTTACACATTATTTTATAATTTCGAGTCATACTGACATTTGACAATAAGGCGGTTGTTCTTCTTAAGGTTCACCAGTTAAGTGGGTGAGAGTGCTTTTGTCACAAGTTTCCAGCAGAGCTGCCATATCTACACCTCTTGGTGCAATGCTTCCATCTTCAGGATGGGTAGATTTGCTTAACAATTTGACCCATGCAAGGCCATTTTGACATTTGTTACTTAACTGTCAAGTGTCCTTTAACATACATGATTGCACACAGGACCTCCTGTTTTTCACTGTTATCAGAGAGGGCTAGACACCAGACCTAACCATCCAGAAATCAGGGGAGGATAAAGCTATGAAGTAACTACAGATTCAAAGTGAAAGAACCCACCACCACCACCTTTAGTAGGATTCAAACCCTGGACCTTTTTGTACAGAGACTTGTATCTTACCTCTAGACACCCAGTCCCCTCAGGTGACTGTGACTTTTAATGTGTGACTTTTAATGTAACCATCAAATATAGCAACAGCAGGTCACAATTATGGAGTCAAAATATTCACTTTTATAGGCATTCACTTTTTTGAGGTATAGTTGTGCAGTGGTGGCATCTCAGTCCAAAGAGGTCAGTTTTATTCCTGTTTATGGACCTGCTTCAGTTGGCATCTGTACATGAATTGACATATGATAAGAGAGATGAAGAGTGAAATACAGTGAAGAAGAAAGGAGAGCTCTGGACACCTCATCTTCAATACTCAGATTAAATACCATGTAAATGTTAACATTGTACACAGAAATAACATTATATGTTGTGAAACTGCACCACAATTATACTTTGATTCAGCAGCTCATGATTTGAATTATTGTTTATTTTTCTCATTATATAAACCTAAGCAAAGAAGAAAATTGTGTAATTAATGTTTCTGCTTTGTTAATGTGTATGTTTATGCATATTTATTTAAGAAGGCCCAGATCATTGAAGAAATAATCACAATAAGTAGAGAGTCACTTGAAACAATCAACCAGTTTCAATATTGGGTTCCATTATCTCTGAAGAAGGCATAAAATCAGAAGTATTAGCCAGAATTGCACGGGCAATGCCAACCCTGACAAGGCTAAACAATATATGGAGAGATCTCTATTAACAAAGATCCAACTATTATGAACACTAAAAGGCATCTATATTTTTATATGCCTACGAAATATGGCCACTCATCTTTGAAAGCTCTTGAAATGAACAGAAAGATCTTGCGCATTAGGGGCTGCGATAGTTCAGTAATTAGTGAACTGGACAACTAATTATAAGAGGTCAGGTTTGATCATGATCTACGGCTTCCAAGTTCACACAGCCTTAAATGGGTACCAGATATTTTCCTAGGAAAATAAAGTGACACTGGCATAATACCGACTTCATTACTCCAAAAATAATGTGCTGAAGGTCTGTAAAAGATATTGGTACTAACACCATATTCTTTATACTCCATGTGATGTGATGGGACCGTTTACTTTTTTCCTCTTGTACATGTCCTATACAGATCATATCACCAATGAGAAAAAGCACAACAAAATTCAGTAATGCACAGAACAAATTAAAGGCTTACTTCTATAATTAAAGAGCGGAAATTAAATGGTACAGACATGTTAAAAGGTCTATAGGCCTTGCTAAGACCATTTTGCAGGCTGCTGTACCAGGCAAGAGAAAACAGTACAAATAGAAGGAAGACAAAATCAGAGAATGGACGAGATCAACTTTTGTCACATCTCAAAATGAAGGTTTTAATTGTGAAGGTTGGAGAAAAATTTTGAAGATGTCATCAAGTGTGTCCGAAAGACCACTGAAGTTACAGGACTGATGATGGTGATGTTTATTTGAGTGTTAACAATGAAGAGGTTTACAGAATAAATCAGAGAAACCCATAGACTGAGGGTAATATAATATGCTGAGATAATCAAGGCATATGTCTTACAGAGATTATAAAGAAGATTTGGAGAACTTTATATATAGAAGTTTAAAAAGTGTTGTGGAAGCAAGCAAAACTCCTGGAGAAAAAATACAGAGGATAACAGAGAAAACAGGCAACAGTATGGACGTCTGCAAATTGTTGTGTTTATGTTCATTTTGCATGTGTGCATGTTACATCTGCTCTAAATTGACTGATAGTGCTTGATACTTGCAGGTTAAAGAAGGTTCCAGTTATGAACTTGTAATCACAAACCCAAGCTGTCTATACAGATACAGATTTGGGGATGTGGTCAAGGTGGTTGGGTTCCACAACCAGTGTCCAATTGTGGAGTTCATGTACAGGTTAGAGCATTGAACTGTTTGCTCCGTCTCTGTTGTAAGGTAGCACAAACATTCATTGTTGTGATCAATGTTTACTGTGCTGGATCACATGTATATGTTATAGCACATATTTTACATTATATGGATTAGAAACTTGGACAATATCAACCAGGATTACAAGGAAATTGGAATTTCCTTTATCAGTAAAGTATTTAAAATATTGTTTTGTAAATAACAAAAGGGATAAAAAACTAATAACAGTGTTTGTGAATAATTATTAATCACGTTATAGACCCCAATAAGTCACAATAAACTATAATAAATGGACTACAGTATTAGTGAATAATTATTAATCACGTTGTAGACCCCAATAAGTCACAATGAACTATAATAAATGGATTACAGTGTTTGTAATGTGGGACTGGGTGGTCTTAGGTAAAACATTGACTACTGGACAAGAAGATCCCAGGATTTAATCACACCTCAGCAGCGGGAATTCTTCACTTCATATCATTGGTTTCATCATGGCTTTACCCTCCCTCAATTTCTGAGTAGTGAGATCTGATGTCGAGCTTTAATGGAAAAAAACAGGAGGTCCTGTAAGTACTTAGCAAACATTAAAGATCCCTTTGCAGTTGAATGTTAAAAAAACAGTAGACCAAAACAGCCACTGCCTAGACAAAATTCTTAGCAAATCTGACCATGACAAAGACAAATAGAAGGGCTAAAAAGTGCAGATATCGCAACTTGTCAGAAATTAGCAACACAGTGCATCTCCTCCCACTTAATTTGTGAAGGCTACAGAGAAGTAGTATGTGTAATAACTGAACTAGAGACATTTTAATAGGAACCAGACATGCATGACGAAGGACAGTTCAGCTGCATTCACTCTCAGTTCTGCCTGGCCTGGGGACTGCAGCTGCTTTTCTTTGTCTGGATCCTTCAATGGGATGAGTTTTAATTGATTCCACTGGCATGAGCGGTTGAGCAATTATGGATTTTAATTCGTTTGCAGTGATACCAGGGCCTTCAACTAACCATAATAGGAACCTTATGAAATAGCTAATGAGCTTCAGAGCAGATAATAAATTAGATGAGATGGTAGAATACTCAGTGAAAACGCAGGATAATAATAGATGAAAATGTAACTATTATTTTATACATCATTGTTTTGTTCCAGTTGAAGTTAATATTTCACTTATTTGACTCCTCTGACTTATGTCATTATGGAGACAATGAAGAGCTGTGAAACATCAATACGTATGGAAGAATAAGGGCAATAACAATAGTTAATATCAAAGCAAAACTGTACCAATATAAATCAAAACAAAAAACTATCAATTATGGAGGAGCAGAGAAGCACACTAAATGACTAGACAATCCATTAATGGGTTGTTCTATTGCAGAAAGAGGTCAAGTATCGGCATAAGTGCGCAGTGAAAGCACAACCATTAAAATTATGATATGTACTCCACAAGTTATATCACTGGTAATTCATGGACAAATGGATGGTGTATCAGCATCAGTACAGACAAATGCAGTGCTGCACTTTTCACTCTCTCCCCAAGGCAGAAATCGAGAGCCGTCTACATGGGCAATGGGCTTGTGAGAGAAGACATACAGGCTGCATATCTCAGGATTGCATTTGATAGCAAACTATCTTGGAAACAGCGGATAAGTGGGGCGGCAGAGGGGGTTGACTTTTCTGGGAGAGCTGTGGGGGGTCATGTGGAGTGTGAGTGGGAAAATACTCAGTAAAGTTTACCAACAGAGTATACGCCCACATTTGGAATATGGATCGTCCGCATGGTGCTTGGCATCAGGCGCCACACTGCAAGAGCTGGATGAAGTACAGAGCCAGGCACTAGGGGTCATCACAGGAGCAATGAAATCAACACCAATATTGGAGATGGAGAAATTGCTGAGGATGCCGGCACTTGGAGAACGGGGGGACACAAAGGTACTGATACAGGCAGAAAAATTGTCATGCATGCCGGATCATCCAGTGGGGGACTGATTGCAAGGTCTTGCATTGGGACGGCTTGGGAGAGGCAGTTTTGTCCACCAGGCCAAGCATATTTGTGGACGGACACCAGACGTGCCAGGTGTTGTTGCCCCCCCCCATGCCGGAACGGACTCCCTGGACAGAGGAATCGGGATTTTCAATACAGATGCAGAAAGAAGTGAGGGGAGTGCTTGACAAGGAGGAACAGAATAGTCTACAACATAGGACAATAGCTCTCAGTTTCTTGGATGGGGAGTGCCCACCGGACCTATGGATTCGTGTGTGCATGGATGGATCGACACAGACTGCGGTAGGGAATGGGGGAACTGGTGCATACATGGAATGCCCAAGGTACCAGAGATATGAGTAAAATAGCAACAGGGAAGTGTTGTCACAATTGTGATGCAGTGATCCAAGCAGTAGTGTTGGCTGTGGAAAAACTGCTGAACACTAATATTAGCCCACAGCCTGTAGTGTTTTTGACAGATGCAAGATCAGTACTCCAGGTACTACAATCCAGAAAATTGCCACATCTGCAGACCTTGTTGACTGAGCTGTGCAGGCACCACAGGGTTGCCCTGCAATGGATCCCATCTCACTGTAGAATGCCAGGAAATGAGAAAACATTTCATTTGGCAAAGGAAGATTCAACAGGCACACAACTAGTTACACCGGTTACATACCATCATAAGAAACAGATAATCAAATCAATCAGAGGACCACAAGCCCCAGGTCGGGATGCCTTTCATAATATGAATAGATGTGAACAAGTTGTCATTGTACGCCTCAGAGCAGGACACAATCGACTCTACAGTCACATGTGTACAGAATTCGAGATTGACACCTCAACTACATGTGCAAGTGGACAGGTAGGTGCCCCAGACTGCTGAACACATACTTCAAGACTGCACTGAATATAGTGGACTGAGGAGAGTCCATTGGCCCGTGGATACAATGCTACAGACAAAAATGTGTGGGCCACTGCGGAAATTACAAAATACAGTAAAATTTATGCAGGAAACAACATTGCAGATATAGACAATACTTCAGGCGAACAAAAGATAGATAGATACCACTGGCCTACAAGGATTACAGCGATCATGCTCATGACATGGCACATCTTCTCACAAGAAACATTTTAATTTGAACATCATCTTCTAGCAGATCCACCATATATATAAACACTTACAGGAGTTAAGATCTGTAACACCAGTCATGCTTTGTGTTTATCTTGAACATGATGTTTGTGTCTATTCAATATCAGCACATTTATGTGTTCCAGGCTGTCCCTTCAAACCTCTTCAAATAGACTGGATGAATTTGGAAGCCATGTCAATCAGGAACAAAATTCACATTTTTTAATCGAAACCTGAGATCATGTGATCAGTAGAAGGGGATTCTAACTACTGTGTGAGAGTTTATATAAGAGATTATAGATCTTCAAGATATTGACAAACAAATCTTTCATAATATACTAAGGTGACCAGATGTCCTGATTTTTCCAGGACAGTCCCGATTTGTTACTGTCCCGATTTTGGCCAATTTTTTAGCTTTTGTCCCTGATTTGTTAAAATACATTAGGGACACAAGCGTTTACCAATTTTATCTATCTATCGTCCTTTCGAGCCAAAGATGGCACATAGGGCAGAACCGTAATCTCAAAAACAGAGACCCTGCGTGCCAAAGTGACACATATTGCAGAGATCACTGCTTCTAAAACCTATGGCTCTGTTTCCATAACAACACTTTTTACAATGACAGCTTGTCAAGCCATCGATCAACCTCCTTAGTCGCCTCTTACGACATGCCTTGAAGGTCACCGTGTTACTATTCTTTACTTCCCTCATAATGAAGCCCCGGTAACACACGGGAATTACCAATTTTACCAAAATGGTAAATGTTTCTTCAACTTAAAAATATACACTATTCAGTTGTTGTGTAGAAAATGTTTAAAAGGTTGAACTAGCTGTTCATTTGGTGAAATAGTAATAGTAAAATGCGCTCTAAGTTTTAAATCTTGTATACTGAAACTCAATAATGTTTAATTCAATAACTCCTGATAATGTTTTGTAAGCCTATATTGTTAGGTGTTTTAATTAGTTTTAAAATATATGTATTATTCACTTGAAAAAGACGGAAAAATGTCATTTCAGTGATGGAAAATGTAAGTCAAATTAATCCGTCCTGGATTATGGTTTTAAAAAAATGGTCACCTTATAATACACCCTCCTTGATAGCAAAAAGACAGAAGTAATGGTAACAACAAAGAAAAAGACATCACCTCAGTGCAAAATAAGGACAAGTGGAACAATATTAAAACAGTTAAATGAATTTAAATATTTGGGAACTTTATTAACCTCAGAAGGAAGATGTACAAAAGAGGTGAGATGCAGAATGGTTCAGGCAAAAGCAGCTTTCCAAAACATGAGGAAGATACTATGCAATCATTTTTTGACAATAGAAACTAGAAAAAGAGTTTTTAAATGTTATGTAGAGCCAGTCTTAACATATGGATGCGAATCATGGACAATAGGACAACAGACAAGAAAATCACTGGAGTCTGTAGAAATGTGGTTTTACAGAAGAATGTTGAGAATACCATGGACAGTTAAGAAGAGTAATGAAAATGTTCTGAAAGAGGTCAAAGCAAAAAGAGAGCTAATTTCCAATATTAGGAAGAAACAATCATCATTTTTTGGCCATGTAATGAGAAGAGAACAACTGGAATATATTGTAACAACGAAAAATTGAGGGATGAAGAGATAGAGAGGGGCAAAGAGAAAAAATACCAGACAGCTTAAGAGAATGGCTTGGCAGAAGGTCAACAACAGAAATGATAAATAACTATCGAGATCAAAAGTTGTGGAGAGACATGATCACCTACACCAGTAGTACTTGATGATGATAATATACCCTAATTACAAAAGTTAAAAAAATGCACTGAATGTCCAAGGAGGCAAACCTTCATGTAAAGAGAGATGACACCTGACTATCATCATCATGTACCCTGCCGGTTGGCGTAGGCAATCATGTCCCTCCACAATCTTCTATCTACTGTGCATCGTATCAGTTCTGTTGTCGACTGTTTTCCATGCCATGAAATCAAGCTATCCAGTATTTTCTCTCTCCGTCGTCCACGATCTCTCTTTCCTTTTATTTTACCAGTTGTAACCAAGTATTCCAACTTTCCTCTTCTCATGGTGTGCCCGAAAAATGTTCATTGCTTCTTTCTGATGTTTTTTAAGAGCTCCCTTTTTGTGTTGGCCTCTTTGAGAACTTCCTCATTGGTCTTTTTATCTGTCCAGGGAACTTTCAACATTCTTCTGAGAAATCCCATCTCTGTGGCCTCTAATCGTCTTTTCATTTGTTCGTCTACTGTCCATGATTCGCTTCCATAGGTCAGAATTGGTTCTATATAGCACCGATGAACTCTCTTTCTCATTTTTATTGACATAGATTTGTTGCATAAGATATTTTTCATTTTCTGAAATGCTACTTTGGCCTGAGCTATTCTGCTTTTTATTTCTGTGGTGCATCTCCCAACTGATGTAATTATTGTGCCCAAGTATTTGAAACGTTGCACTTGTTTCAGATTTGTCTCGTTTATTTTTATGCTGCATGATGGTGATGATTGTTTCTTCGATATAACCATTACTTCTGTTTTCTTACTATTCAGACTGAGACCTTTCTTGTTGCTTTCTATTATGTCTATCATTTCTATTATTATTTATTATTCATGAATAAATGTGATAAATGTGCACATTTCAGGCTTGCCATCTTCTCCATTATTTAACATCTTTTTTGACAGATGTATTGTCACAAATTGTTGAGTTTGTTATCACTTTGTATGTTTGTTTATTTTCTAGGAAGGGACAAATTCTGAATGTTAGAGGAGAAAAAATGTCTGAAGCTGTGTTCTATGATGCTCTCAAGGCCTCACTTCTCAGCATGTTTGGAAATGTCAAGCTTGCTGACTACTGCTGTACAGAGAGTATACTTCTTGAGGGCTTGGATGTTCCTGGAGGTGGGTTATATAGTTTGTTTCTGTCCATTTTTTTTACTTGTTTCTTTTCTGACTAGAAGTTCCTGACATCACTACAGCTGATAGCAGGAGTAGGTCAAAGTTTGACATGCCTTGCATACCTCACCATCATTGGAGAATGCAAATATAATTGATATTTTTCTTACTGGCATTCACTTGATTACAACTAAAGGAATAAAAAGTTCTCTTCATCATCCACCCTTAACCCTAGATTACGATACCTACCTATGATGCGTGTCGTTACATTTCGTAGTACCAATTACTACCACTTAATTGTAACATTAGGGGCACTAAAAATAGTATTTTCTTTGAATTTTCAACACACAGCTGTGTGATTAACACAGGGAACTCGGATTTCCTGTCTCCTGTTGATTTGTTGTCCCAAAATTGACTGCTTGGACCGAACGTGATACTTTGTCTATTCAGACGGTCACCGTAAGTTTGTCAGTATGTTCTGCTACCTAAAAGCATCATTCGCTGTGTTTCCTGAGTCACAAAGTGTTGCTTGATGTCAGCCAACGACTGAAGAAATTTCCCTGGCCAAAGCAAAAAAAAAAAAAAAAAAAATGTGAAACGACCAATTTGTCTAAATTTGTTCCTTATTATAGGGTCATTGTATCTCACAAAGTTAAAAAAAACAAAATCCTTTATCAATTGAAACAAATCCAACAATCAGTGGTCAGCTGAAGTAGTAATTAGGAAAGTACATGGGAGAGGGGCAATGTTTGAACACTGCAACTATCAAATTTTGAAGAAATTGTGTTTTGATGCTGTAATTTTTGCTACAGTATTGTAATCTAGGGTTAAAAATGACTTTAACTGGGTGTGAATTGTGTCATGGTTTATTTGCGCCTTTTGACCCAACACATCCGAATTTAGCTTTGCATGTTTGTGTTACCTTCTCTCTTCAATCCCTACATGCTTAACTAGACAGGATAGTCTGTTTCCAGGAGCACCGCTAGGAGGTGGAGCAGAAGGTCTTGGTCAGCTCTATTGATTGCTGATACTGACACACGTAGTCAGTTGTGGATCACAGACTACTCTCAGCTCAGTTGCTGGATGTGATTGATATGAGTCCATTGCCTATAGACAATGAGAACTTGTATTGAACTCAAAACAAGGGAAAAATTATACATAAACAGTCTGAAGTATATGTACAATATATGACCACAATCATAGGTTTATATACTCTTTGTTATCTGCTAGAGCATACTTAATACCTGTGCGGGGTGAGTGTAGTAATGTAGGTTCTTCAGCATAGTTAATAAATCAACACCTCACCATAAATACAGGCCCAGCAGCCATGACTATCAGGCCCAGCTACCCTGACTTTCAGGCCCAAATGGATCTAATACAAATGATGATGATGATCTGGTGGTTAAATGCCAAGAATAGAGGTCTCACAGGAAAAAGCATGACAAGCAAATATGTCTTGACACTCTTAAGTAGAAGCAGAAATTAACCATTTTAAAACCTGACTTGTTCTTGTAGAGAGAACCTTCTGGGTTTGTCTTAACATTTCTTAATAATCTATATTGAAAAAGTAGTGTTGCATCCTTGAGAGAAAGTTACTGTTCATTGGTACTGTGATACTGTTCATGTTTATAGAAATTTGTCTTTATTATTTGTTTTCATTTCCTTGGAAGCATTACTATTAATGCCTTATTAAGCAGAAATGCATAAAGAGTAGTCCAGACTTAGGGTACCTGTTGATGATTTTTCTCAGACCTAGCAAGCTGAAGCTGTTTATTGTTAACCTACAAGATACCTTACGGTTTATTAGGCACTAACTACTTTGATGGCCCATGATCAAGGACAAGCAAAATATCTCTCTCTCTCTCTCTCTCTCTCTCTCTCTCTCTCTCTCTCTCTCTCTGTCTGCGATCAGGACTCAATCAGAGTAGGATTCCAGACTCTCACATGAAGTCAGCTGTCAGGTTAAGTGTGTTGATCGCCCCCACAGTCCGAATATCACAATTAGAGTCTGCCAGATCCACTCTGATTGAACATCCGTTAAAACGTTGCACTGTGTTTTGCGCCAGTGGCCCAGTGCATCCGATTTCAGCCAGCATTTTATTCAGGTTTGCTTTCCTTAGCCTTTGATTGTCCCCAATCTTCCTGCAAGGCAGCAGATTGTCTTTTCTGTAGGGGGATTCTGCCCTTAGATGGTCAGCCCTCCCAGGTTTATGAGCACCATCTGCCTGAGTCACTAGAGGTGACTAACACAGACATGCACACACAAAGACACGAGATGTGACCAACACAGACATTCACACAGCGACACGAGACATGACCAACACCGACACACATCAAGACATACGACACATGACCAACATAAACATGCACATAAAGACATGAGACATGACTGACATAGACATGCACACACAAAGACATGACACATATCCAACATAGACATACACACAAAGACACGAGACATGACCAACATAGGCATGCACACACAAAGAAATGAGACCTAACTAACAAAACCATGCACACACAAGAACACGAGATATGACAAACACAGACATGCACACACAAAGACACGACATATGACCAACATAAACATGCACACAAAGACACGAGATATCATCAACCCAGACATGACACATGACCAACACAGATACACACCAAGATATGAGATATTACTAAACTCAGACATACATAAAGATATGAGACATGATTGACATGGACACACCAAGATATGAGATATGACTAACATGACACACCAAGATATGAGCCATGGCCAGCACACACACACACATGCTAAGATATGAGCCATGGCTAGCACAGAAACACACCAAGATATGAACCATGGCTAGCACAGAAACACATTAAGATATGAGCCATGGCCTCACGGAAAAGCACCAAGAAATGAACCAAGTCTAGCACAGAATCACATTGAGGTAGCCATATGCTTGGGTTTGTTGTAGTCGGCAGACTCTTCTTAACGTGGGATCATCGACATACAAGACGCAGGCATTGATTAACTGTTCACAAGTTTTGTTCAAACTGTTGTCCGGAGATCTGAGAGTGCAGTCTGACCCGTAGAACGTTCCCTTGCATGCACAGTTCCCGGTTGACTGTTCACAGGTGTCGTTGAAACAGTTGTCCAGACATTTGAGAGTGCAGTCTGACTCGTAGTACGTCTCCTTGCACACACAGTCTGCACCCTCCGGGTCACACATAATGTCACAGCCATCAGAACACGTCTGTTCGCACTGCAGTCCAAAACCACCATCGGGACAAGTGTCACCACAGGTACAGCCAGGATGTCTACACCGTAGGCATACTCCGGATTTTCCCCCACACAAAGGACAGACACTGAGACAAGACCTGGAGCAGTCGTGTCTATAGATCCCATGTGAAAGTTGCCGTGACACGTACCGATGATGGCGTCGCAGCTTTTCCTACACCCACTTCACACTGCACAAAACGACCAAGAATACCCGTCCAGACAATAGGTGTCTGTAAAATGATTGCACCTCACACACCGTCAGTGCACTGCCAGCCTGCAAAAGCAAAATATGGAGAATGCCTTAAATAGTAGTAAATGTTTTAAGTGGTAGTAAAAGTTAGGCTGAATCAGGAAACAACTTTTTTTTTTATTTCTTTTTCGTCTGCTTTTGGTAGTTATATCATGTTATCTCTCTTACATATATTTTAATATTTGTGGCTTGAATATCAGGTCTGAAGACACATCAACCCTGCTACCATGTTTTTGTGGAGCTGGAGAGTGATGACATTAACCAGACACAATCTTTGTCACCAAAGTTGAAACAAGTGGTAGGTTTGTTATGTCTATAGATTTCATAAAACACACTGTATCTTTGCTTCTACCACATGCATCGGTGATATGAAACTTTAAATAAACCATAAATAATAGCCATGGGAGAAAACCCAGTAAAAGTCCATGCCAAAGGAGCATGACAACTGTGGCAGACAATACATGTGAAAGAAGAAATGAAAACAAACTTTAGTAAGCAATACTGGTTTATTCCCTTGTGAAATAAAAGGAGGGCCAGTGGTAAGAAATGAGAGGAGAATTGAGAAATATGAGATCTGTTGATGTTAAAGGAGGAAACCACCAACATTACAGGGGGCTGGGTAATCTAGAGGTATGACAAACCAGGACAGGAAGGATTTGGGTTGAAAGCCCACCATTAACGGTGGTGATTTTAAAAAAAAAAATAGGAAAAATAAATTAGTAGTTCCTTTATGACGTTACCTTCCCATGATCTCTGGGATAGTGAGATCTGATGTCTAGCCCTCTTAGATAAAAGCAACATACGGGAGGTCTCGGGTGCACTCACATACGTTAAAGATCCCTTGACAGTTAAAATAAAAAATAGTAGATCATAAGTATGGCTACTCTTCTTCTTCTACCTTTTAGCTCCCAGTGGAGCATAGGTCTTCAACAAACACTTTCCAAGTTGTTCTGTTTTTTGCCATTCTTTTAAGATCATTCCATGTCTTCCCCATCATCTTCATCTCTGCTTCGATCTGTCTTCTCCAAGAATTCCTTGGTCTTCCTCTTTGTCTTTTCCCCTGGGGATTCCAAAAAAGGGCCTGTTGTGTAATACTCTCAGTTGGCTTCCATAGTGTATGTCCTATCCATCGCCATCGTCTTTGCTGTATCTCTTTATCCACTGGTATTTGACCGGTACATTTCCATAATTCCACGTTAGTGACTTTGTCCTGCCATTTCCATCCCTTTATTCTGCGCAAGCATCCATTAATGAAAGTCTGTACTTTCGTGATTGTCAATTTTGTTATTCTCCATGTTTCACAGCCATATAATAGGACCGACTTAACATTTGAGTTGAAAATTTTTATTTTTGTATTTAGCCTAATTTCTTTGGATTTCCATATGTTTCCCAGTGCAATGAAAGCTCCTCTTGCTTTTGATATCCTTATTTTGGTATCATTTTCTGTTCCTCCCTCTTTATTTATATTACTGCCCAGATATATATAAGATTGTACGTCTAGTAGAGGTATTTCTCCTAGTTTTATTTGGTTATTGCCAACTGCATTAATTCTCATAATGTTGGTCTTATCTCTATTTATCTTTAGTCCTAGCTGTTGTGATCTCTCATCTAATATACTCATTTTATCCTGCATCTGTTGATGGCTGTGTGATAGGAGAGCTATGTCATCAGCAAAGTCTAAATCATCAAGTTGTTTGGTCAGTGACCACTGGATCCCATTTCTGTTGTTTTGAGTTATTTTCATAATCCAATCTATGGCCAGTAGAAAGAGAAATGGAGACAGAAGGCATCCTTGCCTTACTCCTGTTCTTATTTCAAATGCTTCTGTAAGCTGTCCTTCATGCACCACACTACATTTCGTTCCTTCATACATTGTTTTTATCAGGTTAATAAACTTTATGGGGATTCCGTAATGACTCAGCAACTTCCAAAGCATTCTTCTGTCTAAACTATCAAATGCCTTTTCGTAATCTATGAATCCAATATAAAGTGGGAATTTTAGTTCTAAACTTTGTTCAACTATTATACGTAGAGTAGTTATTTGATCAGCACATGATCTGTTCTTCCTAAAACCTGCTTGTTCATCTCTCAAGTGTTTCTCTAAAGAATAGCGGCACTGTACCCTACCAGGCATGTTCGTAAGAGGCGAGAAAGGAGGGTTAGGCATGGGACTGGCTATCCTATACTGTAAAAAAATAAGCCGAAAAAACTTCACAAACATGAACAAGTCAAAGAAAGATAAAGTTAATCCGTCAACCAGTAAAGAGAAGGGCTCTCTGTCTAAGAGACGTATGACGCAATCCGGAGAAAGCCATAAGGAGTCCGGGTTGCCGACTCACCCTTTGTCTACCAGGAAATCATCCAGAATTGGCACCTGGAATGTTTGTACGCTTAACGAACAGGGAAAAGCAGCACAAGTGGCAGCAGAAATGACCAACTACAAGATAGATATTCTGGGAATGTGTGAAACAAGATGGCTGGGAGCGGAGAGAATAAAATTGAATACAGGGGAGATTATTTTATCACCAGGACACCAGGAACCAGGAGCACAACATAGCGAAGGGGTAGCTATAATACTATCAAAGAATGCACAGAAGACACTAATAGAATGGGAGGCAGTGGGACCAAGACTGGTGAGAGCAACATTTAGAACAACCAAGTATGGCTACTGCCCAGGCACAATGGATCTCAGGTTGTGCTGCGGAGTTTGTATATGTGATTTGTTATATATCAGATAGTTCTCTAGCTCATAAACAAATTTAAATAAATATTTAATTTCCTCTAGACTTTTTATAAAAGAACTCTGTGCCTATTATTATATAAAAAGAGGAGTCAAACTGACTGTCTCCATGTTTTTTCACTTTATGCACTAACAAGATCTTTTAAGAAATCTTGAAGATGCCAGGTTTAAATATCAATGGGGATATAAATAACAACATACAATTGTCTGATGCCCCTCCATTACTGACTGATAGCTCAGAACTCTCTAAAGAAATAAGCCAGAAAAACAAAGAATATGGACTGGATATAAGTATTAAGAAGACTTAAATTCTGATAATAAACATAACACACACAACTCACAAGTGAACATTAATAGTAGATAGAGAGAATCTAGAGAGAGTTCAAGAATATAGCTATCTTTGACATGAGGTAGTAAGTGGTGGTGGAAAATGGCAGAAGTTAAAAAAAAATAGGAGTGGCAAAGAGCATGAAAGATATGCTCAAATCAAAGCAAAAAGTATCGCAATTAAAACTGAGAATAATAAAGTGGTTTATCCTCTCAACACTCTTATGTGATGCAGAAACACAGACACAATAAAAGAAAGAAAAGAAGAAAAATAAAAAGGATTGAGAGGACAAAGAAAACAAATAATGAGGTTTTGGGATGCCCAGAAATGAAGAAAGAACTATTTAACACAATTTCAACATGACAAATGAAGTTTTTGGGTCGCATAGAGTTTGTTGAACATACTTAAAGTCTTATTGGAGGAGAGAACACGAGGTAGCGGCAGAGAAAAATTAAAGTGAACTGAAGAAATCAAGAGATGGATAAGAGAAGCTATGACAAGGTGTGCCAAGATACAGGGTTAAGAGAATATGTTGTTGTTATGGGTCCAGAAGCCTGTGAGCTGACACCCTTCTGCCCAATGAGATGTAGTGATATCTGCAGGTATTTCTGAGTTCCCTTGTAGTTCTGTACAAGGTGTTCAATTTATCAGGTCATTGAGGAAGTAGAGTTGCTCTGATGACAGTGAGTTTTGGACAGTCAAAAAGGTGATGTTCTACTGTTTATGTGGATATTCACAGAGTGGACATGCTGGAGTTTGATTTCATATTCTATTGATGTGGTTGTTTAGTGGTACATGACTGGTTCTCAGTCTGAAGATGGTGGTTTAGTCTCTTATTTTCAAGTCGTTAATGTTGTCATGGGGGTTTGGCCTTGACATGTATATGATAAGATCTCTCCCTGTTTTTCTCATGGCCCATCCATTTGACCAATCTTCTCTACTGTTGGAGTGTATGATTTGTTTGACTGTGTTTAATGAGATGTTTGTGTTAACTTGTGTCTGTCTGGGCTCTCTCTTAGCTAATGTATCTGCCTTATCATTTCCTAGTGTGTTGGAGTGTCCTGGCATCCATTGCATCACTAGCCTTATGTCATATGTGCTAATCAGGTTATTTATGTCTATGGTGAGCTGTGTGAGTTCTGGTTTATTTATGTTACTTCCTAGTGCTGCAGGGCTGATTTGGAATCAGTAACTAAGACTATTTCTTTTCTTTGATTGTATGGTATACAAAATATTATTCAGATAGTACACTGCTGTTTCTAAGGCTGTTATTTCTGCTTCATAATTGTTGCAGGCTTCACCATATCGGCCTCATAGTTCTTCTGCTGTTCCATCTAGATAGTGTTTCAAAATCCCATACCCAGCTTTGATAGTTGCCTTTTGTGGCTGCACCATCAGTATAAACATGTCTCCAGTCATCTGGATAAGAAGGTGAAGTGATGATCTTTGACAGCCAACTTTCAATGCTTTAGCAGTACACTAAGGTGATGATACTTTTAAATATTAGTGTTTGCTTCCGTGGCAACCAAAAGATATTATTTAAAGGCTTTAAGTGGGTAGCTTTGAGAAATTGAGGACCAGTAGAAGGTACTTTGAGTGGTTGGCTTCAGTTTCAAAATGGTTTAATAGATTAATACATTATTTATTTCATCAATGAAAACTTCATGATTTGATATATTCTGTTCCTTGCAGCTTGATGATCAGCTTCAACAGAGATCATATCCATATGGTTCGTTCCGGGCCAAGGGAAGCATTGACTCCTTACAAGTTCACATTGTCAGAAAAGGTTCATTCAGCTTGTTGCGACATTTCATGTTAGAACAGACACATGTAGCATCAAATCAGTACAAAGTTCCCCGGGTGCTAAGGAAAAAAGAGGCTGTGCGGTTCATGCTTGATAAAATGCTTTAGTACACTTTTATGACTGCAGGTCTTTTACAGTTTGATGCTAGTTCTACACAAAGAAACTTTCTCTTTTTTTTGCCTTCGCAGGCTTTCATCTCTGGTGAAGTCCCTAAAGACTAGGAGCTGAATTCTGCATGTTAATCCATTTTTCCCTGGCAGCTGTGTGCACTGGTGTCTTTCGCATTACAAGCAGATAACTCCATCTTCTGAGGTATTCATATTTTTTCCGTCAATGAGTAGTTGACGTTTCAAGTCAGGCCTAATGGCTGAGACCAGGCGTGGACGTTTCAAGTCAGGCCTAATGGCTGAGACCAGGCGTGGTTGTTTCAAGTCAGGCCTAATGGCTGAGACCAGGCGTGGTTGTTTCAAGTCAGGCCTAATGGCTGAGACCAGGCGTGGTTGTTTCAAGTCAGGCCTAATGGCTGAGACCAGGCGTGGTTGTTTCAAGTCAGGCCTAATGGCTGAGACCAGGCGTGGTTGTTTCAAGTCAGGCCTAATGGCTGAGACCAGGCGTGGTTGTTTCAAGTCAGGCTTAATGGCTGAGACCAGGCGTGGTTGTTTCAAGTCAGGCCTAATGGCTGAGACCAGGCGTGGTTGTTTCAAGTCAGGCCTAATGGCTGAGACTAGGCGTGGTTGTTTCAAGTCAGGCCTAATGGCTGAGACCAGGCGTGGTTGTTTCAAGTCAGGCCTAATGGCTGAGACCAGGCGTGGTTGTTTCAAGTCGGGCCTAATGGCTGAGACCAGGCGTGGTTGTTTCAAGTCAGGCCTAATGGCTGAGACCAGGCGTGGTTGTTTCAAGTCAGGCCTAATGGCTGAGACCAGGCGTGGTTGTTTCAAGTCAGGCCTAATGGCTGAGACCAGGCGTGGTTGTTTCAAGTCGGGCCTAATGGCTGAGACCAGGCGTGGTTGTTTCAAGTCAGGCCTAATGGCTGAGACCAGGCGTGGTTGTTTCAAGTCAGGCCTAATGGCTGAGACCAGGCATGGTTGTTTCAAGTCAGGCCTAATGGCTGAGACCAGGCGTGGTTGTTTCAAGTCAGGCCTAATGGCTGAGACCAGGCGTGGTTGTTTCAAGTCAGGCCTAATGGCTGAGACCAGGCGTGGTTGTTTCAAGTCAGGCCTAATGGCTGAGACCAGGCGTGGTTGCCACAGAGAAAAATCACAAATAAAAGTTTCAACTGGTGCAGCTGAGATTAAAACTCACAACCTCTCTGTCTCGAGATCGGCGTCTTGCCTTGAGACTAACCAGTCCCCCAAAAGAAACATCTAATACAAGGTATATTCATTCCCACCTTATGCTATTAGTGCCAAACATCGCCGGTTGCGAATAAAAAGGAAATTAAGCTATTCACCACAGAGGTGAGATGTTTGAGAAAAGCACTCAAGAGACAGAATTAGAAATGATGTCATAAAAGAGAGACTGAGTATTTAATCCAATCTAAACTACTGAAACAAGAAATGAAATAGTTTTCTCATCTGGGAAGAATACTAAAATAGATTCTATGCATGCAAGTAAAGGTTCCCTCCACGCCTTGCTAGGTGTATGGGGAATATGGTGCTAGTGACAATATTTTTCTATGACCACGCCACATTTTTGGGTGATGTGGTCGGTATCACGCCAGGCCACCTTTACTTCCCAGAAAGATCTCTGGTACCCATTTTTATAGGTTGGGTGAACCCTGGAACCTTGTCAGTTTGAAAAAAAATCCGCTACTGCTGGAGATCGAACCCAGACCACTCTTGTCAGGAAGCAAGCACACTAACCACTCAACCACTGAGGCTCCTATACATACAAAACATATATGATAAAAGAGGAGGAGATGGAAGGAGAGCCACTGAGGCTCCTATATATATATATATATATATATATATATATATATATATATATATATATATATATATATATATATATATATACAAAATATATGTTAAAAGAGGAGGAGATGGAAGGAGAGCCACCGAGGCTCCTAAACATACAAAACATATATGTTAAAAGAGGAGGAGATGGAAGGAGAGCCACTGAGGCTCCTATACATACAAAACATATATGTTAAAAGAGGAGGAGATGGAAGGAGGGCCACTGAGGCTCCTATACATACAAAACATATATGTTAAAAGAGGAGGAGATGGAAGGAGAGCCACTGAAGCTCCTATACATACAAAACATATATGTTAAAAGAGGAGGAGATGGAAGGAGAGCCACTGAGGCTCCTATATATACAAAACTATGTTAAAAGAGGAGGAGATGGAAGAAGAGCTCATGGTAGGCCCAGAGTAAGATGGCCTGACACCACCCAAGAAAAGCTACAACATCAAATGACAATGGTTAAGGTTGCAGGAACTGGATTTTTGTATCTCCCTTGGCAACCCAAAAGGACTACAGGAGGAAATTAAAAGAGAGGTACTTTATAATGAGAAAGTGAAATATTGAATTAGTAACTAGATATTGCCAGATTAGCTGTATGGTTTTCATGTGTGAACTCTCAGTGGGAGAATACTAGAATAAATAAAATATTTGAAGAAAATAAGTTTGGATTTCTACTTTTGTGTTCAAGTCTTTTGATCAAGTAGATTTGCACTGTTGCCATGATGAATCATTTACATGGTCAGCAATAATGTTTGCGTATATATGTTTTTTTCCCTGAGGCTGACACAGTTCTTTCCTAGGTAAGATCTTGGTTTGACATAGGAAATGTCATTATTGTGTGAACGCCACCCAGGACTAGGTTCAAACTTAAAAGGATACATTTTGTGACATTTCAGTCGAGAGAGACCTGGTAAAGTCATATATTTTCTCTTTCATGAGTTAAAGTAGTTCATAGAATTATGCAGTGTGTCTTGTTATGGTAATTCGAAGGCCTCGGTATCACTGCAAATGTATGGAAATCCATAATTTTTCAACCACCCGTGCCAGTGGAATCATCCAAATTAACATCTCATTGAATATCCAAACAAAGAAAGGTAGTTGCAGTCCTTATCGTAACAAACACAGCACACGTCAAAAGACATAAGGCGTATTATAGCACCAACGGTGAACGCATCTGAACTGTCCTTCATCATACGATATCATCATTTATCGTGAGCAATTTGAATTTAGAAACACGATCAGGATGAATCACACAGCTCATGGTGTGCACAGAGCACTACTCAGCAGCTCCAGCAGCAAGCCGGACTTGGAATATGAGGAAACTGCAACAAGGAACACTTATCAGACAGTGCCTCAACAGATTCCTGTCACCTATCCGCCATATTGACCGGAGGTGTGTCTTGTGTGACCATTCATCATCATCATCATCATGTGCCCTCTCCGCAACGAAGGTTGGCTACCATGGATCGCCATTCTACTCTGTTTCTTGCTTTGATGGTGCAGACTGACATAGATTGACTTGTCCATCTTTTGATGTTACTCGTCCATGTTAGTCTTGGTCTGCCTCTGCCTCTTTTGCCTTGTATTTTTCCTTCCAATATTACTTTTAGTAGGCTGTTGTGTCTTTTAACATGCCCCAAAAATTTAATTTGTCTTGTCTTAATTGACCATTTGACCATTCAGCATTAATTTATTCCTCAGTCCTAACAACATTTTTTACTGATGTGTCTGTGAAAAGTGGACTGTAATTTTTATGGGGATTTTGTACGGGAAAGAGAAGTGAAATTATGGCCGGACAAAGCATAACTTGTACATCAACTACCCGCAGCATGAGAAGGAGGTTGAGGCTGTTACTTCTGCTCTGTGCTGGATTTGTGAGACACATTTTACATATGCAGTTATTGTGTCCTTATTTCATAAGATCCAGAACTGGTGACTCCATCATGAGTTAGTGGACATTTGGAGGTTTCAGACCTTCACAAAAGTGTGTGGATCAACAGTCTGGGTCACTTTGTAGTCCAAGACAGTGGCAGGATTGCTCCACGGCAAACATAGTGGAAACATTAGTGATTAACAAGAAAGACTTATTCAAGTCTGTCCATGATTGCCTTTGGGGAGTGACATTGGGCTGATGATGGTGCAGTTATGAGACTAAGAGGTCAATACAGGTACAAGTAGGGTGGAGCAACAGAGAGGATGGACCATGTGTATGTGTGTTGTGTGTAAGCAGGAAGTATTGATGAGCACTCTTTGCATTGCCTGCTGGAAGGCCTAAGCAGCAATGAACCTGCTCAGAAGTAGACTCTTGTCATTGGTTTACAAATAAACTGTTGAATATGGATAGAGAAAACTATAAAGGGAGCACAAGATTAAACTAACAGTAATAAAATACCAGAGGGATTCAAGTTTTGAACATTTTAATAAATTAGCAGTGAAAAAAGAAATGCAAGTAGGAGCTATGATTTAAAGCAGAGTAAATGAAAAGTCATTACTAGAACCAGAAATGCTGCTGTCACAAATAGAAAAGGTGGTTAAACAGTCACTGAAATACAAATCATCAGGAGCAGATAGATTGCCAACGGAAATAAAGCAGTAGAAGAGTTTAGCAGTAGACGGTTACATAGAATTTTCAATGCAGCGTGGATACAACAACAAACTCCAACTGACTGGAAACTAGCAATAATAAGTCCCCTTTGGAAAAATAAAGGAAACAAAAGAGAATGCTCACAATACTGTGGCATATCATAGCTGAGCCATGCAGGCAATATGTATGCCAAAATTACAGAAACAAGATTAATGTTTATTATAGAACCTCATTGACAGAAGAACAGATGGGGTTTATTAAAAAAATAGAAGCTGTAGAAATGCAATTTTTTCACTCAGGCAGCTAGTAGAGAAGAACAGATATTTTTTTTAATCTGTGTGTAGCATTTGTGGATGAAGAGAAAGCTTTTGACAGAGTGGATAGAAATATATTATGGCAAACATTGGCTCATTATATTATGAAATAAATGACCACCTTATTAGATGCTGCAACAGTTTATATAGTAACTGCAGAAGTGTGATTAGAGCAAGTAAAGGAACATCAAAACCATTCGCAGTAACATCTGGAGTAAAACAAGGCTGTATGTTGTCACCACTCTTGTCCATCACTTACATTGACAAAATATGCAAGGATGCCAAATCACAGTGTGAAGATATAAATGAATTACTTTTTTGCTGATGACCAGGCCCTAATAGCTTCTAAAGAAACAGAACTTCAACATCTACCGTCCTTGAATAAACAATGAGAAATGAATAACATGAAAATAAGCACTGAAAAAACCAAAGTCATATAAATAGGAAGACAAAAGAAGACATTAAATATAACTATATGGAACACCGAGTTATAAAACAAGAAACAAGCATTAAATATCTTAGAACAACATTCTCTAAAGATGGTAAAATCAATAAATAGATATCTGACGCAAAAGGCAAACCAAATATTGGATCAGCTATCCCCTATACTTCAACACAAAGCAGTACCTATTACCACCAAGAAACATCTTATACAGAGTATGTTCATTCCCACACTGTGCTACCAGTGCCAAACATGGTCACTCAAGACTAAGGATAAAAGAAAACCTGTCACCACAGAGTTGCAATGTCTGAGAAAAGTGCTTGGAGTAACCAGAAAAGACAGAATTGGAAATAATATTATAAGATAAATAGTAGGCATTGAACCAATCCTAAGCTACATACAGAAACAGCAAATAAACTTGTTTACCAGTCTAGAAAGAATGGCATGCGATTCCTTACTATACAAATCATATGTTAAAAGAGGAGAAGGAAAAGAGCAAAAGCCAGATTCTGAGTAAGATGGACAGACAAACATCAAAGATGTTTACAACAAAACAGAGATATATATACGCCTTTCAACCTGACTCGTCCATTCTTGACATGGGTAGATTTTGTTTAACAATTTTTCTCAGGCAGCGGCCATTTTTGGCCGAATCTTTTCAACTTTTAACTACCAAGGGTTCTTTAACATGCAAAAGTGCACACAGGACCCCCAGTTTTTGTTCATTATCCAAGATGACAAGGCATCAGAGTCTGATGTTAGTGTCCATATTTTGTCATAAACATTTTATGAGTCTTCCACATCCACCAGTTAAGCATACTTGGGTGTGTTATGTCGCTAGTTTTACACTAAAGCCACAATAATAATAATAATAACTACCTCTCTTCAGCCCGACATGTCCATCATGTTTTATGAGTAATATGGTCAGTATCATGCCAGGCCAATGTGAGTGGAGTGAAGTGCAAGAATTTTTTCCATGAATTAAACAAAATTGTGATCATTTATTATTTTGAGTAATAGGTTGGGATTGTATTATAATACTGGGTTTGAGTAATAGACTGGGGTTGTACTATAATAGTGGGGTTGAGTAATAGACTAGGTCTGTACTATAATACTGTGGTTGAATAATAGACTAGGGTTGTTCTATAATGCTGGAATTGTACTATAATGCTGGAATTGTACTATAATGTTGGAGTAGTACTATAATATAAGGGAGAAGCTGTCTTGACCACATTTTCACTCTACGACTTATATTGGAGGAACACATTGAAAAGCAAAAACCTTTTGTACTTAACTTCATCGACTTCAAAAAAGCATTTGATAGTATTCATAGAGATTCTTTGTGGAAAATTCTGAAGCAATATGGCTTACCATCAAAAATCATAAATATTATCAAAGACATGTATGATGGTTACACATGTGCAGTTCGAACAGAGGAAGGACTGAGCGAATGTTTCCCAATAGAAACTGGGGTTAAACAAGGATGTATTTTATCGCCCTTGTTATTTGGAATTGTTATGGACTTCATAATGAAGAAATGCTGCACTGGTAATAAAGGCATCGAATGGATACAAGGAGACCATTTGGAGGACCTGGACTTTGCTGATGACATAGTTCTCATCAGCAATCAGATAAAAACGATGCAGGAAAACACAAATGAACTATCATCAATAGCCAGCAAAATTGGGCTTGAGGTCAATCATGAAAAGACTAAAGTCATGAAAAGTTTAATTCCAACAAGTGACAAAATATACATGGAAAACAAACCAGTAGAAGAGATCGATCACTTCATCTATCTTGGAAGTCACATTGATCGAGAAGGGGATACGAGCAAAGAAATTAGAATCAGACTGGCTAAAGCAGCAATGTCTTTCAGAAGCCTTGAAAAGTTGTGGAAATCAAAACTCATTAGCACAAACACAAAACTTAGGCTATTCAAATCAAATGTACTATCAACCCTTACGTATGCGTGTGAAAGCTGGAAAACAACAAGAGATATAGAAACAAAGTTGAACGCATTCGAAAATAAATGTCTAAGGAAAATACTTGGTATAGAATGGAACGAATTCAAAACAAACGAGGAAATTAGAGAAATCGCCAATCAACCACTAATATCTTCAGTAATAAAGAAAAGACGATGGTCATACGTTGGACATGTGATGAGAAGAGATAATAATCGAATAGCAAAGCAAGCCCTCATATGGGAAACAACAGGTAAAAGAAAAAGAGGAAGACCCAGGGAGACACTGAGAAGAACATTGATGAGAGAGGCAAGAGCAGCAGGAATCGGCTCCCTCAATGAGATAGAACTGCTTGCACAGAACAGAGACAGATGGCGAGATTTGATAAAATATCTTTAAAAGAAAACTGCTAGAACAAAAATTCATATAGGAGAAGGTGTATCTTGGTCTACGCCCTATGGGCCGGTTACGGCTCGAAAGGTCAATAGATAGTACTATAATGCTGGTGTTGTACTATAATACTGGGGTTGAATAATAGACTTGGGTTGTATTTTAATACTGGGGTTGAGTAGTAGACTGGGGTTGTTCTATAATGCTGGGGTTGAGTGATAGACTTGGGTTGTTCTATAATGCTGGGGTTGAGTAATAGACAGAGGTTGTGCTATAATACTGGGGTTGTTCTATAATGCTGGGGTTGAGTAATAGACTGAGGTTGTACTATAATACTGGGGTTGAGTAATAGACTGAGGTTGTTCTATAATACTGGGGTTGAGTAGTAGGCTGGGGTTGTTCTATAATACTGGGGTTGAGTAGTAGGCTGGGGTTGTTCTATAATACTGGGATTGTTCTATAATACTGGGGTTGCATAATAGACTGGACGTCTTAGTCTTTTGCACAAATATTATATTTGAATTTATTTTTGGTAAAATAAACAACTGATGTTTTTCACTGATGATATTTGTTTTACTCTGATTTTTTTAAAATGTTACTTCACTTTTTTCAAATACTCATTAACTGAATGTAACTAATAGATATGTCTTCACTCCCTTTGCTTCCATTCCTGGTTTTTTTTCCCCAAAGGAAATAGGTTTTTATGAAAACTTAATATAAATCATTCTCTTGGTCCACGACACCAAATAGCTCTTGGTCAGCAACTCATAGCTGACTGTTTGCATGAGGTCTTGTTTAAACATAACTGATCAAGATTCCACTCCATCTAACCGTGGTGGGCCTAGAAACAGGTTATCCTGTGTGGTCAAGTAAGTAGCAAACAAAGAGGGAAGGCAACCCCATAGTAATAACAGAAAGGGTAGACAACCAAGTAGTAAACAAAGAGGGAAGGTAACCAGTAGCAAACAAAGAGAAAAGGCTAACCCAGTAGCAAACAAAGAGGGAAGGTAACCCAGTAGCAAACACAGAGGGAAGGTAACCCAGTAGCAAACAAAGAGGAAAGGCTAACCCAATAGCAAACAAAGAGGGAAGGTAACCCAGTAGCAAACAAAGAGGAAAGGCTAACCCAATAGCAAACAAAGAGGGAAGGTTAACCCAGTAGCAAACAAAGAGGAAAGGATAACCCAGTAACAAACAAAGAAGGAAAGGATAACCCAGTAACAAACAAAGAAGGAAAGGATAACCCAGTAACAAACAAAGAGGGAAGGTAACCCAGTAGCAAACAAAGAGGAAAGGATAACCCAGTAGCAAACAAATAGGAAAGGATAACCCAATAGCAAACAAAGAGGGAAGGTTAACCCAGTAGCAAACAAAGAGGAAAGGATAACCCAGTAACAAACAAAGAAGGAAAGGATAACCCAGTAACAAACAAAGAAGGAAAGGATAACCCAGTAACAAACAAAGAGGGAAGGTAACCCAGTAGCAAACAAAGAGGAAAGGATAACCCAGTAGCAAACAAATAGGAAAGGATAACCCAATAGCAAACAAAGAGGGAAGGTTAACCCAGTAGCAAACAAAGAGGAAAGGATAACCCAGTAGCAAACAAAGAGGAAGGGCTAACCCAATAGCAAACAAAGAGGGAAGGCTAACCCAATAGCAAACAAAGAGGGAAGGTAACCCAGAAGCAAACAAAGAGGGAAGGCTAACCCAGTAGTAAACAAAGAGGAAAGGCTAACCCAATAGCAAACAAAGAGGGAAGGTAACCCAGAAGCAAACAAAGAGGGAAGGCTAACCCAGTAGCAAACAAAGAGGAAGGGCTAACCCAATAGCAAACAAAGAGGGAAGGCTAACCCAATAGCAAACAAAGAGGGAAGGTAACCCAGTAGCAAACAAAGAGGGAAGGTAACCCAGAAGCAAACAAAGAGGGAAGGCTAACCCAGTAGTAAACAAAGAGGAAAGGCTAACCCAATAGCAAACAAAGAGGGAAGGTAACCCAGAAGCAAACAAAGAGGAAAGGCTAACCCAGTAGCAAACAAAGAGGGAAGGTTAAAAAAAAGAGAAGCTGAAGTCGGATGTGTTGGACTTAAAGGTGAAAGATATCACAGAACTGTTTAGTTGTATCAACAATTGGACAGTAGGAATGTGTGAAGCAGGTATATGTAGTAGCTTGTTGCAAATCACTTCTGTACCCATTTAACAACCTTTTAAGGATAATGAAGAAGAGTAAACCTTGAGGTGAACACAAAGAGGAAGAAACCATTCTGTTAGTCAACATGGAACCTTCAGCCTACCATCAATCACCATATTGTTGCAATCATTATGTTCTGTTGTAAGATAAACAAATAACATACAAAAGCCTCCTGCCAGGGAAACATCAAATCACCATATTCAGACATTACCTCTCACATTGTTCTTCATATTTTTCACCAAGTACATTTGGCTGAGTAAAGACTTTGGCGTAATCCATTGACAGTAAATTATAGGAACACCTTTATACAGATTTCTTGTACAACTGATGACCTTAAACTTTTGAAGTGTTCGGCACATGATGATGTTAGACAAATTTTTCTTCCTTTGAAAAATGTTAAAGGCCACCAAACACCAAATTTGTTGCAAATTGCAAGACAGAACTAAAGAAATATTTATAAGGAAAAGCCCCAACTATTTGACATGAGAGACCAACAGACAATACATACATGTGCTAGTAGATAATAATTACTTTTGGTATGCCTTTAAACTGGAACCAAAGACAATCCACAACCAACTAAATGTAGATCTACTTAGATTTATTAAATCTATAGGTGGCTGTGGACAGTATGACCAATCCAATCTCTCTCTCTCTCTCTCTCTCTCTCTCTCTCTCTCTCTCTCTGCGATCAGGACTCAATCAGAGTAGGACTCCAGACTCTCACACGAAGACAGCTGTCTGTTTAAGCCTGTTAGATCCACTCCGCTTGAATACCTGTTAAAACGTTGCACTGTGTTCTGCGCCAGTGGCCCAGTGCATCCGATTTCAGCCAGCATTTTGTTCAGGTTTGCTTTCCTTAGCCTTTGATTGTCCCTATATAATCTTCCTACAAGGCAGCAGATGATCTTTTCTGTAGGGGGATTCTGCCCTTAGATGGTCGGCCCTCCCAGGTTTACGAGCACCATCTGCCCGAGTCACTAGAGGTGACTAACACAGACACGCGACTTGTAATATGAGGAAACTGCAACAAGGAACATTTTTCATGCATAACCTTCAATTGTTCCCGACGCCTATCCCCATATACCGGTAAGTCACGTCCTCTTGAAAATGATGATCGTTGTAGCACTTGATGATGTTAGGCCATCGTTGTTGACTCCAATTCCGAACATATACTCGTAGACACACAGTTAGTCCTCAAATTATCCCCGTCGCACATCAAACAGCAGACCGTGAGATTTGCGCACGGCGGTCTAGGGAACTTAGGGAACCATTACGATGACGTAGCACACAACAATGACGTCCGTCACCTACCTATCTACCCCGCCCATCTTTGAGATAAAGTTTGGCCTAGCTATAGCTCAAGACATCACAAGCATTGAGCTAGGTGAGGAGTAACGTACACTCCTGCAAGGTATTGTGACAGCTTTACAAAAAAGGAACACAACAAAATACGCACGTTTCAGCCAACATGCGGCCTTCTTCAGAAAACGAGAACAAATAGACAACGGAATAAAGATAAACTCTGCTACATCTAGAATTAGCGGGACAACTAAATCAAGGAGAAATAAAAAAAAAAAAAGAGGGATAAGAAATGAAATTATAAAATAAAAGGGAGATGTAGAACGTTATAAGAGAATAATATACGCAAATTAGTAAACTAAAAAAATTTTGTTAAATAAATACGAGACTCGATTCCAATGCTCCCATAGTGTGGATGACTGCAAGTCAAATGGATGTGATGAGACGTGTTGGGGGGGGGGGGGGGGGGGGGTTCCAGTCACGTGATTAGACGAGAAGCCAGGTAGGAATGGGAGGTGATAACAGGAGGCAACATATGACTACAACTCCTGTACACTAACATTAAAACCAGTGCTTGTTAGCTGACAGAGTATACTCTGAGCACTAAGTGGTTACCAGACGAATAGGCCCATAGCATTCATGGTCTTCTCATTAAGAGAAATGCAGGGAGCAAAATAAATCATTTCGTTACTTTCGTGATTTCATGAAGGAATGTGATTCCATGAACTGTTTTTAAAAAATACTGTTATACATCGGCTACCCACCAAAGCCACTGTGTTTAATTCGATCTTTTCATTATAGCATGCATGGGGTTGCGCAAAATGACGGCCAGATATCTTAAGCCTTCGACATCAACTGCGGAATCCAACAATGACGTGTTCTTGCCCCCAACCCTGTTTTGTATCTTCTTTGCCGTCAAACACGCCTTCAACAAAAACACGCCTTCAACATCAACAAAAACACGCCTTCAACATCAATAAAAACGCGCCTTCAGCATCAACAAAACACGCCTTCAACATCAACAAAACACACCTTCAACATCAATAAAAACACGCCTTCAACTGCAACAAAAACACGCCTTCAACACCAATAAAAACACGCCTTTAACATCAACAAAAACATGCCTTCAACACCGATTAAAAAAAACACGCCTTCAACATCAACAAAAACACGCCTTCAATGTCAATAAAAACACGCCTTCAACATTAATAAAAAAAACGCGCCTGCAACATCAATAAAAACACGCCTTCAACATCAATAAAAACACGTCTTCAACAGCAACAAAAACACGCCTTCAACACCAATAAAAACACGCATTCAACATCAACAAAAACATGCCTTCAACATCAATAAAAACACGCCTTTAACACCAATAAAAACACGCCTTTAACACCACTAAAAACGCGCCTTCAACAGCAACAAAAACACGCCTTCAACACCAATAAAAACACGCCTTTAACATCAACAAAAACACGCCTTCAACACCAATAAAATCACGCCTTTAACATCAACAAAAACATGCCTTCAACATCGATAAAAAAAACACGCCTTCAACATCAACAAAAACACGCCTTCAATGTCAATAAAAACACGCCTTCAACATTAATAAAAAAAAACGCGCCTGCAACATCAATAAAAACACGCCTTCAACATCAATAAAAACACGTCTTCAACATCAACAAAAACACGCCTTCAACATCAATAGAAACACCCCTTCAACATCAACAAAAACACGCCTTCAACATCAACAAAAACACGCTTTAAAAATAATCAAAAACACACCTTCAACATCAACAAAAACACCTCTTCAACATCAATAGAAACACCCCTTCAACATCAACAATAACACGTTTTCAACATCAACAAAAACACGCCTTTAACATCAATAAAAACACGCCTTCAATATCAATAAAAACACGCCTTCAACATCAATAAAAACGCACTTTCAACATCAATAAAAGCATGCCTTCAACATCAATAAAAACACGCTTTCAACGTGAACAAAAAAAGACTAGACAGGCTAGTCTGTTACTGGATGCACAGCGGAGAGGTGGAGCATTGTCTGGATGGTTTTGGTTCATCGATCCTGGCGTAAGCCATCAGCTGTGGGTCGCTGACAACTTCCAGCTCTGGTGCTGGTAGGCGCGCCTTCGCCTCCTGATGGGAGATATAATTTGCGGCCTTTTGTTCTTCTGTTTGTCTCTGCTGTTGTTATCTTTCCTAGTGTTTCTAATACTCCGTCAATCCATTTTTTTCGTCGTCGGCCAATGGGTCTTGTGTTCTCTCAACGTTTATTAAAGGCTCGTGTTATGGTTTGATATTTCTGCCTTATCACGTGGCTAATCCATTTTATCTGTTGTTTATTTATGTATTCTATGGTGGGTATTATTCCTAACTTTTTTTTCATCATAATTGAGTGCCGTCTCCGCGACGAAGGTTGGCTACCATGGAGCGCCATTTTGCTCTATCTCTTGCTTTGATGGTGCAGGTTGTCATCGGTTGATTTGTCCATCTTTTGATATTACTCGTCCATGTTAATCTTGGTCTGCCTCTGCCTCTTTTACCTTGTATTTTCCCCTCCAGGATCACTTTCAGTAGGCTGTTGTGTCTTTTAACATGGCCTAAGAATCGCATTTGTCTTGTTCTAATTGTGTTCAGAAGTTCTCTTTTCATTTTTAGTTGTTTTAAGACTTTGTCATTTGTTTTCTTTTCCTTCCATCCAATTCTACCTATTCTTCTATATATCCACATTTCAAAGGCTTCAATTCTCTGTTCTGTTTTCTTGTCTAATGTCCATGTTTCAGCACCATATAGGAATATTGAGAAGATGTAACATTTTGCAATTCTTAGTTTTAGCTCTGGTGTTATTTGTTTTGATGTTAATATGTCCTTCGTGACATTAAAATTACTTTTTTCATTCCTATTCTTTTGTTTATTTCAGTTGTACATTTTCCATCACTGGTTATAGTATGTCCAAGGTAGTTATAAGTTGTAGTTATTGATTATCGCAACTTTTTTTTCACAGTTCTTTATTTATGATCTCATCTCACAGGCCCATCCTGTCATTCGCCTAACACATTTAATCTCAATAGAAGTTATTTTTCTTATTGTTCTTGCATCTATAATTCAGACCTGGCATTGGTAGCGCAACGTTGGAATGTGGATTGTATTGCAGAGTGCTTGTTTTACCTCTAGAGTTATTTCCTTGTTGAACAATAGTGATGATAGCCGTCCCATAATTTGTCAAGCTTTGTTGCCATTTGAGATGCTTTCTGCTGTTTGTGAATTGTTATTTGTCACTAGACTTCCTATATATTAAAATCCCTCCACTTGTTTTAGTTGTCTGCCGTTTTCAACGATATTCATGCCCTATGTTTTGTTGATGTTTATTTTCATGGTGTATTGAGTGCATGTGCTATTTATGTCTATTTAAATATTCTTCTATTTTGTCATGTATTAGTGCCTGATCGTCTGGAAATAGAAGCTCGTTGATCTCTGTATCCGATGGATTGGCTAACTTACGTATGTAGTCCATGCAACTAATAAACAATAGGGATTATAGACCCCTGTCTTACTCTTGGTTTAACTTCAAAATGATTCGTGTAGCCTGCTTCTGTTCTGACTGTACAGCGGCGGTTTTTTTTTTTTTTTTTTTTTTTTTTTTTTTTTTTGCGTTCGCCAACTTTCACCTCTGGCTAAGTCCCTGGTGACTAGGAACTGAATTTTGCGTGTTATCTATTTTTCCCTGGCAGCCGTGTGCGCAGTGGTTCCTCGCCGCACAGGCAGATAACTCCATCTTCGGAGTACTCATATTTCTTTCCGTCGATTAGTAATAAATGTTTCAAGCTAGGCCTCGCTGCAGAGATCAGGGGTCGTTTTCGTAGAGAGAAATCACAAATACAAATTTCAACTGATGCAGCCGAAATTTGAACTCACAACTTCTCTGTCTCGAGACCAACAAGCCTAGCAGCTGTTGTTAATGTAGAGATTTTTTATTAGGTTGGGTAGATGTTGGCTTACTCCGTATGTTGTTAGTATCCCCCAGATTTGTTCTCTGTTTACTCTGTCAAATGCTTTTTCTTGGTCAATGAAAGCTTTGTACACGTTTTGGTTGTTCTGTCGTCTGATCTGCTAGCTTTTTTAGGGTTAATAGTGCGTAGGTACACCCTCTATTTTTTCGGAACCCCATTTGAGAATCGCTTGACTGTAGTTCTGTTATTGGCCTTAACCTTTATTCCGCGATTTTGGCATACAACTTTCCGACATGGCTAAGAAGGGAAATACCTCTAAATGTATTGCAGTCTCTCTGGCGACCTTTATTTTTCCAAATTGGTACGATGATTGGCTGGTGGGGGCTTAAGTTGGTGCCATTCTGCATTGAATATTCTGTGCAGCCATGTAACTCTTGTTTCTCTATCTACTGATATCACTTCTACATGTATATTGTCTATCCCCCGTTCCTTATTTCTTGGTGCATATTTGATTACATCTTTGATTTCCTCTTCCCTGATTCTTCCCTGATACTTATTTCTGTGTTTGTGCATCTTTGTGTGGTTTTTGCTGTGTTATTGGTAGTTGGTGACATGTTCTATAGGTCTTTGAAATACACTTAATCATGCCCAATATAATATACGAATGTAGAAGGCATTGAATTATTGAGTTATTTGCGGGTCATCATCATTGCACTTTGAACATGTCCAAATGTGCTCAGATTCCCTCCTCAGCAAGTCCCGCAGTTTCCAGCGACTGACGACTCCAGTTCTATGTTGGTTGATAAGTCTTCTTACACCCCCACTAAGTTTCTAAAGTTTTCTAAGTGGACTCATGGTTGTCGAAGTCCTGTGCTCTTCCAACATCTCGGAGGGCATTGATGATGTTCGTCCAATCCATTGATTGGCCGTCTTCAACGGCAGCACAGCTAGCCAACCTGTCCGTGCTTTCATTTCCCCGTACTCCGTATGTTTTGGGACGTAGATAAAGGTGACCTTTCGTATTTTTTACTTCTGCAATGACTCTAACCTTTGCATGCGTACAGAGCCCTCCTCCACTTTTTTATCATACTCATCGAATCACTCAATATACATGCCTGGGTGTAGTCTAGTGACTCTAACAATTTGAATGTCTTGGTTACTGCCATTTCCTCCACTGTCATGCTACTCGTGGTCATAACGTATGCACCGCTGACTTCTTTGACTATTCTGTCTGCTGAGCGTGCTGTAAATGCCGATGCACTCCTTTGGCGTCGTATTAAAGATCCGTCTGTATAGATGACTGCATTTTTCTCATCAGTGTTATCCCAGACGAGATCGTTGACCCCTGCTCGGCCCACCCATGATTTTCATCTTTTTAGCCAGACACCATTTGTGTTGAGCTCATGATGCAATGGATGCTCTTTATCTGCACATATCTTCAGGTAAAGTAGGGAACAGAACCCGGTCGTGGTTAATGCTGAGGTCAACGGTCTCATCTGCGATAAAACAGATGAGAAAGATGCAGTCATCTATACAGACGGATCTGTAAGACGACACCAAAGAAGTGCATGGGCATTTACAGCACTCTCAGCAGGCAGAATAGTCGAAGAAGACAGTGGTGCATACGTCATGAACACGAGTAGCATGACAATGGAGGCGATGGCAGTGACCAAGGCATTCAAATGACTAGCGTCACAAAACTACACCCACGCATGTATACTGAGTGATTTGATGAGCATGATAAAAAAAGTGGAGGCTGGCTCTGTACGCATGCAATGGGTAGAGTCGTTGCAGAAATCCAAAATACGTAAGGTCACCTTTGTCTATGTCCCTGGACATGCGGGAGTACGGGGAAATGAAAGAGCGAACAGGTTGGCTAGCTGCGCTGTCGTTGAGGACGGGCAACCAATGGATCGGGAGGATATCATCAATGCCCTCCGAGATGTGGGAAGAACACAGGACTTCGACAAACACAGATCCACGTCACTTCTTCGGATGATGGAAATGGGAGTTAAGATGGGCACAGCCAGAATTGAGAAACTTAGTGGCCGTGTAAGAAGACTTATCAACCAAAATAGAACTGGAGTCGCCAATCACTGGACACTGAGGGAATTGCTGATGAGGGGATCTGAGCACCTATGTACATGTTCGTAGTGCAATGATGATGACCCGCAAATAACTCAATAACTCAATCTTCAGGTATGCTTCAGGTATTCCAGATCTTGATTCTGCCAGCCATGGTTGGAAAGCCAAGAAGATACCTCATTGCTACACAGTTAGTGTCCCTCGCTCGTCACAAGACATTGCGCATAGACGGCATTATCTTCTCTTGACTCATGGGTCCCGTCCTTGCATTGAAATAATTGAGTTATCTTTCTTAACTTTGACCCAAGATGGCTGCCTCCATTGGAGGAAACTAGTCTAGTCTGTATCAAATGAAAATAACATGTATTGAATACAAGACCCACCAGCGTGAAAGTAACAGTTTTCATGCAAATTTTAATAGGTACTGCTTATTGTGTGTGAATATTTATAAATAAAACTGATAGTTGATAGAGGAGGGAAGGCTTTTACTAGCTGCTTTATTATCTGAGTGTTCTTTCAAAACTTTCTTGTTCTGTTCTACAGTTCTTTTAATGTTTTTTTTTTTTTTAGAAAATAAAAGCAAAAGTTGATAGTTTTGACTTTTTTGCTGCTAATCTATTCAGTGAGGAAGTCTAAGTTTGTCGTGAATTGATATAAACGGACACACAAAAAATCAGCCCTACTCAAACTGACTAACAGTCAGTACGGGTGCACTATGACTAGTACAGTGTACAGTATCTGAAGAGCCCACAGACAGTTCTCAACCTCATCAACTATCAACACAACTGTCTTAATAATTGTTCTCTCCTCTGATTATAGTGAGAGTGAGTAGTAGTGAGACGTGACACTGGTCTCCGCTGTGTGGACTGTGTGTGACACTCCGAAAAAAATCAATCTAACACACTCCAACTAAGCAAGTCCAGATTAAAGTAAAGTTAAAGTCACTAAAGAAAGTGCTACAGTAGAAAATGAACTTAAGAAGTTCCCTTTTTTTTGTGTTGGCCTCTGAGAATTTCGCCCTTGGTCAATTTTTAGATGTTTAGGGAACTCTCACCATTCTTCTGAGAAATCCAATCTCTCTACTCTACTCTGTGGCTTCTAATCATCTTTTCATTTGTTCGTATATTGTTCATGATTTGCTTCCGTAGTTAGAACTACTGGCTCTATATAATATAGTACCACTGAACTCTCGTTCTCACTTCTATTGACATAGGCTTCTTGCACAAGACGTTTTTCGTTTTTTGAAGTGCTACTTTGGCCTGTGCTATTCTGCTTTTTATATCTGTGGTGCATCTTCTGTCTAATATTACTGTGCCCAGGTATTTGACGTTCTGCACTTGTTTCAGATTTGTTTTGCTTATTTTAATTTTGCATGATGGTTATGATTGTTTCTTCGGTATGACCATTTCTTCTGTTTTCTTACTATTCAGATTGGGACCTTTCTTGTTGCTTTCTTTCACTATTATGTCTATCATTTCTTGTTGTTTGTTCTCAGTGTCTGCTATTAAGACTGTGTAATAAATAACTAGATGGCCATTGAACATTTTATGGTGCAAAGTTTTTTTATCTTCAAGAGGGAGCAATTTAGGTACTTTTGTAGGAGCTTTGATAAACACCCGACTGTACATCAAGGTATTTCAAACTTCCCTCTAGCTTCGGCTACTGATTTTTGGTGTTCCAGGACACTGATGGCAGTTGAAGGTGGCAAAAAAAAGATCAAATTTTAACTAGAGTTCCCAAAAGATAACAAATGGCTATGCATCTATACATCAAAATAATAGGAAGGTCACCAGAGGCACACCAATGGGTGTCACCAGATCATAGAACGGAAAATCAAATTGATCACATATGTATTAATAATAGGTTTAAGTCATCCTAACAGGATGTAAAAGTGTATGGAGGGGCAGATGTAGCTTCAGATCATCATGTCATGGAATACCTCCTATAAATTTAGACAAAATGATTCTCCCTATACGACATTTTGTATGCATTATATGTATGTTTTTTTTTATTCAAGATCATTTAGATCAAAGAGGCCAATATGGAGATATTTAGATGCTTTGTGCATCTAGTAAGTGTAGAATTTAAAAGAAATCTGACCAGCTGGACATTTTCTGCAGCAATTTAATGACAAGAAACAGCCAAAATCATTTAATGGCGTCTTACAATATATTGGACCACCTTATAAAATATTCCTCAATAAACATGTGGTGTAATTAAAATAACTTAGATTGATTAAAGCAGTATTCAATATGATTATTTTATTTATTATTAATTTTTTTCAAATTGTGTACAATTTTTATGAGAGCTGACCAACAGGTTATGTTATTTTTTGGAGATAGACACTAATATAAAATATACAATATATTGAATATCTTGCGGGTTCATGAAACACACACTTTTGTCTTTATTTTACATATACGATTTTATAAAAAATATACCCTGTTGTAGTTGTTATGGATTCATAAGCCTATGAGTTGACACCCTTCAGTCCAATGCCATGTAGTGATATGTAATAAATACACCTTGTTGAAGTTGTTTTTGTGGATCCCAAAGCCTGTGAGCTGACACCCTTCAGCCCAATGCCATTTAGTGATATCTCCAACAAATACACCTTCAAAATAGTCTTCTTCTCTTATCTATTTATATTTTAAATATTAATTTAACATGTCATTTAAATCTGATCTTCTTTCTGACAAGGACACACAATGCCATGAATGCGAGGCTTGGCATTTCTGTTCACAAGATGGGCATTATTGCAAAGGTATTGGCAGGTATGCAGACATGCATTTTTATTCTTGCTCTTTAGTATTTATGATATTTATTCGTACTACATGATTCTTTAATGGCTGTATAGTTGATATTGAATAAAGCACATAACATTAATCACAATGACTGTCTAATAGATAATGCATGGCTTAATCTGTGATTTCTACAAATATACTCATTGTCTTGTCAAACTACTCAACTCTTAACTTCTCAACTTATTCTCATCTTATTGTTGCTGTATCACATGGTTTACATTATTCTGGCGATCCTTTCCTTGCTGGGTGTCTCTTGATGACCTCAAGGTTCATATGTCTTCAACTATCCATTCTGCTTCCATTGATCTTATATTAACTGATTAACCTTCATTATGACTGGTCTGTGTTTAAAATGCTTATTATTTTATCAGCAGCTCCACTAAAAGATAACACTATTTCCTTCTGGACACCACATGGTTTGTGAATTCATTAGTTACCAAGGACCGGTTTGAATTCAAGACAAGGTCTACCCCAGATTTTAAACTTGTGGGTAGAGAAACAATGCCTTCTATAAAATCCTCTTCACCTACTGCCATACTATTTCCTCAGAGAAATATTTGGTACCCATTTTTACAGACTGTGTAAACAAGACATTACTGAACAGGGGATCCAGGAACACTCTTTGTTATCTGAAATTGGTTCTTCTTCTTTCTCATTGTGTCATCTTATTGGACAACAACAAAGCTCCTCCACTTATTGTGGTCATTGAGGGTCATTCTTTGCAGAGTGTCTTTTCTATCTATATTTCTACTGTCCTCCACTACATTGCCCTTGGTCTACTTTTCTTTCATCTTCTCTCTGCAGTCCACTACAAGACAGCTCTTATGATTGCTTCTGGATTTCTTCAGTGACCAAGACCTATCAAGCTCCATCACCAGCATCTTTTCTTGGTTGTACTTTTTGAACAGTTCCTTATTGTTGAATTTCTTTGGCCTAGTTATTCCCGTGTGTTACCGGGGCCTCATTATGAGGTAGTTAAATAATAGTGACACTGTGACCTTCCAGGCATGTCGTAAGAGGTGACTAAGGAGGTTGATCGATGGCTTGACAAGCTGTCATTGTAAAAACTATTGTTATGGAAACAGGCAGTGATCTCTGCAATATGTGCCATTTTGGCACTCAAGGTTTCTGTTTTTGAGATTGTGGTTCAGCCCTATGTGCCATCTTCGGCTCGAAAGGACAATAGATAGATAGATAGTTATTCTTAGAATTTCCTCTTGTGTGAAATGATGACAGTCCTGATGCTCTCTTTTCTGCTCTCAAGCATTCACACTCTAAAGAAAGCACTGAAAGTACATAGATCTTGTATACTTTAGTTCATTTTTTGTGTTGGACTAGGTGACATTGACTTAATCACAGTTTAGGCCTCATGGTCTTCATGATCACAGAACAGACACCACATTACAATAAACACAGTAGATGTGTATGCTAGAATATTGTGAGGGTTATTCTCCCTATACTAACACACACATACCCCCACCCCCCAGCCTCTTGGATCGACTTTCACTCTTCATGTTCACAATATTTGTTATCTATGCTGTGCACTGCTTTCAACTTCAGAGGCCTTTATGGGCTATTCTTTTCTATTTCCAACTGCCAATTGTTCTTTAACTTGTGCAGAAAGCACACAGGACCTTCTGTTTTTTTTTTTGCTATTATCTGAGACATCAGATCTCACTGCTCAGAGCAGAGACCAGGGAGGGTAAAGCAACGAAGAAGTGATTTGAAGTGAAAAATGTCCACACCCTGTGGTGAGATTTGAACTTGGGACCTTCTTGGCCAGAGGCTCCCCAGACCCCTTCAACCAGATACAGGAAGCAATTATATGTGATACAGTTAACACATTCCATACCATGAGCTACAAAAACTGATGCTAGTTACTTAACCCAGAAGTCAGGTTTTTTTTTTTACATTTATTGACGTTTCCACAGTTTTTTTTTTTTACATTTATTGACGTTTCCATAGTTTTTTTTTTCCACTAAAACCTAATTCTCATTTTCACTATTTTTTTTACTTCCTGAGCTAATTGCCCAACAGACCACATGTTTTTTTATTAATTTTCATTTATTTTCTCATTGTTATTTAAAATTGTTAAAAATTTGCGAAAATGACCATGTCACAGTGAGTTAACTCTTTCCGTACGGAAGCTTTTTATCAATGCAACAGAAGAGATGTCAGAAACAAACTTTTTCTTAGTTTTAAGAATTAATTTACATATTTATATTTACTTAACATATAACATATTATATTTGAATTTTTAGATAATTGAACAAGGAATTAGATTTCACTAATACCAAGATGATACAAGACTTGTAAAAAGAATATGGTTTGATGACGGTTTACACCAATCAAATGAGAGTGACGCACAGTGTGGTGAAACGTACACGGTCGAAATCGACATGACGCATAGTGCGGCGAAACGTACGGAAAGAGTTAAACCCGTTAGAATTGTGTTAAAGTATTGATGTCTAGCAATCAGTTGAAAAAAATGGAGGAAAAGTTTTTGAAGAAGTCACCATATTGTCTTTAGTAAATAATTGTAGATGAGCTTGTGCTACACTTTGAATTAAACAAATACAACAATGCATCTGTGATTAAAAACATAAATGCTATTACTTTTTTTTCAATTGTCGTTCTGCTGTGTTGGGATTCTTATCAATGTCGATTTTAGCATTATAAATTGACTGTGGTCCACAGCTACTCCAAACAACTCCATCAGAGAAGGCCATGATGGCCACATTTTATCATGTGCTGGATCATACAGCTTCCAAGACTCAAGAATGTGTTCTCCATTTTGTTGGAGATAGACCACAAAGTAAAGTTTCCAAGTCTGAATTTCTTAAATATATGTTGCCAAAGTGGGGTCTTATCTCATTTCTGGGAGTGGCTGTGAAATTGAGAATAAAACAAAATAATAAAATTATGCATACACACTGTGGTTACCATATAGATTACATGTCAGGGTTTTTACTGTTTCTGAGTCTATGAACTAAAGACTCATGTAGACTTCATGCCTTAAAGAATATCATCATGAATTTACCTCTTGTAGAAAATAAAATGTTTAATCTACATGTGATTGGCAAATTGATAACTAATTGAGTTATTTACGGGTCATCATCATTGCACTCTGAACATGTCCATAGGTGCTCAGATCCCCTCCTCAGCAAGTCCAGCGACTGACGACTCCAGTTCTATGTTGGTTGATAAGTCTTCTTACACAGCCACTAAGTTTCTCATTTCTGGCTGTGCCCATCTTAACTCCCATTTCCATCATCCGAAGAAGTGATGTGGATCTGTGTTTGTCGAAGTCCTGTGCTCTTCCCACATCTCGGAGGGCATTGATGATGTCCTCCCGATCCATTGGTTGCCCGTCCTCAACGACAGCGCAGCTAGCCAACCTGTCCGCTCTTTCATTTCCCCATACTCCCGCATGTGCAGGGACATAGCCAAAGGTGACCTTACGTATTTTGGACTTTTGCAATAACTCTACCCATTGCATGCGTACAGAGCCTGCCTCCACTTTTTTTATCATGCTCATCGAATCACTCAGTATACATGCATGGGTGTAGTCTTGTGACTCTAGTCATTTCAATGCCTTAGTCACTGCCATCACCTCCATTGTCATGCTACTCGTGTTCATGACGTATGCACCACTGTCTTCTTTGACTATTCTGCCTGCTGAGCGTGCTGTAAATGCCCATGCACTTCTTTGGTGTCGTCTTACAGATCCGTCTGTATTGATGACTGCATCTTTCTCATCTGTGTTATCGCAGATGAGACCGTTGACCTCAGCATTAACCACGACCGGGTTCTGTTCCCTATTTTTCCTGTTGAGTGTGACAATATACGAGAAAGTCCCTTTGAACGACGTAGGCACTGTTATCCACTTCTCACCAACACTGATATTGGTAAGCCCACAGACCTGTTTGATGACATCTTCTGCTCGGCCCACCCATGATTTACCTCTTTTTAGTCTGGCACCTTTCCCTGTGTTGAGCACATGGTGCAATGGATGCTCTTTATCTCTACTAATCTTCAGGTATGCTCGTGCTCTCCAGATCTTGATTCTGTCATCCATGGTTGGAAAGTCAAGAAGATACCTCATTGCTACACAGGGAGTGTCCCTTGTACATCCCATGATAATGCACATGGCTTCATTTGATAACTAATTAAAATAATCCACCTCCTGTTACACTTAGTGCAGTTTCATTGGTACTCAGTCCTTCCTAGTAGGTGACACAAAATATGTATGTTCATAGTTTCTGTAGCTTGCTAGTCATACACACTCCTAATTTATTCTTATAGTTGCCACATACTTGTACCTAGCTTCACTTAATTCTCTGATTCAGCACCCTCATTGCTACTTTCCAATACTCAATTATAGACTGAGTTCATGTGTCTTCCTTGTCAAGTTTCCACCACTATGGATGCCTTCAAAACAAGCTGTTTTGCATTGCCATGGACTACTGAATGACCAGGACAGGTGATCCTTTTTTTTGCCTCTTAATGGGACACTATAGACTAAACAGTCATTTGTACAAACTAAAGCAGGACTCATCACTCATGTGTATATACGTTGACACTGTACACACAAGCTGGTGAACATATATTGCAGGATTGCTACTTATTTAATCAATTATAGACTGAACATTGGCCACAGAGGCTAACATCAACACTAGTGTGTTTAGGGGTCCTGAATAACATGAAAAAACAGCACAATATAATCTGAGAACTGGATGATTTGTATAGATATTACTACACAGAGAGTGACTGGGAAGAAGACCCAGAATTTGATGGTCTAAGACAGTGATTCCCAACCTTTTCCAAGTTGTGACCCTATTTTATAGAAAGTTACCGGCGACCCTGACACAATAAAAATAGGCTTTTTAATGGGGTAAATGGAAACACGTCAAAAATAGGTTTTCAGTTTAATATAATTCTAAATAATGTTAACTTAACTACCTATTTAACTTGATGAGTAAAATTGAAATCATGAACAATTTTAAAAGTTTGCAATTGGGTTTTTGTTAATGCAAACTTCGTGTCATTCTCAAAATTTATTCTGTTTCTTGTTTCGGTTTTCAGCTGAAGAAGTATTGGAAATCCACTCTCACAGAGATATGTAGAAACAAAGGGGAATAAAACTCAAAGTGCAAAAAATCATCTATCCCAACAAACGAAAGATCGTTAGATGTTTACATAAACAAATCTCTGTGCAGGATGTGATGTCTTTATTTTTTTTTTGTTTTTTGTTTTCAAATTTTTCATAGCAGCTGACCACTGCCTGGCGACCCCATTATGGGTCACAACCCATTGGTTGGTTCAAGTCCTCCAAAGTAGCAGTAAGTGCCTTCATCTCCATTCTCATGCTGGAAGTAGAGATAGGTAGAAACTGTTGAGGATCAATAGCAGACTTCCTTAACACATTCTGTACCACGAGCCTCAAATCGCAATTCTAGTAACCGGCAGGAGAAACTCAATTATTGATGTCTTCACAATTATTTCATCTAAAACCTTGTAATTCTCCTATTTCACCTCTTTTATGACTTCCTGAGCAAATTGTCCCGATTTATTTTCTCTGTTATTTCAAATTTTAGAAAAATTCTGAAAAAAAAGTCCGGCCCACAGTGTGTGCTAGGCATATGGGGAATATGGTGATAGTGACCATATTTTTCTATGACTACAGCACATTTATGGGTGATGTGGCCGGTAACACACCAGGCCGTCTTTACCTCCCAGAAAAATCTCTGGTACCCATTTTTAGAGGTTGGGTGAACCCCGGAGCCAAGTCAGTCCGGAAAAAAAATCCACTACTGTGTGAAACCCCTTTTTTAATGAGTTGTAATGCTGACTTGTTTTGAATATTTTCTTGAAATCTTAAAATGCTATCATTGATTAATCATTGTCATCTCAGGTGTGTCCACCATAGGCTTGTCTGGCCTAGGGTATGTGGCTTTTGATGTGAATCGTAATCGAATTAAACCTGAACAAAGCTTTTTAGATGCTGCCAAACATTACATAGTACTTCACAGCATGGCCATATACGGAGGACTTATGAGAACTAAATTGGAACAGGCAACCAGAAACGTAAAGAAAGCACAAGAAGAGTTTCTCCTAGAGCAAATCAGGGCTAATTTGGGCACCGAGTACAGCAGAGATATGAAGGTGAGAAGTCAGCATTTTTGCAGCTTAATTTAATATGCACTAATATGGTGGTTGCATTGAGTAGTTTTTTTTTTTTATAAACACTAATGTTGATAATATTGAATAACATGTTTATATATAATGTGTAAGAGCATAGTTAATAGGTCTTCTTCTTTCTTTCAACTCCATGTGGAGCATAGTAAAAAAAAGTAAAGTATCCCCGTCACGCCAAGTGGCGGCATATAGGGAATATGGTGTTAGTGATAATAAATTTTACAGACCTTCGGCACATGATTTTTGGGGGAATGTGGTCGGTATTACACCCGTGCCCCTTTACTTTCCCAGAAAAAAATCCAGTACCCATTTAAGGCTGGGTGAACCCGGAAGCCGTCGGTTGGGATCGAACCCTACCCCTTTGTGGTCCACTAACCACTGAGCTATCGTGATGTGGAGCATAGGTCTTCAATATATATACTTTCCAAGCTGTCCTGTTTCATGCCACTTTTAATATTGTCCTATGCCTTCTCCATTCTCTTCATCTCTATTTCCACCTGTCTTCTTCAAGTATATTTTGGCCTTCTTCTTTATCTCCTTATTTTGTGCAGCTTTTCCTTGCTCACTTAGAGTACATACTGTGCCAGTTCTGGAGGATTTCCTGGTAGGCATAAGGTGAGTTGATGACCAGGACTCCTGCATGTTTGTAAAGTTTTTGCACCCTTTTTTTTTTACAGGATAGCTGGTCCATGCCCAATCTTCTTAGTTGCCTCTTACAAATATTCCTGGTAATGAACAACCCCAATGTTGTACTCCCCTTTCAGGCCCAGCAGAGCATGAGTGTAGTTCCTAGGTGTTTAATGTTTATTTTTTTTAAAATTACATTCATACATTTTGTCCAAGGAAAATATGTTACACTTAACAGAAATCAACCAAGAAGTGCATAATGGATTGAAGTACACACTATTATTCTATCTATTGACCTTTCGAGCCGTAACCGGCCCATAGGGCGTAGACCAAGATACACCTTCTCCTATATGAATTTTTTGTTCTAGCAGTTTTCTTTTAAAGATATTTTATCAAATCTCGCCATCTGTCTCTGTTCTGTGCAAGCAGTTCTATCTCATTGAGGGAGCCGATTCCTGCTGCTCTTGCCTCTCTCATCAATGTTCTTCTCAGTGTCTCCCTGGGTCTTCCTCTTTTTCTTTTACCTGTTGTTTCCCATAAGAGGGCTTGCTTTGCTATTCGGTTATTATCTCTTCTCATCACATGTCCAACGTATGACCATCGTCTTTTCTTTATTACTGAAGATATTAGTGGTTGATTGGCGATTTCTCTAATTTCCTCGTTTGTTTTGAATTCGTTCCATGCTATACCAAGTATTTTCCTTAGACATTTATTTTTGAATGCGTTCAACTTTGTTTCTATATCTCTTGTTGTTTTCCAGCTTTCACACGCATACGTAAGGGTTGATAGTACATTTGATTTGAATAGCCTAAGTTTTGTGTTTGTGCTGATAAGTTTTGATTTCCACAACTTTTCAAGGCTTCTGAAAGACATTGCTGCTTTAGCTATTCTGATTCTAATTTCTTTACTTGTATCCCCTTCTCGATCAATGTGACTTCCAAGATAGATAAAGTGGTCGATCTCTTCTACTGGTTTGTTTTCCATGTATATTTTGTCACCTGTTGGAATTAAACCAGTCATGACTTTAGTCTTTTCATGATTGATCTCAAGCCCAATTTTGCTGGCTATTGATGATAGTTCATTTGTGTTTTCCTGCATCGTTTTTATCTGACTGCTGATGAGAACTCTGTCATCAGCAAAGTCGAGGTCCTCTAAATGGTCTCCTTGATGAAACACTATTATTGTGGATAGATATTTAAATTATGCTTGGCCAAGTCTTAATATGAGACTCTTATGCCATCACAATAGCATCCATTCTGTAGGCCCACCGCCCCCGCACCCCCCCCCCCCCCTTCCCCAAACATATTACTTAAAACAGGATATAGCCAAATATTATTTAAGAGGAAGATGAGAAGAATGCACCATATCTGAGGCAAACTTTTATAAAGAAAAAAGAATTCCATCACTCCCCCTGGCATACAGGGAATATTATGTCAGTGCCAGGTTGGCCACTTGTACCATTTTGAATGAAACAGTACTGTTTTTTCCATATTTCCTGGCCATCCTGCTGTTTTAATGAAAATGTTAGTCTTCTCTCATTTTTAATAAAAATGTCAATTTTTTCATCCTGTTTTTGTTATCTTGTTTTGTAAAAGCTATAAATATATTTTACAATTTTAAAAGATTGAAATTTCCTTATAATATTAATTCATCAGAGAAATATTCCTGGTACATCATCATCATCATCGAGTGCCATCTCTGCATCGAAGGTTGGATATCATGGAGCGCCATTCTGCTCTGTCTCTTGCTTTGATGGTGCAGGTTGTCATAGGTTGACTTGTCCATCTTTTGATGTTGCTCACCCATGTTATTCTTGGTCTGCCTCTGCCTCTTCTAACTTGTATTTTTCCTTCCAAGATTACTTTTAGTAGGCTGTTGTGTCTTTTAACATGCCCCAAAAAATCTCATTTGTCTTGTTTGAATTGTGTTTGGTAGTTCTCTTTTCATTTTTAGTTGTTTTAAGACTTCATTATTTGTTTTCTTTTCTTTCCATCCAATTATATCTATTCTTCTATATATTTACATTTCAAAGGCTTCAATTCTCTGTTCTGTCTTCTTGTCTCATGTCCATGTTTCTGCACTATACAGGAATGTTGAGAAGATATAACATTTTGCTATTCTTTGTTTTAGTCCTGGTGCTACTGTCTGTTAAAAAAAATATGCTTTTGGTAGTACATTAACAAAATGATAACATATTGCAAATTTATTGTCCTGTCATGGAGTTTGCAATGTATGGTATTTATATTTATCTGTTATAACACTACATCATACATTATTACAAACTTTTCTCGTTAATTTTTTTTTCTTATCCTTTCTAAAGTTAGATGAAGTTGAAAGTGTGAAGGATTTTCTGAGAATTCATCCACTAACTCGCTACCCAGACTATTCCAGATATATCAGTCGAATGATGAGTGGGGAAAAGCAAATACTTACCTCTAAAGATGTCCAGATTTTTGCGGTCACGTCTGGCACATCAGGTGTCAGTAACATTGTACCTATTTTACCAAAGCAGACGAGGACGTTTTTCTCAGAGGTAAATGTGCCTAAAGTTCATGAGGCTGCAGTAACTTCAAAGTGGTGACAGTGAAATTAGGTCTTTAAAAAGTAGTTCTGTTTAGGATTGAGGGGTGGGGGATGCACGGACTGAAAGCAGCTAGTGATTCATATATGAATGCTTCCAAGAGGAACAATTAGAAATGACTCATGCATAAAGTTTACTACGCCCCATGCTTATGTTGAATGTTTTACATTTATTATTTATTTTAGTTATATCATTTTTGATTCAAGATTTTTTTTCATACATTAACCCAAAATTTTGTTTCACGTTTTTTTTAAGTTCATTAAAAAAAATGTAACATTGTATTCGGGGCGTGTATGAAGACAACTATAGATGTTTAGATAGACGAAATCTATCTTATCTTCATTATGTTATCTTTGCGATGTTTTGGGATGTTGCTTTATTTGATATTTTATGCTGACCGTTAACCTCGGTCAGCTGTTAGCCTGTGACAACACGCCCTTCCAGCCCTTGTCAGTTCTGTCCCTGTGACCTTCTCCGGAATGTCACCCTCGTGTTTACACTGAGGCCAACTCCTGTCTGGGTTCACCGGACGCTGATCGCCAACCTTCTTGTTATGATGACTTACTCATGTTGTGTTTTGCCGTGACAACTTGTTGTTATTCTAGTACATGCCCAGAAGGGTGACGCAAGGCAAGATGTTTACACTGGAAACACATAGACAAACGCTTGAATATAAAAGTTAGTCCAACTTTTATTCAGTCACCATGTATTATGGTTACACACACAATAGATTGCCACTTACATACTTGGAGTGCACTCCTCTGGGGATCCACACGCATTCATACTAAATGACTAATTATCTGTGAACCGACCCATCGTCAACTCACCCCTAAAGTTATCCTGGTTCTTGTGCTATCTAATTAGATGTGGACTGACCCATCGTCTGCCCACCCCTAACCTAACCTAACACTAATTTGTGTGGCAGTCTTCAGTCCACATCGTCTCACTGTATCTCAAGTTGGCTACCCCAAACTATCGTGTGTCTCTTCCAGACTGTCCGTAAGTCATCTCTGCAACCGTCCCCTTCGAGTGTTCACTTCCAGTGCTTTCTAAAGTGTTCTGTAAACTCTAGTGTTCACCTCTTAAATTTGGCTCTTGCCAGCCAATCAGAATCTTACTTCCCACTCATGTCTGACCACCCACTTCCTAGGCATGGCCATCACCATTTTCCGCGTGAATCCCAATCCCTTGTTTCCTTTTTCTCCTGACCTTGTCTTAATGTCTGGTTTCCTTGACCCTGTTCTATCGTCTGTTTATTTCTCCAAGGCCTTCACTTTGCACGTGTTTTCCTGGATCATCCTCTATTTTTCTGGGACTTCTCTTTATGTGTTTTTTCCTTGTTTAACCTGGTTCTTTCGTCTCCTATCTCCCCCCTCACTTCTAGACTGTTCTCGATTCTCTACTTTCTCCTTCACTGTCTCCATCCTTTTCTTCCTCCTCTTCTACAACATCAATGTAATGAATTATGAGGCCATGGATAATAATGCAGGTGCTATCAGTGTTTAGAGGAGAAGGGTTGCCAACTTTTATTTTGCAGATGATATCATTGAGAAGGTGAGCTGTGAAGTGCCAAATAGAGTGTCTGAAATATCTGAAGTATTTAGAATGGAGATCAGTGCTGATAGGATTAAGCTAAGGACTATTAACTGTGAAAATTTGTACACACTTCAGAAGTAATGGACATCTACTAAAGAACAGTTAATGGATTCAAATACCTTGTGTCAGTTGTTTCTAATGGCCATTCCAAGCTTGATGTACTAGTGTGAATTGCAAAATAGCCCTGGTAAAACAAAGAACTCTGTTTTGCTTGTAATGTTTATTATGATGTTAGAACTCTTATTTTATCTCATCATGGACACATTTTTGGGTACTATTGTCTAGAAGGAGTGCCTTTGTCTGATGGTAAATTTTAAAATGGTGATGTTCTTTGATCTACTGGTTTGTTTGACTTGGTTGTGTGGAACCTCGCTTCCATTGGTAGTTTGTATCTTATGGTTACTCCGTTCGTATCCTGTGGTTACTTCACGTTGTGTTGCTTAGTGTTCATATCTTGAGCGTGACTGTTCCTTAGGTACAACCTGTTAACAACAACTGTGACTACTGCAATAATGAACAAGTCTCAGGTAAACAACAACTTCAAGTACTTTATTTTACATAATCCACTGTATAACAACACTCTCAATAAAATGAGTCTGGGCAGCATGTATCATCGCTCCAGTGTTCACGGTAGTAGTAAGGTGGTTCTGACCCCAACCTAACTATATCACGACCAAATTCATGAGCTCTTCATAAAACACTTCATAAATGATCTTAATGTCCACTTCACAAACACTTATCATGTTCTCATTCTCGTCTCAGAACATATCACATGTCCACTCAATGGTATATTTACTGTCACTCTTCATAAAATTATTTAATATCCTTAGTTACTGAATAAATCACGCCTTGATTTCTAAGACTATTCTCCCTCCAACTATGGTTATCTTCTGTTACTCCGAATGAACTAACACTGTTTGAATTAGTCTCTGAGTCTCTCCACACACTGTTAAAGTACTTTGACCATTCTGCTCATGTACAGTCTTCGAGCTTAACGCTCATCTGGTGATCTTCCGCTAGATGCTAGATTAGGTTTCATCACTTGATCATTGCGTGTGATCTTCCATTGCTCCAAGTGAATTAACACTGTCTATTTAGTCTCTGAGTCCTCTACACCCATCTTGAAATACTTTGTGCATTCCGCTTGGCCATGGACTGTGGACACTAGTCTGCTAGTGATCTTATCTGTCTTTGTCTGGGCAGCCGTTTAAATACTTCTTACCTCAACCAATCAGATCTTGCCCCATTCCTTTTACTCCTCAACCCCAGTCTCGATTTGGCTAAAAACCCCATTCTCTTTAAATTCTGTCCACTCTCTGAGCATCCAGATCATTCTATATTACTTGTGACATTGACCCCTTGCTATTTATTAATATATTTTTAACTCAATCTGTCATGTATCACTCATTTAAACGATGCCATCAAGTCCGCTATTCTTTGTTCTCTCTTCACGCTTGGCTGCTTTCCCTGACCCAACTCTCCCATAATATCCTATCCTCCATGTGCAGCCCTGAACTTGTATTCTGTCTGGAGACGTCCTACTCATCTTGTTCTCCCCATTCTCTTGCTTGCGTTCGCCCGATGACTAAAGTATTCTAGAGTATTCTAAGTAGACTACAGAATTACTCTTCATCATCCGCCCTTAAAAGGACGTTAAGTGGGTGTGTCTCCGTTGTGTTGTGGTTTACAGTATAACTGTGATATTTGCGCCTTTCGGCCCAACACATCCAACTTCAGCATGACCCCATTCTCTTAAAACCCATAATTATCTTTTCAATTCCTATTACATTGCTACAATTGCCTGTCTTACACCAGCATTGGCTTTCTTTCCCAGAAAAATCCGGTAGCCATTTATGACTGGGTAAACCTTGAATCTACAAAAATAAAAATGTTCAACTCCAATGTTAAGTCAGTCCTATTATATGGCTGTGAAACATGGAGAACAACAAAAGTGGCAATCATGAAGATACAGACTTTCATTAATGGATGCTTACACAGAATAAAAGAATGGAAATGGCAGAACATATTCACTAACGTAGAATTATGGAAATGTACCAGTCAAATACCAGTGGATAAAGAGATACAGCTAAAACGATAGCGCTGGATAGGACACACACTGCGGAAGCCAACTGAGAGTATTACACAACAGGCCCTTTTTTGGAATCCCCAGGGGAAAAGACTAAGCGGAAGACCAAGGAATTCTTGGAGAAGACAGATAGAAGCAGAGATGAAGATGATGGGGAAGACATAGATTGATCTTAAAAGAATGGCAGGAAACAGAATGACTTGGAAAGTGTTTGTTGAAGACCTATGCTCCACAGGGAGCTGAAAGGTAGAAGAAGAAGAAACCTTGAATCTGTTGATATGAATTCAGCACAGCCTGAAATCCACACTAGTTGAGTTCATTAACCATTGCTTTACTGCAACTCCTGGTAAAAGTAAAGATAATCTGGAATGCCAATAACATTATGACCATGTACAGCATTAGATTGATCTCTCCTGTTTGTTTTTATATCAAACTGGCATATTCATTCTAATCTTGGACATTGTGCAGTATCATCACAATGTTGTGAGCCTACTACATTACACCCATTCATAAAATGGATATTTTATAGAAGTTGTCTCAATCTGCCACACCACATACAAAATATAAAATTGTTTAGCTCAAGCAAATATTTATGTAAGAATAATATTTTAGTAGTTAATGTCTGTAACTAAAAGATGGGCAAATCGGAGAGTTTACGAACTGCAATATTGAATTTTTAACCACAGAAGTATTAAAATGTTAAGATATAAACCTTCTTCTAATCACTTTGAATGTGTAACAGAAGAGATGTGTATATTTTATCTGACTGGATAGACACAAATGAGCAGATCAACTAAAATACCAGTGTGACGTAGCAACCTTGTTGCTCTCATCTTCTTATACACATGCAATACATGTACTTTAACAGCAGAATTGCTGCAAAAAATGCAAGTACTTGAGATAGATGGTTTAGGACATTTATACTTATACCATAACATCAAGAAAGTAGTCCAACATAGAGCCTGAAAACAATTCATAACATCAAGAAAGTAGTCCAACATAGAGCCTGAAAACAATTCATAACATCAAGAAAGTAGTCCAACATAGAGCCTGAAAACAATTCATAACATCAAGAAAGTAGTCCAACATAGAGCCTGAAAACAATTCATAACATCAAGAAAGTAGTCAAACATAGAGCCTGAAACAATTCATAACATCAAGAAAGTAGTCAAACATAGAGCCTGAAAACAATTCATAACATCAAGAAAGTAGTCAAACATAGAGCCTGATAACAATTTGGTTAGTATGATGATCACCTTACTACTACTTTAGGGATTAAAATGAGATGGTATGACCCTATAACATGCACATCATGTCTGACTGAAACCATCGTACAAGGAGCTGTTGCTGAAGTCAGTTGCAAAAGGCAGGCAGTGAAAGAACTGTAATGATGATTTTATGGAATGGACATGTCACTATTTTGCCAAATCACATATAGTAGCAAGAATCAAAGTAAACTACTAGTGATTACTGTTGTATACACATATAATGAGACCAGGTATAACTAGAATCACGATATAAAGTCTGTTTTTAAAATCCCCAAATTTTTTCTGCTTTATATTTAACAAAATTTTGTATAATGCTAATACCCAGACTGCAAATTAGTTGTAACATTTTTTGTGAAATTCGCAGAGCTAAAAAAGACTGTTAACAGTGTGTACTTTGCTTGTCGATGTGTAAATTGTGTGGTACGGCCATACACACCCAAAGCCAAGACTTCATTATCAGGCACTGATGACCAGTGATTATGTAATATCAAACTTTTTTGTAGAGGACATAACTACTCAACCTGTGCCTAAAGTTTACTTTGTACATTCTCCTATTATTAAACCTAAATAGGATATAACAATATATGGTTATAATGACAATATTATGATGGTCCCAACAGTCTCATTATAACCATATTCTACTGCGTTTGTGTCATTGATCAAACCCTACAGTTCATCAAGTCATGGGATAGGTGAGGTGGTATCCATCTATCTATTGTCCAAAGATGGCATATAGGGCAGGAACACAAGACTCTCCATGTTTGATGATCTTTGCTGTTAACTTTCAAACTTTGCACAAGATCTACAGTGTCTCTTGCCAGACATCACTTGTCTAGCAGCCTTTCAATCTTGGCAAGGGAGCTGACACTTGCTGTTGCTGCCTCTCATATCAATGTTTCACTATGTGTATCTCTATGTCTGCCTCTTTTCTTTATGCTTGCTGTTTCCAATTATTTTAGTTAAGTTTATTTGATCAATAGAATGTCAGGCCACAGGAAGGAAAATAGATTTAAAAATAAATTGACATGAACATGTATTATTTAGCCATGTCATCACTATTTATCTTGAAGTTCAGGTGAACTTCTAGGAATGTGTAACACATGTTTTAAAATAATAAACCAGCATTTAATTTGTATTTATTTCATTAATTATTTTATTGAATATTTGTCAGTATCTTTACAATATATCTGTAACATGCTGCAGATCATACCTCCTTTGCACTCATGCTTTAAAACATAGTGTTTGAGTAGATAGGGGATAATATTTAATGCACCAACTGGCTGTTTACATTGCTTGTTGCATCTTCTTTTCTTTGTACCCATTTTTGCTAATGCATTGTGTACCTTATTAGGGCATATCTGTGATGTTTCGATGCATGCTGGATGCTTATCCAAACATCAAGAGTTTGAACAAAGATTTCAGGATATTCTTCACGCCCAACTGGCGATACACAATGGATGGTGTGCCAATAGGACCCATTGCACCATCACCAGACAGGTCTGCATGCTTCATAAGTTCAGTAAATATAAGAAATGAACCTTGCTAGTCCCTTGAACATGACAAGTAAGATGAAATGGAATTGAAAACAATTTTTCACTTTTTCCATTTGTTTCAACAAATTGTAGTTTCATCATGTTGATCATTAATTTATCTACAATAAACCACATAAACACCTTTAGTGATAGCTTCAAAACAGCTGGATATGGCTACAAGCTTTACCTGAGATTACAACACCTTCATAACAAATTATGAACTCAAATTATAAATTCTTGGAATTCAACAGTTTGGCATAGGCAAACATTTACCTATACCTTCCTTATTATTGCTTCAGGTAACCCCTGAATGTTGGATTAGTTTCCATTGATGTTGGATTTTTTACCAATGTGAGCTTCGGAAAAAGTATGAAACTGTTGTAAAAATGGGGGCTGTCTTTTTTTTATATAAATAAATATGACAAATTTTCAAGACATTTTTGTTTTCTTATGATGGGGAAAACTCTTTGGCTGCTGGCGAGACATCAAACAAACCTTTGTAATGTGGGATAGGCAGCGAATGATGCTAAGAGGAAGCCAAACATATGGCTGGAATGATGGATTGACGGTCTCCATGTCAATGGACAACATAATGCCGCTGGTAACCACGACAACATGTGGTAGAACTTCAGACCATAAATCAAACCTAAGCCAGAAAATGATTACCACATCCAATTACCATGTCTCTTCTTGGGTAAGCACAAAGCTTTGTAGCAAAAGTTCAAAGAAAATGCTATTTTTGGAACTCATAATTTTGAAAAACGTGTCATAAAAACATAACTTACTGACAGCTGTCATAATCTAGTGATAACAATATTCATATTTATAATATTGATGGAATAATACTTATACAATATATTTATTGATTAATTAATTTTATCATCTAAATAAGATTTATATCATTTATCAAAATCTTCCAAGTTTTTAACAGACAAAAGTTAGTCACAATTTCCAAAGTTGTTTCTTACCTGCAAGATCTCCAAGAAATCTCTATAAAAAGAAAAAAAACCTAGTCTTTATACATAAAAAAAAAAAGTAAAATACCCCTGTCACGCCAAGTGCCGTAAAGGGAATATGGTGTTAGTGACCATAAATTTTACAGACCTTCGGCACATGATTTTTGGGGTGATGTGGTCGGTATTTAGTCTTTATATAATCAGAACTAAATCTGCCATGCTTTTCAACTATTATGTTATAATAATTTAAATTATGCACTGAGTATTTAAATAATATAAAACATACATGCACATATTTTTCAAAAGTTAATATTTGCATTTCTGAAAATACTAGTTATCACCATAAAAAAAGTATCACCTACCAATGACTTTATTAAAAGTAATCATTTCCACTAATCCTTGTTTTTTTTTTGTCATTATCTATATTATAAAAATTAAAGGTCATCATCATAATTTATTATAAAATCACATTTGTATATAGATTTGAATTATGTAAAAATATTGGATTTTTTTTTTTTTGGGTTACATATAGCGCTGCCTGCTTAAATGGTAGTGTTTAATTCTTTTCTTTTTCAACATCTATCCACATTATAGCAAAATTCACTTATTGTCTATCTATCTATTGACCTTTCGAGTAGCTGGCCCATATGACTTAGACCCAGATACTCTTTCTCTTATCTAAATTTTTATTCTAGCAGTTTTCAATCCTTGTAAAGATCTTGTATCAAATCTCGCCATTTGTCTCCGTTTTGTGCAAGCAACTCTATCTCATTGAGGGAGCCGATTCCTGCTGCTCTTGCCTCTCTGATCAATGTTCTTCTCAGTGTCTCTCTGGGTTGGCCTCTTTTCCTCTTACCTGTTGTTTCCTGCATGAGGACTTGCTTTGTTATTTAGTTATTATCTCTCCTCATCATATGTACAATTAATGTCAATTTGCTTCTTAATTAGCTTAGTGTTTCATGTAATTATGTTTATGCAATAAGAACATGTCTTCTGTTTTACTTAAAGAACAAACAAAAGCAAGATGTATGGTTGTCTGGATGTTCTATTAAGAATAGTTATAACATCTCACAAATATATCACAAAACTGCTTTTTGGTGACAATGTTCCTTAAATGCAATTTACTTCTCTTTTATGAAGAGACATGATCACCTATGCCAGCAGGCATCATACTTGATGATGATGATTCTCTTTTATAGTCTATCATTTTGATGCTAAACACATAAATGTCATTCTTTGTTTGGGATATTGAAGCTCATATAAAAATTAAATGGTCCACACCTTTCAATCAACATTGTAAGTCATATAATGGGGATGTTATCAGCTCACTGGTGAATTCCAAAAACAGTACATGATTTTCATTTAACAATAAAAGTTTTTAAAAATAATTGTCCTGATCTTTTGTTAAATAACTAAATGAGTAAAAGACGCGGCAGTAGGTAATATCTGGTTACAAGTATGTGGAAAGTTAACGAACAATATGCCTAAGCACACAGTTAATTATATCAAATGGGTGCTAAAATTTATGTATAGTTTTGTAATCTTCAAAATGAACAGAAGCACAGCTCATAAAACATTTATTTTCTTGTTTTTGCAGGTCAACAAAACTTCTTCACATGTACACAACACCTGCCATTGTTTATGATATTACTTCTGAGCAACAAGCTCTTTACCTCTACCTCCTGTTTGCCTTACTTGATCCTCATTTAGGAATAATAGAGGCCAATTTTTCATTTGGAATTTTCATTGCTTTTGCTGCACTGGAGTCACAGTTGTCTCAGCTCACAAATGACATTGAACTTGGTAGGGTAGACCCAGATCTTAAAATTGACCCTAACATCAGAAACAAATTGAACAGTTTGTTAAAGCCTAACCCAAGTCGAGCAAATCAAATTCGACAGGCGGCAGAAATGGGCAAGGACTCATTAGCATTGAGAATATGGCCTGAGCTTCGTCTTTTGATAGCAACAGACACAGGAACTTTTGACTTGTATGCCACCAGACTACGGGAAAGCTATTGCAAAGGTGAAACATATTTTTGTACTTATAATTCAACTTTTTAAGTTTCATTGTGCGCTTTGACAGCCATGTTTCTGTGACGTTTTCATCATAAGTGGAAATACAAATAATATAAAGATACAAAATACATTGTAAGAACTGTAGATACTGAAATTTAATGTTTATTTTTTCAGTATTCTCTCTCTCTCTCTCTCTCTCTCTCTCTCTCTCTCTCTCTCTCTCTCTCTCTCTCTCTCTCTCTCTCTCTCTCTCTCTCTCTCTCTCTCTCTCTCTCTCTCTCTCTCATTTTAATTGTTATAAATTTCTGGCATTAATTGTTATAAATAATTGTCATCATCAATCAAACAACTCTAGGAGTCTCAGTGTACTCACCCCTCTCATGTTAATTGTTATAAATGATTGTCATCATCAATCAAAAAACTCTAGTAGTCTCAGTGTACTCACCCCTCTCATGTTAATTGTTATAAATGATTGTCATCATCAATCAAACAACTCTAGGAGTGTCAGTGTACTCACCCTTCTCATGTTAATTGTTATAAATGATTGTCATCATCAATCAAAAAACTCTAGTAGTCTCAGTGTACTCACCCCTCTCATGTTAATTGTTATAAATGATTGTCATTATCAATCAAACTCTAGGAGTGCCACTGTACTCACCCCTCTATGCTGCATCAGAAGGCCTACTTGGGATCAACATCTGGCCAAAAGAGCTTCCCTCACGCTACCTCCTTCATCCACATGCACAGTTCTTTGAGTTTATCCCTGATTATCGAATGGATGAAGAACAGCCCACAACTTATCTCATGCATCAGGTATCTTTTGCTTTTCTCATATGTCATTTAAGTGTAGAGATATACTTTATTTCTTTGCGCCCTCCTTTTATATAAAGTAAAGTAAAGTACCCCCCATCACACCAAGTGGCGTATAGGGAAATATGGTGTTAGTGACCCTATATTTTACAGACCTTCAGCACATGATTTTTGGGGTAATGTGGTCGGTATTACGCCCGTGCTGCTTTACTTTCCCAGAAAAAAATCCGGTACCCATTTAAGGCTGGGTGAACCCGGAAGCCGTCGGTTGGGATCGAAGCCTACCCCTTGTCCTTTGTAGTCCAGTTCACTAACCACTGAGCTATCACGGCTCCCTTCCTTTTATATAAGGGGTTAAGGCAAAGAAATGCAAATGAATGCATAAGTCAATTTATGATTGCAATAGAAGGGTTTATGAAGAAAAGTGCTAGTGCTGAATGGGACACATAAATGATAAGGATTCCTAATAGCTGCTGTGGGGAAACATTTAAAAGTTCTTGTCTAAATGGAAAATCACATCAGCCTCAGCATGTCTTTAAATTCATAGACTCATTCACAGTAATATCCTAATTTTTTTTTTAAAGTTGAGAGAAGTGATGAAGCTGCAGAAGAAAGTTTGAGGCCGGCAAATGTTGAGTTATAAGGTTTTGGGAAAGAAGTCAGCCCCACAAAAAATGTGCAAAGAGAGTATGAATCAAATAGTAGTACAGAGAAATCTTTATTTTGATTGGAACAATCATGATTGGAAGATTTATTCTATGCAGCAAAACTTATTTTATTCTACTTAGAATTTCTCCACCTTTGTTACCTGTAATTGTTGAAGGAAATGGCATTTGGTCGGTGTTCTTTGGTTGTGTGTCTCTTGCATGATGCTCATGTTGCCATTATTTTTATGTCATTAATTTTGTGTAGGGTTGTATTTCTCCATGAAATACTGTCTGTGAAACATTTACTTGTGGCATGCGGGCTTTCACAGAAAGTATTTTGATGGCTCAGATTTGTTTGTTAAATGTTATTGAATGTTACTTGTCTGGTTGTCACAAAATATGAATTCTATCTTGCAGGTGAAGGAAGGCTATCACTATGAACTTGTGATCACCAACCCAAGCTGCCTGTACCGCTACAGATTTGGAGATGTTATACAAGTGGTTGGTTTTCACAATCAATGCCCCATTGTTGAGTTTAAGTACAGGTAGGATATTTGTTTCTAGTAATCAATGATCTTATTTTTTTTAAAATGTATTTGCATAGTTTGGTCCAATAGAATGCTCAATTTATTAATATTGATGACTGCATTTTGGAAAAAAGATGCCAATATTTGTCAAACTAAATTTCATACACAGATAATTGTAGCAATAATTCAGAATATTGGACTCACTGTTGCAGGTCCTACATTTTATTAAATGCATGGAGTTTCAACGGTAAACAGCACTTATGAATTTACAAATTTCTTGTTTGTATAATTGCTTTCCTTCTTCTGCTTCTGTAATCATAATTTTGCATTTTTCAATGTATAATAATTTATATATTTTTATGTATTATTAATTCTTAATGTAAACAACACAACAGCCAAAAATCTGTTTTACTGAAAAGCTAAAAGAAATTTCATATAAAGTATTTTTTAATTCATGCACGCCACGCACAGACATGCAAGCATATATATATATATATATATATACACACACACAAATACACCATATTTTAATATATTTTATTTTGGCATTTGTTAAATGTTCTTGGTACAAAGTAAAAATTAGCACAGGATTACAGCAGAAGGTCATGAACACATCCGGTCACCTTTTGCTTTTCAGTTTGAAGGTTGATGAGCTAAATGTTATTCTAATTGTATGATTTATTTAAAATTTGTAAAAACAAATTGTTTACAGAAAAGGTCAATTCTTGAACATCAGAGGAGAAAAAATATCAGAAGCCTTGTTCTATGAGATCCTTAGAGGCACAATTACTAAAATCTGGACTGGTATCAAGCTGGCTGATTACTGCTGCACAGAGAGTAACATTTTGGAGGGCTTGGATGTTCCAGCATGTGAGTTATTGGTAGTTTTTTTTTTCTTATTCTACTTGTCATTGACTGGGGACAACAGAGCACTCACTGTTGACATGTATGAGGTGTCTTAGAGTGCAATAACAAAATATCAGCACTTTGGGTAAGAAAGTAGTCATCCATCACTGGGGGCCTGATGTTTGTCCCCAGGATATGCTGTGCATCTCTGTCTTCGTTGTTCTCTGCCAGATTGTCCTTGGTCCATCTCTCTTTCAAATTTTTTGTGGACTCCATTGCATGGCAGTTCTTGCAGTGCAACTGGATCTTCTCTGAGTAGTATATGGTATATCCTGGTCTAACATCTACCTGTTATTAGTGTGTGCATTACTATGAACCCTAGTCTAATTAAGTTACAAATGAAAAAAAAACCTTGCCTGTCAATTCCTTTTGCCCCCTTGCTGGCAAAACACAATCTGTTCAATTTCACTATATGACTTCTAGGCACACAGTTGCCATTTTAAAAAATATACTGGATGCAGCATTTTTATTAGTATCAACAAGCGATGTTCAAAAATTTAGAAATAATACAGAAATAATAATCCAAATATATACAAACAAATAGATGAACTCACAGGTGGAAAACATGTCAAAAGGCAAAATGTCTAAAAATAAAAGAAAGGAAAGTAGAGGCGAAAGATGCAGAAGATGATATATATATATATATATCATAAGAATATTGATGGAGAGAGCTATAGAAGTTAAAACAGACAGCCTGTGTTTCATTGACTCCAGTAAAACATTTGACAAAGTAAAACACAACGAGATAATAGAAAGGTTATATGACATAAATGTTGACATCTAAGGATTATCAAGAAAATGTATTGGAAACAATCAGCAGAAGTCAAAGTAAATAACTAACTGAGAGAATACCAGAATATATAAAATAGGTGTATAACAGGAATGCATCCTATTGCCTGACCTCCACTTGTTGCGAGGGATGGTTTCCTTCATGCCTTGCTAGGTGTACAGGGAATATGGTGTTAGTGACCATATTTTTCTATGACTACAGCACATTTTTGGGTGATGTGGTCAGTATCATGCCAGGTCACCTTAACTTCCCAGAAAAATCTCTGGTACCCATTTTTAGAGGATGGGTGAACCCTGGAGCCTTGTTGGTTTGAAAAAATCTTCCACTTCTGGGGATTAAAACTTGACCCTTCTGATCAGAAAGTGAGCACACTAACCACTCAGCCACCAAGGCTCCTCTCATTGTACAGAGAAAAACATTTAGACACACATAACACATTTCTGGAATAACAATAGGGGGACTTCATTTTATCGCACTTCCGGTAACATGGCGTAGCCTAGTAGCTGCTTGCAGATTGCTCTAGTGATTTACAATTTTTTTGTGTCGGTCCATTCATACGGATTGCGATTTATAAAGTGACTGAAATAATTATCAATAATAAACTAATAATCATACAGTGTTAAAACTCAATGCATGTAGGCCCATTGTAGCTTCAAGGACTAATTATCATAACCTAATTATAGCTGACAATCGCTCACCCCCGGATACCTGCCACCGACTCTATTGTTTACAACCATACTAAACATATGCATCGCTAGCACCGCCTGTTGCCAGAGGTCACAGGGTTGACGGAAACCCGTTAACTAGAGATAACAGTTAACAGCCCGTCCAGGGTAAGGCCAGCCCTGCAACAAGGAGCATTGTGTAATGCCTGACATAAATGGCCAAGGAGAGGATGGTACCCTCTAAGTGCGATAGTGCAGCCCACTGTGTAAGAAATTGTGTGCACTGAATTCACTAGCCCATCCCCAACTCATGGGTCAAATGTGTTCTTGGTCGATCCTTCCTTTTGTCTCCTGTTTGTCAATCCCCATGGATGTCAAAGGAGCATAGCAAGGCAGTCAGCGCACCTCTGACTCTCTGTGCAGGTTCCTTGGTGGCGTGGAATGCCAGTTTTTATCACCGCTGCAGACTGTGGCAGCGCTTCTGACAAGAGAATGATGAACCCACTGACCCATAAGCAAGTGTTAAACTACTGGCAGGACGTGACGATCCTGGGACACCAACACACCGAGCTACTCTCCTTTGGGGATGAAAAGGAAAGCGCTCATGACACCCCCAATAATAATCATGCCTCAAATACGACAATCCACTTTATACGAGCTCGGGTGACACCTCGGTCATCAAGGCCCGCGCTGTCCTCTGCAACCTGGAGAGGGCAGTGACAAGTATGCTCATACATGAGCACACAACCTTTCAACTCTCCACATCCTGCAACTCAACATTTCAGGAATACGTACTAAAAAACTGGAGTTGGCGAAGCTACTATCAGATCAAAACATCCACGTTGCACTCATCCAGGAAACAATGCTACCATGAGAAGCTTATTTCCATATCACAGGCTACACCGCACACCGATGCAAGTGTCGGAAATGTCAAGGGATCATGTCGCTCATTCGGAACGACATACAGGCTGAGGTTTCGCCAGTAGAAACCAATGAAGAAACTGATATCCAAGAAGTGACAGTTTGGACAAACAACCAACCGCTAAAAATTATTAATGTATACAACCCACCAAAAAACATGATCAGCCTACCACTCTTTACTAACACTGATCTTTTCAGAACTATCGTAGCAGGAGATATGAATGGCCACTCCCATCTATGGGGCTATAAAGACAGAAACCACACAGGATTGATCATCAAAGAACTCATAAATACAACTACCCTTATATTACTCCAAATCTCCGATTCCCCACCTACACTCCTTCATAGATCCAGTGGAACCTCAAGTAGACCCGACCTCACTCTGGTGACAGCGGACATCCATCCTAAGTGCTCCCTCAGTGTCCTCGATGACACAGGTAGTGACCACAGACCAATTATACTAGAAATTTCCAACAATAAAGAAACCATAAGTAGTTGTCCAGCAACAGCGCCATTCAATTATAAAAAAGCTTTCTGGGCAACATTCCGGAACCTAGTAAACCAAGGATTTCAAGAGATAGTTATAACAGCTGATATTGACACTGTCTATAACAACATCACCGCAGCTATTCTACAATCTGCTAAACAATCCATCCCCCGAGGACGCTGTAGTAAACTCAAACCGTTCTGGAATGAAGAACTAGAGTGCATTGTCAAAGAAAGAAAAAAAGCAAGAAGATTAGTCGAGAAACATCCAACCCCCGCCAACAAAACAAATTACAACAGATTGACTGCGAAAGTTAAACTACTAAGCGCTAAAGCAAAGAAGGTCACATGGGTCAAGCAATGTGAAAACCTGGATTTAAGAAAGGAAGGCAAGCAAGCATGGCGTCTTATTTCTAACCTATCAGGGAAAAAAGACGCTCGAACATTGTGCCACTAAAGTCGGGTTCGGAAGTAATACCAGTTAGTACACAGAACGCAGAAGCCCTTAACAATTACATCGCCAGTATCAATAAACAACGAGACAACCAAAGACTAGACTACGCTATTAACAAACTTACTAAAGAAATGGAAAAGCGCCATACAGTAAGCATTGAAGTCTTTGAAAAAAGATTTCACTCTTCCAGAGCTAAAAGCTGCCCTTGATAAGTGTAAAAAGGGGAAATCAGCTGGCCCCGATAGACTGACTAACAAACTTATTACCAACCTCTCAATCAAAGAACTTGATGTCATCTTAAGAGTTTATCAACATAACATGGAGAGAGGGTAAGCTACCGGCTCAGTGGAAGAAAGCAAATGTAACACCTTTACTAAAGAAAGGGAAAGATCCCAACGACCTCAGCAGTTACAGACCAATTTCCCTGACCTCTAATCTGGGGAAAATAGCAGAACGAATGGTCAACGAAAGGCTGTACTGGTGGCTTGAGAACACGAAGACACTCAACAATTACCAAGCAGGCTTCAGAAAGAACAAGTTTACCATGGACCAGCTGATAAGACTCACTCAAGAGATAGGTGACTCATTCCAGGAGCAAAAACGCGTAATAGCCACATTCATTGACCTGAAATAAGCATATAACAGAGTCTGGAGAAAAAGTCTTCTATTTAAACTGCAAAAAATGGGAATATCAGGACAAATGTACAAGTGGATAAAGGGCTTCTTTTGTAATCGAACAATACAAACAACATACACGGGAACAACTTCCAAACAAAGAACCCTGGAGGAAGGCCTACCTCAAGTATCAACCCTAAGTTGCACATTGTTCCTTATGTTTATAAATGACATGCCAGAATATATCACATGTCGTAAGGCACTTTTTGCGGACGACCTTGCCATCTGGGTAAGAGGCAAGAATATTCAAGCCCTTACCCATAACATAAATACGAACCTCACTACTATTGCTGCTTACTGCCAGCTCTGGAAGTTAGAGCCTAGCACTGAGAAGATAGTCTACAGTATATTTACCCTAAGCAATAACGTCAAAGGGGAAGAAATAGATTTTCGGATGAACGGAAAGAAACTAAACTACGACAAATATCCAAGATACCTGGGAGTTGACTTAGACCGAAGGCTATCTCTGAAACAACACATAAACAAGCTGATAGAGAAAACCACAACTAAACTCAGGATCATCAAACACCTCGCTACTTGTGAATGGGGTGCAGACCAACAAACACTGCGTTAACTCTATATTGGTTACGTGCGATCAGTAATAGACTATTCACTACATCTGCATTCTATTGCTAGCAACACTCTGCTCTAAAGCTTAGATAAAATTCAAAATCAAGCCCTGAGATTTATTAGCGGTGCTATGAAATCAACTCCTAATAATGCTTGCGAAATACACAATAACATCGAACCTCTTGGTATTCGAAGAGAGCGTGCTGTAGTGGAAACCTACGAGAGATATTTGCGGACGGAACCAACAGGGGTAAATCGCATTATGGTAGAAAAGTGGCGGCAGAAAACCCGGATTAAGAATTCATCCTTTTTAGACCATGCAACTACCTGCAGCTCCAAACATCACCTTCCAGCAGACAGACTCCAAGATATGCCCATTCGCCCTGAAGCACTTTGCCGCCAAATAGTTGTCCCCGATGTCAGGACTGAGCTCTCCAACCCCTTAGCAGATAGAAATACTCTACCTCCCATACTCAAAGCAATAGCACTGGAAACCATTGACCAGTATCCATACAATGCTGTCCACGCTTATACTGATGGATCTGCATTCAAGGCCACCCTAAATGCTGGTTACAGTGCTGTTGTCAAGTATCCCTACTCTCACCCAGACGACTACCCCCAAATTTACGGTTAATGCGGAGAATACTGCTCCAATTACTCTGCAGAAATTATAGCTATAGAGAGAGCACTCAGAAGGATATTTGTAGACTTTGAATGTGACACCATCGCACCGAAAGATATATATATTTTCTCGGATTCAAAATCAGCAATCGAAGCAATTGAAAGCAGACTAACATCCTAGGTTTCCAATATAAGATCTTTATCCAACCAACTCTCCACTACCTATGGCGTGACTGTAACCCTACAGTCACTGGTCACATCAGCATTGCTGGAAATGAGAGAGCGAATAGGTTGGCTAAACTGGGAGCATCTCTACCACAGCTTCCTGTTCAAGTTAGCCTCAAAACATGCAAGCAAATCTTGAGAAACAACTACCACGAGGAATGGTTAAATATGTGGGCTTCAGCTAAGACTGGACACCTACTCTACAGATATCAAACAAAACCAAACCCCCTTGATCCTGTGGGGGAGCTCAGATGAAAGGATCAAAGCCTGATATTCCAGCTGAGAACAGGCCATGCTCCTACCAATCAACACCTGAGCAGAATAAAAACACAACATGATCCAGTCTGCAGACACTGCCATCAACAATCTGAGACAGTAGATGACCTGCTACTACACTGTCCCCCATTTACTAACCCGGCGGAGCATGTTACTCCCACTACTTCCATCCATCAATAGCACACTGTACTCTGCAGCTGTACAACTGAGAAGGACCTGCGCCTTCATGCGAGAGGCATTAAGCTGTAAAGAGCTCACAGCTAACAAGGGGATTAAGTCAAGTCAAGTCATTTTACCAACTTGAGGTTGCAGACGATACAGTGTGGTAGTGTCAGGGCTGTATTAACTCTTAATTATGATATCTATCTGTGACTGGTGTGTTTACTATACCGTAGTAAAAATTACTACCACTTAAATGTAACATAAGGTGTTATAAAAATAGTAATTTCTTTGAACTTTTGACACACAGCTGTGTGCTTACACTTGGTGAGACAAGAGAACTCAGATTTCCTGGCTCAGATTGATTTATGACTTGACTTTGACCCAATGGACTGGACATGTTACAATGTCTATTGGTATGGTCTCTGTAAGTCCATCAGTATGTTTGACTGCCTCATAGCATTTATTCGCTGCGTTTCCCAAGTTACAAAGGTTTGTTTAATGCCAGCCAACAACTGAGGAAATTTCCCTGGTCACGGCCTAAAAGGCGGTGGGTGAACGACAAATTTATTGAAAATTGAGAATTTTTTTTCATTATATGAGATTGTATCTCACGAAATGGGGAATTTAAAAAATCCTGCATCAATAGAAAAAATCCAACGCTCATTGGTCACCGAAAGTAGTAATTTGGAAGGTACACTGAGGAGGGGAATGTTTGATCTCTGCAAACTCTAAAATTTTGAAGAATTTGTCATTTGATGCTGTAATTTTGATGGCAGTATCTTAATCTAGGGTTAAATGTTGAGTATACACCTGTATTCAATTTGCGCACACGTCCAAGATATTCGTGAGAAAGAACAATAGTCAAAATGTTTGACTATTGAGCCAATAGAGTGGTTGGTTAAGACTTGCCTTTGGTGTTAAATGTTTGCATAAAATAAAATGATTAGGCAAGAAACATGGAGGAGCCAATTTTGGGTGCTAGACTATTTAAGGAAGAGGTTGTTAACTTTTAGTGGGTAGTTGACTTAGAGAAAACTTAAGGTCTGTCAGACATTTGGAGATTTGACATTCTTAGAGACTTAGAGAACATTCAGAAAGGGCTGATCCAGAGAAATGTGTGAGATGATTATTCACACATATTTATTTCAAAGTAAGATATTTAGCCGTAGATGGATATTTCAGGTCTTTACAGAGGTTTGTGCTTATTAGGGGGATGAAAGCTAGGAATGTACAGATGAAGTTATGCACAGAAATCATACTATCATGTGTGTGCTTTTATTTTAAGTAAAAGAGGTTTTGCAGATTTAATTATGAAATCTGGAAAATGTCTCAACCCCAGCAATAGCCTAGACGTATATACAGAATTTTCAGTAACAATATAGTTATGTTTAGATGGCCATAGCTAATATTATGTGTAATGAATGACTTTTAAATGCAATCAAGACATATATCCAGATGAGTTAGGAATGTAACTAAAGAACAGTGTGGATAAACTTTTGTACAAGATCTAGATGATGTCTTGGGTCATCATATGAAGTGTTGAGCACAATTGTTGTTCCAAATATTTGCAGTTTCTGTGTTGTGAATTAATCTCATTGTATTGAGCACTGGCACAACAGTACTGATATCCAAGAGCAAAAAAGAACTTATCACTGATGATCATTGATAGATACAGTCTGAAGAAAGTCAAGAAAAGAGACTCAGTTTAAATGAAAAAGAAACAGAAGTAATGATGGTCTCAAAAGCTGATGCTCTTTCACCCTGGTGCAATATAGAAGCAAGTGATAAAAAGTTCAAACAAGTAGATTGTTTTTAATGTCTGGGAACAACGCTAACATCAGTAGAAGATATCTTACTGTGGCTTAAAAAAAAAAATTTAATCACACAGGCCGAGAACATTTTTAATAAAATTAGAAATTTGTCATGAAACGAATCATCGATGAAATTTAGAAAGATAGTTTTACAGTGCTACATGGGGGAGCTTAAGCGCCTGCGACCTGCGGTCGCAATAGCAGGGCCGACGCACCATCAGCTGGCCAAGACCTAGCAGATCTACCTCCTCATGGTCTCCCCTGGTAACAGTCTGCATCAAAACAGACTGGCTAACAGAAGCTAGGATCGACGTGTTCCCTGTAGTGGTGGCTGTTACTGATTGAGGACCCAGTATTGCAGTACCTCTGGGCTGGACTAGTAGTTTCCCAGCGTAGCCTGGGACAGACAACCTCCAACCTCCAGTAAGAGCCGGGAATGTCAAGAAAGCCATTACGACCCGCCACATCTTATGAGTCAAAGGGCAAACAAGCTCGTATCAACTCGTGGTAATCCGTCAACAACAACAGTGCTACATCGAACCAGTGCAGCTTTAATGTTGTGAATCATAGGCAGTTAACAAAGAGATGCAATGCCAGATAGAATCAGTTAAGATACTAGATAGAAGATTTGCATTACTTATTGGTTGTTGTTTGAGCATTCTAAAATATTAGTATGAGGCTGCACCTGAAAGTCTAACCCAGGAAAGTTGGATAGATTAAATCAGAGTTGCTAGATACACTCAAGATGACAGCAATTCAAGCTACACATCTTGCAATATCCAGAAATCTGTACATAACAACCTCCTTGTATCAACTCACAATACAAGCATTGGGACAAAAGAAGAAGACAAAGGCTGACCTGAATGATTATAGTGATGTCAATTATACAACCAATGGTGTTTCTCCTAATGAAATCAGAACTATTATGAGTTTGAGTAATATTTTTAGCACACTAGACTTGCAGCCAGAAATGAAAAGTTGGCTAATAGAAGGTAACATTTTTACAAGAATAAAATGAAAAAAAAATATATAAATAGACAATATATGTTTACAAATTATAATGACAGCCTGCATCCATTTCCTTGTAGAGATTGAGAAGCTCTCCCAGAACAGAAATGTGTGGTGAGACATACTGGGGTTGTTAGCAAAGTCTGACTAATAACACCAAAAAATGATAGGACTTAAAGAGTTTGTAATTTCTGCTGCTGTCTCCAGTTCGAAGGACAGTAGATAGGTTGATGTTTACAGTCTTGCGTTGAAGGATGACATTTTATAGCCTTGCACTGAAGGATGACATTTTACATCCTTACGTTGAAGGATGACACAGCAGGATCATTTCTGATGTTTTAACACAAATCTTTTAATCAGGAACACAAAACAAAACTATCAAATAAAAACAATAAATAACTCAATAAAAAATAAATTTGTATGAGTAATGAATAAATACACTGAATACCACTGAATCACTGTCTGAAGTACAGTTTTTGCAACTCTGGGTTTTTTTTCCAGCTTTCAAAACATCGAAGCCTTGTTACCATGTTTTTGTGGAGCTGGAGAATGATGATGGCAGTAAAGATGTCCACTCTGTGACTTCAGCACAAAAGAAAATGGTAATATATAGTTTACTGTTTGAAAGTAATATTGGTAATTTTATCATCGTCATTGTGTGCCGTCTCCGCATTGAAGGTTGGCTACCATGGAGCGCCATTCCGCTGTGTCTCTTGCTTTAATGATGCAGGTTGGCGAACCATAGGAGGTGTGTTTACAGCACTCAGAAAAAAATGAAAAAATGTTCGCTGAGTTATCCCTCGGGGGTTTTCCTCTGTAATAATATTAATTTATTATTATTTGTCTCCTTGTCATAGGTTGACTTGTCTGTCTCCGCATCGAAGGTTGGCTACCATGAAGCGCCATTCTGCTCTGTCTCTTGCTTTGATAGTGCAGGTTGTCATAGGCTTAATTGTCCATCTTTTAATGTTACTCATCCATGTTAGTCATGGTCTGCCTCTGTCTCTTTTACCTTGTATTTTCCCTTCCAATATTGCTTTTAGTAAGCTGCTGTGTCTTTTAACATGTCCAAAAAATCGCATTTGTCTTGTTTGAATTATGTTTATTAGTTCTCTTTTCATTTTTAGTTGTTTTAAGACTTCATCATTTGTTTTCTTTTCTTTCTTTCCAATTTTTCCTATTCTTCTATAAATCCACATTTCAAAGGCTTTAATTTTCTATTCTGTTTTCTTGTCTAATGTCAATGTTTCTGTACCATAAAGTAATGTTGAGAAAATATAACATCTTGCTTTACTTAGTTTTAGCCCTGGTGTTATTTGTTTTTGATATTAGTATATTTTTCGTTGTGGCGACTCATGATTATACAAAGAAGTTACAACAGTGGTTTTCTGTTGCCTTCAGTCAGTTTGTTTACAGTTGACTCCAATGGCCTTTGACTAAGAAGTCTCACCAACTAGACAATAGGGTTGTTTTACTTTAGGATACCCTTGCTTTTCCTTTTACTCCCCCAAAGCATGCTGTCATGATTATATGTATAGTGAGATTATTTTGAGATCCATAAGGGGCATGGAATAACAATTGGAGGTCATATATAAATAATCTAAGTTAATTGATAAGAGTGAAAATGAGTTACAAGAAATATTAGACATTATAGTGAAGGAAAGCAAAAATAAAGGACAGAAAGAAGATACAGTGCAGTCCATTTTTGACAATTGAAACAAGAAAAAGAGTTCTTAAATATTATGTAGAGCCAGTCTAAACATATGGATGTGAATCATGGACAATAGGACAACAAACAAGAAAATTACTGGAGGCTGTAGAAATGTGGTTTTACAGAAGATTGTTTAGAATACCATGGACAGCTAAGAAGAAGAGTAATGAAAATGTTATGAAAGAGGCCAAAGCAAGAAGAGAGCTGATTTCCAATATTAGGAAGAAACTATCATAATTTTTTGCCGTGCAATGAGAAGGAAACAGCGGGAGATATATTGTGACAACTGGGAAAATTGAGGGATGAAGAGATAGAGGGAGCCAAAGAGAAAAAATACCAGACAGCTTAAGAGAATGGTTCATATTCATTGAGTAATGTATCTCTAACAGCTTTTAATAAATCTGATTTGTCACGTGTCAATTTTCCTGAGATTAAGACCCTCCCATCCACCCAGTTGACCATTACCATGCACATCGGCTAGTCCAGGACAATATATTCATGTAAACCATGTGACCAGCAACTTTCTGAGTTGGTCAGCTCATTCTCTGTGCAGTACAATTTTTTTCTCAGTATTCGGATTTTGGAGCAGTGGATAGGCGGCGGGAACAATTGAAGGATATGCATGAAAAGTGTTCCTTGTTGCAGTTTCCTCATATTCCAAGTCCAGCTTGTTGCAGGAGCTACTGAGTTAAGTGCTCTGTGCACACCGTGAGCTGTGTGTCTCATCCGTTTTGATCATATTTCGATATTCCAATTGTTTACGATGAATGATGATATCGTATGACAGGGAACAGTTGGCTGTGTTCACTTTCTGCATGGTTTCGCCTTATGTCTTTTGGCATGTGCTGAGACTGCTACGATGGGGACAACAGTTGCCTTTCTTTGTTTGGGAGATGAGATATTCGGATGATTATGCTGGCATGAGCAATTATGGATTTTAATTCGTTTGCAGTGATACCAGGGTCTTCAATAACCAAATAACATCTTCACTTGTTCATGCCTATGTCAGGCCCTTAATTCTAAGTAATACCAGTATATATCTCATAGCTGCCATAGGTGTTTGTCTAGTACATCCTAGACCACTCTTATGGCATTGTTTTGGATTCTCTCCAAACATGTTATGCCTGGGGCAGTGAGAAGGAGACCAAGGTCATAGTTTTGGTGCTGCACAGCACCAAAGCCTGCATCAACAAAGCCCACTACTGAAGTCCCACCCTGGCCATCATCTTGGGAGCAATAATCCCTTTTCTAGCTCTCACAACCAGATTAAATGATGGTAACCTGTTAAAATGGATCCCCAGGCATTTCAAATAATGAGATGTAGATCTCAGCCTAAAGAGCAACTTTACAGAAATGATACTTAGGTTACACAAATAAAGAAAACCAGAAAATTACACATTCCTCCCTCTCTGCAGCATTGCACTGCAAAGCAGTAAGACAGAATATAAAAGAAAGATCAATTAACATCATTATCCTTTCCTCCGACAATTATTAAAAAGCATGATTGTTCTTTCCCTAGACAGTTATAACATGATTGTTCTCTCCTCAGACTGTTATAACATGATTGATCTTTCCCTAGACAGCTATAACATGATTGTTCTTTCCTCAGACAGTTATAACATGATTGATCTTTTCCTAGACAGTTATAACATGATTGATCTTTCCCTATACAGTTATAACATGATTGATCTTTCCCTATACAGTTATAACATGATTGTTCTTTCCCCAGACTGTTATTAACATGATTGATCTTTCTCTAGACAGTTATAACATGATTGTTCTTTCCCCAGACTGTTATTAACATGATTGTTCTTTCCCCAGACTGTTATTAACATGATTGTTCTTTCCCTAGACAGTTATAACATGATTGATATTTCCCTAGATAGTTATAACATGATTGATCTTTCCCTAGACAGTTATAACATGATTGATCTTTCCCTATACAGTTATAACATGATTGATCTTTCCCTATACAGTTATAACATGATTGATATTTCCCTAGACAGTTATAACATGATTGATCTTTCCCTAGACAGTTATAACATGATTGATCTTTCCCTATACAGTTATAACATGATTGTTCTTTCCCCAGACTGTTATTAACATGATTGTTCTTTTCCAGATAGTTATTGAATAACATGGTTGTTCTTTCCCAGATAGTTATCGAGTAACCTGATTGTTCTTTCCCCAGCTTGATGATGCCTTAATGGTACATTCAAACGTGTACTCATCTTTTCGACACAAAGGCGTCATTGCTCCTGTGCAGGTTCATATAGTTGAAAGAGGATCTTTCTTGGCTCTGCGTCGTTTTACATTAGATCAACCAACAGCTGCATCACATCAGTATAAAGTTCCCAGAGTCCTCACTAAACAGGAAACAGTTAAATTTATTCTGGACAGAGTGGTTGAACAACATTAATGAAAATGTTTCCAGACAAAAATTGTTCTCTTTTTACTGTTTGTTTCAGATTTGAATCATTTATAGTAGTTCCAGTGCAGACTGTGATTGCCTGGGTTTTTTAATCCAATTAAAGATGCTCATTTATATAATTGTCAGATAACATTATATATAGTTTTTTAATCTTAAAACTGTTATGAATATCTCAGTTCTTGTCCGCAAGTAAAAATACTTGCATATCTTTGTACATGCACTATTAGATAAGAACATTTTTGTATTTTCAATTTGGATTTTGGTGAATTTAACATAGTTTATTTTTACTAATTGAGTTGTGTGTTTTGTATAACCACCGGACTTTTAATCTTTGGGGAAGTCACATTGAAGAAGATCACCCCCATCACTTCCAGTTGCTTTAGACTAGCATGGTGAAGTTTAATCATTTATTGCCCTATGATATTGTGTTTTGGGGTATCTTTTACCTTTTCTTAACCTTACATCACCTACACATACCATTTACCAATTCCAGTAAGCTTGTAAAGTGATGCATTTAATGTGTGTGATTTGAAAAAGAAATAACTCAATGTCAAGTTTGTTTTGTTTCTTTAAACCATTGCCTTAATTATTTCAATATGTTATATGTTACATTTTAATGGAATATTTAAATCTGTTGGTTATTCAGGACTCCTTAACCAGGAAGTTAAATGTGTTATCAGTTTACATTTTTGTATTTATGCAAATTTCAGTTACCTTATCAGTATTCAGAAACATGTTAGTCATAAATGTAGACAAATGCTTGGTTTATTTATAATACTTGTTAAGTAAACATGGAACATTTTTATTAAATTTGCATTTAATATTAAAATTAGCTTTTATAATTGAAAATTATAAAATAATATAATATAAAGACATAGGTCTATGTCTTCTTCTTTTTGGAAACCAAAATAAAGCTCCATTTCTATTTCTTTAAGGATATTCATCTTGCTTTTGTTCAGCTATTGCCTCACATTGTCAACAACAAAAATTAAATGTTCATACTTTTGTTTGATTTTAAAACTCACCGTGTCACAAAATATTGTTAATATTTATGTTCCATCAATTTTTCTAATTTCACGAAAAAGGCACTTTTCATGTTTTTTGTCCAGTCTATTGTTATTAATCAGAAGAACATTGTTAATATTTTTACTGCCATATTTTTTTTTTTTTTTTACAACAATACTGTTAACATCTTTGTCCAGTTTTTTTTTTTTTATCATTTAAAAATATCCTTTTTGTCCTGTTTTGTATATCTTATTACAATGACATTGTTCCTGTGTTAAATATTTGTTATGAATCTTGTCGTGTGCCATGTTAACTGGTGTGGGTGATCATCAATTTCTCAGAGGTCTGTCTCTCATGTTGTCCATCAGCTGTTAAATTTCTTTTATGTCGTGTTAGCCTTTTGAGTATGTTTTCTCTGCTCTGTTGTTGATCCATGACTGTACTTGGGAAATGTGCAACATTAGCGTTCCTGTGCCTTTATTTTGCTTGTAATAATATTGTCTGCTAGCCTCTGATACTCCTTTACAGTGGAACCCCCCCGATAGTTTCAGCATTAGAAGGCATTACCCAGCAGTGTAGCTTGGCTTAACTTGGGTTGCCTGTTGGCATACACTTAAAGGCAGTTTATTGCTGCCATTTACACACTGTTGAGCAGATATGTCAGGCTTGTAGACAGTGGTTCATCATAGTTAATTAATTTATAGAACATTATTAATGCACATTGGACAACTCCAAAAGTGTCTGGGCTCCCTCCTCAATATTCCTCTCAACTAGTAGTACCAACAAGCCCAGTTCTGTGTTGGTTTAACAGTTTTCATTGGCTTCCTGCTTGACAATCTTGTCTGGCATCACCCTATTTGACATAGTACTCTTGCAGTCTATCTTGAATCACTTACTTGTCCTGCCTTCTTGAGAGCATTTAGAATGTCAACTTGGTCCATTGCTCATCTGCTTTCCACAACAGCCATCCCAGCAAGCTTGTCTGTTCATTCAGTTCCTTTTACACTCAAATGTCCTGATGCATAAATGAAGTAGATTTTAATAAACCTTCACCTCTTCAGAGACTCCAGTCACACTGACTTGAGCCCAGCCTATTTTGATCTTCTTGTGCATGCTCATTGAGTCACTGAGAAACTTGTGCATGCTCATTGAGTCACTGAGAAACTTGTGCATGCTCATTGAGTCACTGAGAAACTTGTGCATGCTCATTGAGTCACTGAGAAAGCAAAACTACTTGTAGTCAGGGCAAAGGTGCTGGGTGGTCTAGAGTTAAGACTACCTCTAGATTAGAAGGTTCTGGATTGTAGTCCTCAGATAGTTGGAATTTTTCTTTTCAAATCAATGGTTTTATTCACATATTTACCCTGTCCCGATCTCTAGACAATGAGATCCAATGTCTGGCCCAGATGACTGCAAAAATCAGGAGGTTCTGTATGCATTCTGTGCATGTTAAAGAACTCTTGACAGTTGGAAAATGTAACGTGTGGACCAAAAGTAGTCACTGTCCAGGCAAAATTTATAGGAGAAAATCTACTTAAACAATTCTCAATGATAAAAAAAATAGGAGTACCTCTGGAGTTGGAGAATATCTTCTTATATGGCAATGGCACCTGAATATAAGCTTGCCCAAAAAAAAGTGGGTGGGGGAGTGATAGTCACATAAAATTCAGTCTGTTAAGACTTTGCTAGAGATATATAGCTGGTGTACACAAACACAACAAACAAGTGTAAAGCACTGCTTCCTTGATAGTTCTCCCTCCGACCTGAGCTATGAAAGCCACGAGATCAATCTGTGCTGAACAACAGATCTATTTGTGTTTATGACCATTTCATCAAACCCCAGAAATTAAATAAATGCCACAATAAGATTACAAATACAGTAGGCTCTTGATTATTGGAGAAAATTAACCAGGAAGTGGATTATCTGGAAGACCTTCAGCAAAAACTTACAAATTTTAAAAAAAAATTTTAATTCTTCACTTTTAAATAATTTATCAAACTGAAACAAATCTATGAGCTCTTCTTAAGCCCGGATTTCCCATTCATTCTGGAAATTGAGTCTAATGTGTGTGTGTGTATGTTCTCTCGTTCTTTAAATGCTCTTTTGCCTTGGTTATAACCTCAACTATGTATAGAACTGTAATACAGAAGCAATACTGAAATAGGATCAACTATCTCTACTTTCCATCAACAAATACTGCATCTCTTCATTAGATAAATCAAGTTAAAAAATATAATTATCTAATGAAGAGAAGCATTGTTTTTGTTGTTGGAAAGTAGAAATAGTTTATGTTGTTTCAGTATTGCTTCTGCATTACTGTTGTATACACAGCTAAGGTTATAACCAAGGCAGCAGAGCATTTAAAGAAGATATATATTTTTATTTCTAATCTTATTGTGACATTTATCCAATTTCATGGTTTTGCCAGGGAGTTTCTGTGGAACTGGAAATGTATGGCCACATGACCAGTGCAGTTGCCATGAAGTGTTTGAGACAGTTTTTATTGCACCCCGAAAGAGAATCGATGGCTTGACGAGCTGTCATTGTAAAAAGTATTGTTATAGAAACAGCGCCATATATTTTAGAGTAGTGATCTCTGCAATACGTGCCACTTTGGCACGCAAGGTTTCTATTTTTGAAATTGTGGTTCTGCCCTATGTGCCGTCTTTGGCTTGAACGGACAATAGATAGATAGAAAGAGAAAAAACTGTTTTGATTCAACTGTAGTTCAAGACCTTGTCTTCTTTGTTTGGAGAGTGAAAATGGTTTTTATCAATTTAGCTACACTCCATTTAAAGAATATTGGTTTTGCTTGTGTAAACCAGTTTTTTTTTTTAACTCGAGTATACAAACAACGTAACACATTATCATTACAGTGATTATTATCATTAGATCCTTTGTCTTTGCAGAGTGTTGCATTCACTACATCCCATGTGAAGGAATTTCTGTTTCTTGCCAGATCTCCCACTTCTTCTGTTTGTCTTGTTCAAGGTCTCTTTGATGTCCTGAAACTACCTTCTTCTTGGTCTGCCCCTGATGCGTTGACCAAGAACATGCCTTCCATTATTGTTCTTTCCAGCCCACCGTGTCTTTTGATGTGGCTATAGTATTTACATTTCTTCTCTAGAATGGTGTTTATAAGCCAGTTCTTTTTAATGGGTAAATATTTTAATATGTTTTCACTGCTCTTTTTCATTCAAAGTATCTTCAGGATTTTTCTGCAACTGTTACAACAATTATCAGAACACATAATAGACGTTCATTAATATCTTCCTCAAAAAATAATTCCACCATTAGGGAGAGTTTTCAAAACTGTGATTGCCTGATAAAGGTCTGACCTGAGTATGTTGTAACTCACAATGTTGTAAATGATTTGAAATCAATTTACTTCTCTAAGATGGATTACCTTCCAAGTAAAGTAAAAGTAAAGTACCCCCTTCACGCCAAGTGGCGTATAGGGAAATATGGTGTTAGTGACCCTATATTTTACAGACCTTCAGCACATGATTTTTGGGGTAATGTGGTCGATATTACGCCCGTGCTGCTTTACTTTCCCAGAAAAAATCCGGTACCCATTTAAGGCTGGGTGAACCCGGAGGCCGTCGGTTGGGATCGAACCCTACCCCTTGTCCTTTGTAGTCCAGTTCACTAACCACTGAGCTATCGCGACTCCCCATTACCTTCCAAGGATAAGACAAATTATGTCTGCATAAAATCTTGTTATACTTATTCTTTATTGGTACTTTTATCATTTGTATGTGTTAATGTCTTGCAAGATTGTATTTGTGATCTAAATAATGCAATGTGCTTTTTTGCAAATCAATTTTGCCATAGCAAACTGTGACATAATTTTGACATATAGAAGAATGACATGCCTTGTGTTTATTTTATATTAACTACAATTTGAAATCAGTGCCCTTTTGTGATTATTTGCCTTGTTTTGTATGTTTCTTTAACACATTTACTGTGTGCATTCCAGTTTTACCCAGCTTATTTGCTTTTTTGCAATCCCAGAAATTATAGCCATCAAAAAGTGGCTCTGTTTTATTATCACACCCGTGAGTTGTGCTTGCAGCATTGTTTAGCTGTGAGTTTTGATGAGTTTCTTGATGTTTTTAAAATGCTGCTGTATATTATAATGTCAAGCTGGACTTGCTAAACATTAGGGAAATGTAGGCAGGGGAATTATGTCACATATTTATCTTAGGCAGTCAGTAAAAGTGTGTTATTGATCAAGCCAGTGTGGGATTGGCTGCAATAAAACTGCACCTCATACATAATTAGATGGCAGAAAAAAATGTAGCCAGGTTTAAAGATATGTGGAACATATAACGATAGGTTTCCTTGCTGACATAATTTAAAATATGTCATACACAAATGACAGTACAAACAACTAAGCAACATAGTGGGGTAATGCTGGTATATGATTGAAAATTACAAATATTAGCTTATTGAAGAGGTACAAACTGCATGTGAACATAAAATGCAGAAATTTAAAATTAAAAAAAAAACTGAATAATGCATAGCAGAACTAAAACTGCAAGATAATAATACTGTGGTTTAATTGTCAAAAACATTATATTAAAAGGTTGGTGCCAATATTTGTTTCCATATAATGCTGAAGACAATGTCATGTTTTTAATTATGATATTATCGTAAAAAGGCATTGATGCACAAGACAGTTAGTTTATGTTCAGTCACAATTCATTCCATGAAACTGTGTATATTATTATGATCTAAAACAATGCAGTAGAAAATCAGTTATGCTTTTTCTGCTTGATCCTCAAGCAAAATGTCGGCTGTACATTTCTTGAGTTTGTTAAAATGGCATTATATTTTCTGTACATTTTTTTTTGGTTATATAACATTTTCCTAGTCAATTAATTTATCTAAGTAGGATTAATATAATTATATAATTACTGTAGACAGGCTTAAGAGAATGGCTTGGCAGAAGGTCAACAACAGAAATGATAAATAGCTGCCGAGATTGAAAATTGTGGAGAGACATGATCACCTACGCCAGTAGGCACAATACTTGATGATAATTACTGTATAACTACTACTCTTTATCATCTGCTCTTAAAATGTCATCAAAAGGGCACAGATATGTTGTTGTGGTTTACAGCAAGCCTTACAGTCTAACACATCTGACTTCAGCACATCACCTTTGGGTACCTACTTGCTTTCCTTCATTTCCTACCCCTACTCTCTCAGACAGATTGGTTAATCTGTTTTTCTGTCAGACATGGAAGATGGAGTAGGATTTTTACCAGTTGTGGTTCACTGATTTTAGCACAAGCAGTCGGCAATGAGTTGCTGACTACTCTCAGTCCAGTTTCATTTGAGCATCTTGACCTTTATTTTGAGGAAGTTTGTAGCTGTATTTTCTTCTTTAAAAGTTTGGTCAGTATTAAAGAGAAAAAACCACATTATCACCCTAGGTGGAGAAAAAACAAGTTGATAACAAAGAAAAGCAAATAAGATTTGCTAAAACAGCTGAAATTTGAAAACATTGTTGAGAATCATAGAGTGGTGTTCATAGATGAGTTGGTGGTGGAGAGTGTAAAATCAGGATGTGTGTTCACTGACAGAGTGGGAGATAATTGTTGTAGAGACATATATCTTGTACTTCAACTGCCTAGCTGGCATCCCATTGAGAGGAGCTGTAATGGTGTCAGATTTTCTCTTGATACGGAAGATGGGTATTAGTGTGAGCAGTTGGCCTTGAAACTTCATAAAATGTGGATTCTTTACCTTGGTGGGATGGAGGTCATGATATTAAAAGAGCAAATATGCCAGTCACAAGGCACCAGTGGTGGGGACCCTAACCATGAATAGAAGAGAGAAAGTGGAGACATTGGCTATATGCATATTGGAGAAATGTGATTGTAAATGATTAGTCTTTGACCTTTGCAAAAGTTTAAAACTGAATGCAGAATGAGTAAAAAAAAAAACATCCATTGATGGAAAGTTTGAAAGATTAGCACAACCAGTGTTGCAGGGAAGTCATTCATATCTAATCCCTTTATTGTCTGCTAGTTGGGACTGAGCACCTAAAGGTTTGCCAAGTAAGCAATGATGTTGAGTGTTCATAATCAAACAGTCAACCTAGACACTGAGAGTATATATATATATATATATATAGTATATGTATATTGCATAATACCATATTGTTGGACATGAACAATGTAGAAATAGTTTAGTTTGTTATTGTAACAACAATCAGTGACAGAATGGCCCACATTTCATTCATTCTGTTGTCCAGGTGGTTAAATGTTGAACACTAGGATATAGCAGCTTTTTTCAGACTGACATGACTTCAGGAATTACCAGTTTCGGAAAAAATGATGACCAGAAATATTCTTTCAGGAAGCAAGGCGACATAATGTGTAAACCAAATACTAATTTTATTTTAATCTTTAATTATACTTCAGATTTTTTTTTTTTTACATTTCATTTACATGTTTTAGGTTTTTTTTTAATGCTGGTCTTCTTTCTACTTTTGTTGCTATTTGATGTCTCATTTTTGTGTGCACTTCCATGATGATTTTATGTTGCTTTTCTGAGATTTCTTATGATTTTTAAGGATTTGTAAGTTGTATTTTAACTTGTTCCAGTTAAAGATCATTTGGTTGAAATGTTGGTTCTTTATCTTGTTCGCTGGATCATCTTTATAAGTCGTTATTTATTATTGTATCATATCCAGCTTTGTCGCAGTCCTATATGGTTGCTGACCATATCAACTGAGTGATAGAAAATTGACGGTCATAGAAAACATTGATTACAAATTACACCATTTTTCCTATATGTCACAAGGCATGACAGGTATCCTCTTTTTTATTTAAACAATTTGAGAAATGAGCCAGAAATCATTGGAAGAGAGTGAATATCCTTTCAGATCAATAGTGTTTTTAAACAAGTTTATTATTTAACACCCAATAGGACATACAATCCATTTATTCATAGAGAAATGACAAATTTTAAAACATAAAGTGAAATATAATAAAGTATGTAAATAACAAGCTAAAATTAAATAGAAGTAAAATGAATAGCCCTGATGTAAAAAAAATTAAAGAAATCATATATAAGTAATTTTGTCACAAAATATATGGAAAACATAATTATGAGAATGTTATGTTCAAGTTTATAGAGTAAAATATTCATTCAGTACTGATTAGAATTTGAAACTGCCAAATTATTAAATGTTCAGTTCATTTACTAAGATTTGCTGTTTTTGAATTTTTTGAATGCTTTGAATTTATTTCAGAATTTGATTTTGCACACTTGTTCTAAAATCTTCATTTCAAATTCTCTCTCTATAACTTCTTTTTTTATTACATTACAAATTTTTCTAACACGTCTTATTTCAGTAATCATTATCATTCTTTTGTCTTTGGCTGTTCATACTGGACATTGATAGCATAATGTTGGCAAAAGGCTGTATGATCCATACCATTAAGAGAAATTTAAAATGTATTTTTTTCTTTTTATGGATGAACTGTTAAGCAATTTTATAACTGACATCAGGTGAATATTGATATTTATCTATGTGCTTCAACTTTGATGGTGAAAGCAGCATAACAAACTAGAATCTAGTAATAATTTAATTAATTTATCACTTAGAACATGAGACTGCAAACCAATCATGATTCATGAATAAAATAAGTTACCAAACGTTCATGTTAATTGTGTACCAATTGATATTGTAGTTAAATAGATTTCCTAAAGGTCAATCTCTATGACTCTCCTACAACACCTCACATTAGTAGAGTCATTCAGACATCTTTTTGGGAGCATTGGCTGGTCCAGATCTCTTTATCTATATCCTTCCACTCTAGGCCACTGTTATTGAGGATTTTCATGATTTTCCTGCTCAGTGTCTTCTTGGGCCTTCTTTGTGGATTTCATGACAGTTTCTTGTCTTACAATGCTGACATCACATTTGTCTTCTTCTGCTTCTGCGATCATGGCTCATTCAGACTAGGATTCTGGATTCTCTTATGAAGCCAGCTGTCTGTTTAAGTGATTCGGTTGCCCCATATAGTTTTTCTTCCAGAGAGGTGGGTGTGGACCACATTGTCCCCTTCAGGCCTGTGTACTGGGGGCAATCCTGTAAAACATGTTTTGTTGTCCAGTGTACAGTGGCATTGGCTGGTAGTTCCTATTTTGAGTTTGGTGAACATGTGGTTTCTCATTCTGTTGTGGCCAGTGGGTAGGCAAAGTATGATGACTTGATCCCTCCTTAATAGTTTGAGGTATCCATCCCTCTCGTTATACTTTGGGTGTTCTTGTTTCCATTTTTCATGGTACTAGCCTTTGATGATGGATTTGGCTTCATTGTAGCTGACCAGATGGTTCTCTTGTGGTAATCTCCCTCCCTCTTTAGCTAATTTGTCTGCGCGTTCGTTCCCGTCTATATTACAGTGTGATGGTATCCACTGGATGACCACTCTCTGGAAGTTATTGCATAGTTGGTCTAGAGTTGTTCTCAAGTCACTGTTCCTGGGGGTTTTTATAGCTGTTAGTACTGAGAGTGCATCAGTTAGTATCACCAATTTCTTGTGCATGTTATTTTTGTGTTGGATAGCCAGTTTTGCAGCATCTTTGAGGGCTTCAGTTTCTGCTTTATAGTTGTTTGAGAATTTCCCAGTAGCTATTGACTTGGTGATTTCTTCCTGGTTATTCAGTCTCAAGAACACGCCTCCTCCTCCATTTCTGGTGGCATTTGTAGCAGAGCCATCTGTGTATATGTGTGACCAGGAGTCCTGTGGGTAGTTGTCGTTTGTGTGTTTTTCTGCCATGTGTTTTCTCTCTGTGTCTGTTTGAGTGCCTTTTTTCATGATTCCTATTATGTCTTCCTTAAGTTCTGGTATTTTGTGTTTCCCATGAGGAGTCATATCAGATGGGCTTATGGGTTTTGGCATTGTTTGGGTCAGTACTGGGTAACTAGTTGCCAGTTCTTTGGAGATTGCAGCGAAGTTGCTACTCTTTAGTCTTCATTTTCTTAAACCAGTTATTCTTTGGTTTCTCCACTTGTTTCATTACTTTAGTTTTCCGTCTGTCTTCTAAGGGTTGTAAACCTGTTACAGTTTCTAGAGTCTCAATAGGTGTAGATTTCATAGCACCAGCAAGGATACTGGCAGCCTCGTTTTGTGTTCACATCACATTTGTAAAATGTCTTTAAACTATTTTACTGTTCATAATTTATTGCTTGATTAGCCCTTGCTCTATTCTTTCCCAGGTATTTTCATTTCTGATCTTGTCATACTATCTAAAGTTTAGAATTTTCCTGAAACAATTGTTTATAAATGTGTGTATGTATACCTTGTTTGGATGCATTATTCATGTCTTTGAGCCATAGGACTGTTTTTATTTTTGTATTAAATAGCCTTAACGTGATGCTTTTTGCAGCCCATACTTTAAGTTGGATGAAAGCTGTTCTTGCCTTGTTTATTCTCTGCCTAACACCTCCCTCTGCTTCTCCTCCCATTGATAATGCTGCCAAGTGTGTGAGTCGGTCCACTTCTTTATTTGTTCACTCAATTTCCACAAAACTATGGAATATGTTGTTACATTCCATTATCTTTATATGTGGCTATATGCAAGGAGTGTAATGTTATAAACACAATCCAGGTCCTCAAATTGGTTCTATAGTGTCCGCTGAATTCCATATCTTTTGCCTGTGTGTAGTCTTCATAATCCATTCTACAGTTAAAAGAAATAAGAATGGGGACAGCAAGCATCCCTAACACACTGCCGTCTTTACTTTAAAATACTAAATTAATGTCCTACCACCATGCACTGTCATACAGTACATGGCATTTATGAAGCTCATGATTTTGGATGGGGCTCCATAATGAATGCTCCAACACATAAGCAGTAGATCAAAAGAGCATCAAGAGAAAGTTGTGGTTTATCTCAGGCAAATCTCTGGAGCTTACATTTTGTTAATTATTTGCAAATTTATTTATAGATAACACTGGTGTAAGCATGATACCGTATGTAAGTCATTAATACACTGTGTGTATTATCATGTGTGTGTGTGTGCGCACTAATGCTTGTATTATGTACACCAAATAAACTATCGTGAAATCGCTACAGTATCAGAGAAAGTTCATTCCACTGATTACGAAACAATACTAGTGACAAACAGTGGGGTCATCAGCCACTAGTTGCTGAGAGGTATACTGAGGAGGGGATCTCAGCACTTATGGAGATGTGCATTGAGGATGATCTGTAGACTAACTAGTGCAAAACTTTGAATTATCAATAAATGTAAAATGTACTGACTTGTAGTGTATCATATACTTTTTATATGTAGTTGCTAAATGACATCATCAAGTACAATGCCTACTAGCATAGGTGATCATGTCTCTGCACAGGTTGCTGTCTCCTCAATTGTTTACCAATTCTGTTGCTAACTTCCTACCAAATCATTTTCTTAAATTGCCTGGTATAGTTTTTCTCTGCTTCCTTTATCCCTTTTCTTTCAACACTTTCATTAGTCACAAAATAATGCAGTTGTTCCCTTTTTGTTGCACAGCCAAAACATACTTCTCCTACCAGTGATAATAAACTTTCTTTGTGCTCTCTTTTTTGGAACAATGTTATTCTCTTGAGCAGTCTATGGTATTCTCAACATTCTTCTGCAAAATGATATTCCTGTAGCCTCCAAAAATGTTCTTTTCTGCTATCTGATTGTCCAGGATCGCTTTCATAAGTTACTAGATAAAACTGTGAAAACATGCATGGTGATAAAGAGTTGTAAGTTTGATAGTAACTGTAGAGAAGATGCAGACATATTAGAAATGATGATAATCATCAGGAGTTGTGTATGGTATTGTGTGCTTGATAACATTAGAATTTCTGCATAATTTGAAACCACTAAAATTCATTCTGATTTCTAATGTCCACACCATCTAAATATGCATTCTAACAGCTTATGCAGTTGTTAATGTGATAGGGTGGTTGATTTCTTTATTTCTATCTATCTATCTATTGACATTTTGAGCCGTAGCCGGCCCATTGAGCGTGGACCCAGATACTCTTTCTCTTATCTAAATTTTTATTCTAGCAGTTTTCAATCTTTGTAAAGATCTTTTATCAAATCTTGCCATTTGTCTCTGTTCTGTGCAAGCAGTTTTCTTTATTTAGTTACAAAATAAAAAGCTCAATTTGTACATAGTTTCAGAATAAGAAATTATCTTGTGTGTTATTCAGTTTGGTTGTGTTTGTGGTGTATGTGCCATTGATGATGAATGAATGTTACTGGTTAATCAAGTGTCAGTAACTTTAAACCATGTACTTTTAATGTAATTCTGATGTTAATGTCAGTGTAATTTTTGGAGTTCTATTTTTGGTCTGTTGTTGTTGTTGCTGCTGCTCCCATAATTCTGTAAAACTGCTCACCAGAAAATATTTGCAACATACCACTTTTTCTTGACCTTCTCAGCATTTATCGTAAATTTTAAAAATATTTTCAGCATTTATTTTTTCTTTTATATATTAAATCAGCTCACTGCATTGTGGCAAAGAGTTTTTTTCTGAAGTCAAGTTCGGAAGATAACATAAATGGTTAAATCAAAAAAAGTTGGTTTAAGCAAAAAGAAATGGAAAGGGTATGCTTGAAAGCCTGTGTATATTCGTTTCATTCATTAGTCCATAACTATTTAAGGTCAGTGGAGCACTTTTAATGGTGTCTTCATAATTTTCTGCCAACCTTCACAATTAAGAGCTGCTTTTTGAGATGTGACAAGGTTTTTTTTTGTAGCTTTCGCCAGCTTTTACCTCTGGCGAAGTCCCTAGAGACTAGGAACTGAATTTTGTGTGTTAATCCATTTTTTTCTGGCAGCCATATGCATATTGGTTCTTTGCCACGCATGCAGATAACTCTATCTTCAGAGGTACTCGTATTTTTCCCATCAATGAATAATTGACATTTGAAGCTGAGCAGCGCTGCTGAGGCCAGGGGTAGTTGCCACAGAGAGAAATCACAAATAAAAACCCCAGTTGGTGCAGCCAGGATTTGAACTCACAACCAGCTTGCCTTGAGATCAACCAGTCCCACGTGGCAAAGGTTAATCGTATCCATTCTTTGATGTCCTCGCACCTTTTTTTGTCTACATATAGGCAGATTAACCCTAGATTACGATACATAGAAATAAATACAGCATCAAAATACAAATTGCTCAAAATTTGATATTTTTCAAACATTACCCCAACCACAATACCTTCCTAATTACCACTTCCGGTGACCCCCGAGTGTTCAATTTGTTTCCATTTGTGTTTTCTTCCTTCTGTTGGTGCTTATAGCATCATCTCAACACAAATTTCTTCCATGCGTTTGTATCTCACAATCGCCACAAATGTGCTAGATAATATATTTCATATTCCCCATTCTCTTTAATATCATATAACTTTCTTTCCACTTGGGACTAACCTTGGATGTGCGTATTTGGTTCTTGTAGAACGCACGTGTAGGAACAAAATTAACAATGTCTGGCAGAGGGAAAAAGGACTCCAAAAAGGAGGTGCCAAGCATCATCGCAAGGTACTTTGTGACAACATCCAGGATAAAACCAAACCAGCTCTATCCGTCATTTTGCTCATTGAGGCGGTGTGAAATGTATCTCAGGTCTGTTTTACGAAGAAACCAGAGGTGTCCTTAAAATCTTCTTAGAGAAAATGCATAGTAGATGGCCCGAGAGCACACCGATTCCAAGAAAATCCACAGATACGATCATAAACATATTGTTAAACTAATTTTTCCCAAGATTTAGTTGTCCCCAGATAGTCCTGACAGAAAATGGAGATAAGTTTATGAGTCAAAATTTTGAGAACACCCTAAAATCTTTAAATATCAAACGAGTAAAAATATCTGTTTACCATCCACAATCCAACAGAATTAATGAGAGACAAATGAATAGGACGACGGTGATCGGAAGAGACTGGCTACATAGAAATAGCCTTGGAATTAAGACATAGAGTAGTTGGAGAGTAAAGAGTAATAGTGGTACAGAGAGTAGTGTTAAGGGACATAGAATAGAGAGTAGAGAATAGGTAGGAGAGAAGAAATAGTTACAATGACAAGTATATACGAGTTGGCTTAATAGTATAATTACTCAGATAAAACCTACTAACAGTGTAGATGATATGAACTGGTGGAAAATCATAATGACTAAAACAAAAACAGTTCAGTTAGAAATAGATACTGGTCAAACAAAGAACTAAATGGTAACGGAGAGGACTAAGAAATAAGTTATTCGACGGCTGATGATAAAAGCGATAGGAGCTTGTCAAGAAGAAACCTGGGAGGGCAAATGTAGTGAGAGAATGCTTATCAACAGGCCCGAAGTTACTCTCAAGTGTGGGAATTTGCAGAGAAGTAGTTGTGTGGTTAGATTATACTTAGAACTATATATGATGTAGACAAAATGTCTTAAACCCAATTTAGCCATGGATGCAAGATTCAGGAAATAGTTTATAGTCGTGTTAAAATATGATATGGACTTAATCAGACAACAGCAGTGAGAATCATGTTAAGAGTATTTACCATGAGACAGTAGTTATTGAAATATGGAGTAGATTATGCTAGTATAGAGATTCTGTCGATTGAATGTGAGGCATTATAATAACTATGAGATGAGTGAATATGAGACATTATAATAACTATGAGATTATTTGGATGTGAGGCATTATAATAACTATGAGATGAGAGCTAAGAACTTGTAATGTGAATAGCTTCTAGAAACATTAGAGTTATTTTAAGAAGAAACTTGCTATTGTAGAGAACATATGGACTTGTGATTTCAAAGTGTGTTATGTGGAGTTGTTACAAGTAATTATGTTATTAAATATGTAAACTGAAACATCTCTCATGTCATAATTTATTAAGTCAGTGGAGAAAGTAAAATGAAAGGTAGACAGTTATAGTATATAGAAATATCTTCTATCAGCATGGTATATATCTCCATTAGAGATTATTAATTCTATTGTCAACGTTATATTATTATTAATTATTATTATAACACTAAGAGAACTTTTAATCACCCCTGTACAAATTTCCTCGGTCGTCGGCAGACATCAATCAACCTTTTGTGACTCGGGAAACACTGCGAATAACGCTATGCAGTCACCGAACATACTGACAGACTTATGGCGACTGTACCAAAAGACATTGTAACATGTCCGGTCGATGAGGTGAAACTCAGATCATAGATCAACCTGAGCCAGGAATTCTGAGTTTTCTTCTTCTACCTTTTTAGCTCCCAGTGGAGCATAGGTCTTCAACAAATACTTTCCAAGTTGTTCTGTTTTTTGCCATTCTTTTAAGATTATTCCATGTCTTCCTCATCATCTTCATCTCCGCTTCTATCTGTCTTCTCCAAGAATTCCTTGGTCTTCCTCTTTGTCTTTTACCCTGGGGATTCCAAAAAAGGGCCTGTTGTGTAATGCTCTCAGTTGGCTTCAGTAGCGTGCGTCCTATCCAGCGTCATCGTCTTCGCTGTATCTCTTTATCCACTGGTATTTGTCTGGTACATTTCCATAATTCTATGTTAGTGATTTTGTCCTGCCATTTCCATCCTTTTATTCTGCGTAAGCATCCATTAATGAAAGTCTGTATCTTCGTGATTGTCAATTTTGTTGTTCTCCATGTTTCACAGCCATATAATAAGACTGACTTAACACTTGAGTTGGAAATTTTTATTTTTGTATTTAACCTAATTTCTTTGGATTTCCATGTTTCCCAGCGCAATGAAAGCTCCTCTTGCTTTTGATATCCTTATTTTTATATCATTTTCTGTTCCTCCTTCTTTATCTATATTACTGCCCTGATATATGTAAGATTGTATGTCTAGTACAATCCATACTTATAGTATAATCCATACTTATGTCACCTTCAATTCTAGTGAAGATGTTCTTCATGTGTGCTAATTTTTGTCATTCAATTTACTTGTACTTTTACAAACTTGGGTAACTGGCATATATGAAACATTTGTACCTGGAAGAAACATCATTCAAAAATTGTAAGCATGTCCTGCACAAGACTAATAGTGGGATGAGAGAAGCCTAGGCATTAGCCTGTTTCAGCAAGGGGCAATGATGCCCACAGCACCTGGAAAATGGTCAGCAACTCACAGCTGACTGTACCACATCAGGTAGGATCCAGTGAACAGAGCGGATCCAGACCCTACTCCACTTCCCAGCAGTTCCCCAAGAAGCATACTAACCAGTCTGGCCATGTGATTAAAGTTTAAATAGAGAAGGCAACCTGGTACCCAAGTATGTCATGCAGGTGATGGATTCATCAGGCTGAAATGTACAAATATGACTGCTTGTTGTAAACAAGTGATACCTGGAAGATGAAGAGTTGTTGATGAACTCATAAGAAGAAGCATCTTTTCTCACATGTGAGAAAAAATGTCATCAAAATGTTTACTTTTTTTTTTTATTGTTGAGTTGTCATCATCATCATCATCAAGTACTATGCCTGCTGGTGTAGGTGATCATGTTTCTCCACAACTTTCAATCATGGCAGTTATTTATAATTTCTTGTGTTGACCTTCTGCCAAACTATTTCTTTGCTTCATCTCTTCTTCCCTCTATTTTCCCAGTTGTTACAATGTATTCTAGCTATTTTCTTCTCTTTACATGGCCAAAAAATTATGATTGTTTCTTCCCAATGTTGGATATTAGCTCTTTTTTACTTTGGCTTTTTCATAACATTTTCATTACTCTTCTTAACTGTCCATGGTATTCTCAACGTTTTTTTGTAAAACCACATTTCTACAGCCTCTTGTGATTTTCTTGTTTGTTGTCCTATTGCCCATGATTCACATCCAGAACTCTTTTTCTTGCTTCTGTTGTCAAAAATGGATTGCACAGTATCTTCCTCATTTTTTGGAAAGCTGCTTTTGCCTGAGCCATTCTGCATCTCACCTTTGTTGTACATCTACCATCTATTGTAGAAAAAGAGGTGACTAAAGTCCAGTTTTGGAGAAGAGTCCCCTGTCACATGTTTGATAAGAGTTGGTTATGAATATGACACATTTTCATTGTGCCTCACTAATTCAATATTTCTTATGAAGTAGTTGGAGCTCTATCCGCTGATCTATCCATCACAGGCTCGTCAGACTGCCCTTTTCTTCAGTAATTTGATGCAAGCTCTAATTCTGTTATAGCCTCACCAGAATAAGTCCTTAGCATTTGATGACAGCACCTGATTGTTAGTTTAATATCTGCCATAGGATTTTCAAGATGTCTGGGTTTGACTGCCATAGAGGGGTCTAGAGATAAAATGTCTGCCTCTGGACAACCAGGTCCTGGGTTTGATTCCTATAACAGGCAGTGGGTATTTCTCCCTTCAACCTCATAGTTTCTTTATGGCTTTACCCTCCCCTAGTTTCTGGGCAGTGAGATCCAATGTTTAGCTCTCATGGATAATGACAAAAAATTGTAGGTCCCCCTCCTCACGATAGAGAATCTGGCGGTTAAGGGTTTAAAAAAGTAGGTCAAAATGGTTCCTAAAAAAAAAAAGTAAAGTATCCCCGTCATGCCAAGTGGTGTATAGGGAATATGGTGTTAGTGACCATAAATTTTACAGACCTTCGGCACATGATTTTGGGGGTAATGTGGTCGGTATTACACCCATGCCGTTTTACTTTCCCAGAAAAAAATCTGGTACCCATTAAAGGCTGGGTGAACGGAAGCTGTCAGTTGGATCGAACCCTACCTCTTGTCCTTTGTAGTCCAGTTCACTAACAACTGAACTATCGCGGCTCCAAAAATGGTTCCTGCCTGTGCAAAATTGTTAGGCAATTAAAAATCTACCCAAGCCTAAAACTTATGTGTCACGTCTAAAGGTACAGATATCACTGCTTGCCTACAACCAAAGCATCCACCACATCAGCTTTATATGTGAACAATGAAAAAGAATATCAGATAACAATATAAAAGGAGACATATCATACATATGAGTACCTCTGAAGTTAGAGTTATCTGCCTGTGCGGCGAGGCACCCCTGTTCACACGGCTGCCAGGGAAAAATGGATTAACACGCAAAATTTAGTTCCTAATCTCTAGGAACTTCGTCAGAGGTAAATAGCTGGCGAACGAAAAAAAAAAATATCACACAACTTGCCTTTAGAAGAGTCTTAGCAATATTTTAGTCAAACCAAATCAGCAACCTAAAATAATTCACTCAAGAGGTACAACCAAGGAAAATGCTGACAGTGATCAAAAAGGCAGATACTGCAGATGAGTAGGTTATGTACTTAAGAGAATGAAGCCAAATCCATCATCAAAGGCTAGTTTCATGAAAAATGGAAGTTGAAGAACACCCAAAGTATGACAATAGGGATGGATACCTACAACTATCAAGGAGGAATCAAGTCATCATATTTCGCCTCCGCACTGGCCACAACAGAATGAGAAACCACATGTTTACCAAACTCAAAATTACTACCAGCCAATGCCACTGCACACTGGAAAACATGACAACAAAACATGTTCTACAGGATTGTCCCCAGTACACAGGCCTGAAGGGGACAATGTGGTCCACACCCACTATACGGGGCAATCGAATCACTTAAACAGATAGCTGCCTTCGTGAGAGTCCGGAATCCTACTGTTAAAGAGTCATGATCACAGAAGAAGAGAAGAAAAGAGAAGGTAGACATGGTGAAGAACAGATGAATGAATAGTGTGAACCAGAAATGAGCATTTTGTGAAAGTTATGGCCAAGCAAGAGATTTTGTCCGTTGCCTTATAACATTTTTTAGATTTTTCAGGATGAGATTTTATAAGTGTTTGCTTATTTAATCTCTCTCTCTCTCTCTCTTTAGCTGAAAACATGTTTTCTTTAGGGGCAAAGTTGTGCCACAAACTTTTGGTATGTTTGTTCTTTTAGTAATGCAGATGTTTTTGTTGAGTGTGGACTCATGATTTTTCCTACAGGGTTTGAGTTATACTAATGTTTATTATACAAGTATGCTGTGTAACTTTTATCTTTCATTTTGTGAAGGATTTAACTTGAATATAAAACTTGTGAACTTTGACTCATTATATTGTAACTTTCACTTGAACCCAATGAACTTTTTGTATATTTATTTATTATTTTACAGTATGTACCTTGATGTGATCCCAAAGATTTTACTGTTGATTCTATAAATCTGATGTGAAAATACAATTGTATTTGTTTCTTTGTCACTATTTATCTGTAATATAATATGTTAACACAAAAGTATATATATATATATATATATATATATATATATATATGTATGTATTGAAAAAAAAAATATGTTGCATTTAAACATTTAAATATGCTTGCATTTCCCAATAGGTAATAATGATTTTTTTTTTTTGGGTGGTGGTGGAGTGTGTGTGGTACAAAAACACATGCGTATATACACATTTCTGAATGTGTGAGAAAAATGGGTGATTTTGGAAATAGAAATAATAACAAAAATATTGATTGTTATCTACAACAGCGGATATATACCAGACGACCTGGTCAAATCAAGATTCATTGCCATACCAAGGAAATCTGGTGTGATTGAATACGATGATCATCGCACAATAAGCCTTATGAGTCATATGAGTGAAACCACAACACAACGAAGACACGCCCATTTAACATCCTCTTAAGGGAGGGCGGATGATGAGGTGTATGCCTTTGGTCATCGGGCGAACGCAAGCAAGCAAGTCACATGAGTAAAATATTACTAAGAATCATCTTATGAAGAGTGCAAAACAACATCAGTCCAGAAATTAGAGATGAACACTGGTTTTGTTGGAGGTAAAGGTACAAACAATGCCATGTACATCATAAGATCTTTAGTAGAAAGAGCCATAGAGGTGAAAACAGATCTATACTTATGTTTCATAGATTATACCAAAGCATTTGACAAAGTAAAGCACCAAGAAATAATCAAAATTTTAGAAGGCATAAACATAGACAGCAAAGATCTAAGAATAATAAAGAACATGTACTGGCAACAAACAGTGGCCATAAGAGCTGGAAATTAATTGGGAATGTTTCAACAAGTAATACAGGGTGTTAGGCAAGGTTGCGTGCTGCCACCAGATTTATTTAATATGTATAGTGAGATTATTTTAAGATCCATAAGGGGCATGCCTGGAGTAACAATTGAAGGTCATAATATAAATAATCTAAGGTATGCTGATGATACAGTCTTAATCTATCTATTGATATTCCGAGCTGAAGACGGCACATAGGGCAGAATTACAATCTCAAAAACAGAAACCTTGCATGCCAAAATGGCACATATTGCAGAGATCACTGCTTCTAAAATCTATGATTCAGTTTCCATAACAATGCTTTTTACAATGACAGCTTGTTAAGCCACCGATCAACCTCCTTAGTCGCCTCTTACAACATGCCTGGAAGGTAACAGTGTCACTTTTCTTTACTTCCCACATAGTGAGGCCCCGGTAACACATGGGAGACAGTCTTAATCGCGAAGAGTGAAAACGAGTTACAAGAAATGTTAGACATTATAGTCACAGAAAGCAAAAATAAAGGACTCGGCCTCATTAGCAAAAAGACAGAAGTAATGGTAGCAACAAAGAAAAATACATCACCACAATGCACAATAAAAACAAGTGGAACAATATTAAAACAGGTAAATGAATTTAAATTTCTGGGAACAATATTAACCTCAGATGGTAGATGTACAACAGAGGTGAGATGCAGAATGGCTCAGCAAAAGCAGCTTTCCAAAAAATTAGGAATAAACTGTGTAATCCATTTTTGACTATAGATAAGCAAATCACTGGAAGCTGTAGAAATGTGGTTTTACAGAAGAATGTTGAGAATACCATGGGCAGCTAAGAAAAGTAATTAAAATGTTCTGAAAAAGGCCAAAACAATGAGAAAGCTCATTTCCAATACTAGGATGAAACCATCATCATTTTTTGGCCATGTTATGAAAAGGAAAAAGCTGGAATATATTGTGACAACAGGAAAAGTTGAGGGACTAAGAAATAGAGGGAAGCAAAGAGAAAAGATACCAGACAGCTTAAGAGAATGGCTTGGCAGAAGGTCAACAACAGAAAAAGTAAACAACTATTGAGACCGAAAGTTGTGGAGAGACATGATCACCTATGCCAGCAGGCATGGTACTTGATGATAATGATGAGAAAATGTAATCTCCATTGGCAAATGAGCAGATGAGAACAATGAAGTTTCAATGACAATCTCAATTCTTTTTCAGACCTTCCATGAGTCAGAATGACACTATGGGGATTGATTGATGCTCCATCAAGGCACTGAATCACATTCATCATTACAGAAACAAGAGCAGAGCTCATCAGCTGGGCAATCCAGTAGAGTACCACTAAAATAAAATATGAAAAAATTCATCAGGAGTTTTTAATTAACTTCACTATGAACAGCACAATTCCTTTTAAAATTGGTTTTTTGGAAAGTTAGAGCCCTGTATCAGATGAGGAAAACTACAGATTAACAAAGAAGTGACAGACTATGGCTTAGACACTCTCTGCAATCACTGAAAGAAAACATACAAATTGCTTTAGGAAAAAAAACTGGCCTACAGAATAAAATCTTGTTGATATGATATATTGATATGAAACTAATAGACATAGTAGTTATATCAATAGTAGTATTGCTCTGATGAATTGGTATTTAAACTTCAAGAAATGTGCTGATTTACAGAAAAACAATACCACTACTGCGGCTTAAAAAAATTCAACATCTTTTAGTTCTCTATTTGCACATGTACTTTTTCTCTACAAAAAATGTACCACTTTGTTGTGAGCATGAAACACTTTAATTTTAACATTTAAAAGCAGCACCAGAAATTGTTAGCTTTTCAACTCTTTACATTAGTATATAGAGACAGTTGTCTGCAAAATAGTCAAAGAAAAAGCCCTTCACTACAAAGATGTCTGAAGGGCTTTAAAATAATATAACTGATGGGAAGAGCTTACTAAAGATAGATTCAGCTGGTGGCAGGCAGCAAACACTAGTCTAAAAGCAGGTTGAGTTGAAAAAAAAAATTGCTGACTCTGGATGTGCACAAAGAAAGTCAGCTCTGATGGCTGAGTGCACTTGCTACTGATCTCAAGGGTTCATATTTGATCCCCAGATGTGGTAAATTTTGTTTCTGACCAAAGAGCTTTAGGGTTCACCTCTAAAAAAATGGGTACCTGAGATTTTTCTATGAATAAACCCCCTTTGACCTGATACCAAAGTCGTCACCCAAAATGTGCTGTTGGTCATGAGATGAAGTCATTAACACCATATTCCTCATATGCCTAGCAAGGAGTGAAAGGAACCTTTGCTTTTAATTTGTATTTATAAACATGTAAAGAGTAATTAAATCTGCCAATTTACTGAAGTATAAATTAATAAAGTAAATAAAAAGGCAAAGTAAATTACCATACAGCGTGAAAGTATTTTTATCAGGAAAAGAAAATTAGATAAAAAGATAGAAACCAAAATCCAGAAAGCACATAATGTAAGATACCAAATAGCATTGATTTTGAAACATCTTATTGTGACTATATAAGTATATAATGTATAAATAAGATTTAGTTGTTATTTTCTTAGTACCTTTTTTTTATGTGTTAAACCATATAAAGTAAGTGATGTGCCTCCTCAACTTTTAACACTGCAACTTCTTTAATTTCCACTAATAAAAAAAAAAAAACAAAGATTTTTAATTACAACAGTTTATTAACATAATTTTAATATGCAAATACAAAGTGAAACAAAATAAACTAGAAACTTCAAAAACATCTGAGAAATTGCTATTTTGGACTAAAATAATCTTAAAACTTTAAAGAACAAGTGCCCACCTTATAAATTACTCCACAGAATCTACACATTTGTCAACTAATAACCACTGTCACCTAAAGTTCAATATGACGACCATACACTGCACTATACTATTCTAATGTGTATTTCTTCTTGTCCTCTAATGTTAAACAAATATCAAGATAACTATGTGGAATCATTCTTTTCCCTTTAAACAAGCTTCACCCTTAAATCTATCCACAGCTGTGGTAAAAAAAAACAGAAATCAAAATAGAGATTTATCTGCACCTCACATTTGTTTTGTTCAGCTACAACGTTTGGTTACTTAGAAGAAAAACAACTTAAATGATAATACCTATTTAAAAAATACAAGACGATAAATGTTTCACAACTCTATATAAGCAAGTGGTATCAGGTGAGACCAGTGTAAAGACACCTAGCTTTCCTTGCTGTCTATGACTTTTTGCAGCTGTACATGGGAGGACGTGAGTGTAGGTAAATAGCACCACTCTTCCACAACTGGAGATAGAAATAACAGAAAATATATAAGTCACAAGTTGGATGTTTACTAGCTACCATAGTTTTTGCTATGAATATACCTACAAAGTTGAAATTCATATAATTAAAGATATTATTAATCTTTAAATTATTATTATATAAATAAAGATTAAAGAATGCAGTTGAAAACTATGATAAATGTTGTTAATCGATGTATTAGCTTTCACAAACAGCACAACTACTGATCTATCACATCAAAAGCTATGGCAACAGTTTACTCCTTGTAGGCTTTGACTAGTTCAAACAGTTTTCATTGACAAGGGTTGAAAAAAAAGGGCACCAGAGTTTTCTTGTGGTTTGGCATCTCTGGATTGGACTGAGAGCTAACACTGAAATATGGACAGATTATGTTGAAGGGGACAGAGGGTTAAGAGCCAGAAGGTGGTGATGGCTGATTTTTTTGGAAACAGGCTCTTGGAAATGGAGATGTAGAAGATTTTTTCATGGATCATAGGCAGGGGATTACCACAGAAGACTTTCAAGGAGAAGCAGAAACTTTAGCAGAGACACTTTCATTTCTTTAGATGATGATGACAAGGGAGCCAATAACTCCACTGGGGAAATTAAACAAATAATGTCAAGTTTCCTTTCAGTTTTTTTACTAACCATTCTTTACTAGTCTTGTTTGAACTTCCTCTTATTTTTTTGTCAACAGGAGTTAAGTGAAGAGCTACTCTCATCAGAGCAAAATGAAATATTCTGATATCATGGCCTACCCAACACAATTTTCTCTTGTAGACCTCTGTAACTATGTCATTGATGCATGTTTCTTTGTTGGAGATAGTGTTGGACTAAAAAATACCCTGCATTTTGTGGAGACATCTATTGTGAAAGGGAAGTGAGTTTGGTAAACTTCCAGGACTCTCATCCATACCATAGGATACTTAACACATTTGACATAAATATGCAAATTTTAGTTTTAGTTATAATGTTACATGTCTTCCAGATATTCCTAAGTGATGCAAACTTTTGACAATCTAGTTTTGATTTCTGTTTTAACATTACCATCGGCAGTCATTATTAACCCAGATAGACAAATTCCTCCACGTCCTCTATGTTCACTTCCTGCACTATATTTGGTTGATTATGTTATTAATGCTCATCTATTTAATCTTAAATATAATTGTGCCTGTGTTAGTTACTACTTTAATCTTGGTTTCAATATCAGTGTAGAGAGAAGACATATGTATCAGTTATGAGAAAGAAGACATATACCATCTGCAAAATCAAAGTTCTCAAGAATATTTTTAAGAGTCCATTGAATTTCTCCTTTATTGGACTTCACAGCATTCCTTAAGATCTAATCAATGCAGAGGTGAAAATAAAAATGGTGATAGAATACATCCTTGTTTAACTCTAGTTGTTATACTGGAGGTTTTATGAAAGAGTTACCACTTATCACCTGGGATTGGAAATCATTGTAAAGCATCTTAATAACGTGCACAATCCCCCTCCAGAATGTCAAAGAACCTGAGTATTTTTCAGAGGCATTCTGTATGAAAACTCTCAAATACTTTTTTCCAAAACTAACATAGTCTGTGTACAGAGGCATATTCAACTCTTTACTCTGTTTTAAAATGTGTCTCAATGTAAATATACAGTAACTACAAGATCACTACTTTCCCAAAACCTGCTTGGTGCCTGTCATAGATAAACGTTCCTGCTGCAAATCATATGTATCATATGTATCATGGGCAACAGTGTTGTACCACTCTTAGTGTTGCAGTCTGTCAAACCACCTTCCTTGAGAAACTTAGCATTTAAGCCAACTTTTCAAATATTCAGGTATGTCTTCCCATGTCCAGATTCTTTAAGCAATCATAGTATAATGGGTGTGTCTCTGTCCTCAGCTTTCAGCATGATAGGTGTTATTTCATCAATACCATTTGATTTTCCAGTTTTCATTGAATCTTTTTTTTTTTTTTTTTTTTGTAAAGGTAATCATTGAGATCAATCATGAAAAGACTAAAGTCATGAAAAGTTTAATTCCAACAGATGACAAAATATACATGGAAAACAAACCAGTAGAAGAGATCAATCACTTTATCTATCTTGGAAGTCACATTGATCGAGAAGGGGATACAAGCAAAGAAATTAGAATCAGAATAGCTAAAGCAGCAATGTCTTTCAGAAGCCTTGAAAAGTTGTGGAAATCAAAACTCATCAGCACACACACAAAACTTAGACTATTCAAATCAAATGTACTATCAACCCTTACGTATGCGTGTGAAAGCTGGAAAACAACAAGAGATATAGAAACAAAGTTGAACACATTCGAAAATAAATATCTAAGGAAAATACTTGGTATAGCGTGGAACGAATTCAAAACAAACGAGGAAATTAGAGAAATCGCCAATCAACCACTAATATCTTCAGTAATAAAAAAAAGACGATGGTCATATGTTGGACATGTGATGAGAAGAGATAATAACCGAATAGCAAAGCAAGCCCTCATATGGGAAACAACAGGTAAGAGGAAAAGAGGAAGACCCAGAGAGACACTGAGAAGAACATTGATGAGAGAGGCAAGAGCAGCAGGTTTCGGCTCCCTCAATGAGATAGAGCTGCTCGCACAGAACAGAGACAAATGGCGAGATTTGATAAAATATCTTTAAAAGAATTGAAAACTGCTAGAACAAAAATTCAGATAAGAGTAGGAGTATCTTGGTCTACGCCCTATGGGCCGGCTACGGCTTCAAAGGTCAATAGATAGATAGAGATAGAAAGGTAATCATGTGTCAATACCTAAATTCCCTCTCTGTTGCTGTGACACTAGCAAGTTCTGGTCTACTCAATATATTCTAGAACTGCTCTTAGCATCTTTCAAGCTGTTTATGCTCTTCACAGAACTAGAATCCTTTGTTGTAGTTATATGCCAAATAAAAGCTTATCCTTCTTAGCTTGCACTTAAAATAGCATTAAATTGGCATGTTATGTTGTGTCATGTGCTACAGCAAAATTCAAAAATGTTGGCCCTGCACATATGACTTCAGTGTAGCATTTATTTTAAAATGCCACAGTTGCTTTCCCTCACTTAACTAAACTAGATAACTTTCTTCTGGAGCTACTATGGGGAGGTGAAGTAAGAGTTTGATCAGTTCTGGTTCCATGATTCTGACTCCACAAGTCAGCTATGAGTCAGTGATTGCTTTTAACTTTATGGTGACTTTGGTCCAAGCAGGTTAGCCTTAAAGATCTGGCTGGTCCCTTTGTTTCACAAGATGCTGCAAAAAAATAAGATAATACAAATATATATTTTTTTTTTTTAAAAAAAAGAGAAATTATCCCAATGAAAACGTACAACTCCAGCAGTGATTAAAACACTCAGAATGCTGGCAATGAGCATTTGATTCCACTTGGAATTCTGTTTGTTGTAAGCTTCTTGCCAACAGCCTTCTGGAACTGGCAAAAAATTCATGTGATTTTTATTCTCCTCACAAATTTTTCGCATGGACTTCCAATGAGCTGGCACATCATGGCCCCTGCGATAAATTTGTTGCACATCTGCAAGTACAATAGAAAGTGTCATGTGATGATTCATATTAAAAAATATTCAAATTAGTTTTCAGTTTCAATAACAAATAACAGCTTTACATAATGACTGTATAATATTGAAAATTGTAAACTTGCAATCTTGAAAGAAAAAGTGGCATTTGCAGGTTGTGAAAAAAAACCTAGAAAAATAATACTTTACTTTTTTTCACAAACCGTAATTTACTTTGAACTGAACAGAGCATCTGAAAAGAAATATCATTGGGTTGCATGTCCTTTGCAGAAGGTTTCTCTCATCACAGCTCATCTGAATTAATCACTGTCTCTAGCCAGTTCTCCCACTTCTTTTGCCATGTTCAAGATCTCTCTTATGTCTTGAAACCACCTTCTTCTTGGTCTGTTCCATCTCATCTTCTTTGAACCATGCCTTCCATTATTGTTCTTTTCAGCTCACTGTGTGTCTGGACTTGGCGGGAGTATTTTAATTTCCTCTGCTAGAACTGAAAAGTCAGTTCTCTTCAATGTTTAGGTCTTTCAGTATATCTTCATTGCTCTTTTTCATTATCCAAATTATTTTCTATAGCATTTTGTTTCATATGAACCAATTTTCTTCTTTGCTGTTTGCGAGATTGTCCATTATGAGAAGATACATGACATCAGCCATTTTTATTTTACTATCTTGCTGATAATGTGCCATATGTTCTTCAAGACATTTAATTTTTATGTTGCTTTGCTAGTTTTCTTTTGATCTTCAGACAGTCTCCATTGTTAGTTATTACAGATCCCAGAAATTCATAGTTTGTTACAATTTCAAGTTTTTCTTTCCTGATGATTTTTGGTAGGCTTTTTCTTTGTCATTGGAAATTATCCTTAATTTCTGTATATTTAGATGGAGATTTTGGTTTTCGCTATGTTTTTTTAACACACTCATTTGTCTCTTTTAGTCCTTTTGCACTGTTTGAGAGGAGGATTGTGTTATCAGCATATCTCAGTTCTGGTATTATGTTGCCATTTATTGTGAAAGAGTTGAAATTCACAAAATCTCATAATTTTCTGTCTGACTTTTCTCATTATGTTCTCAGCACAGATGTTGAACAAGAATGGAGAGAGGATGCACCTCTGCCTAAACCCTGTTTGTACTCTGATCAAATCTGATTTAGGGAAACAATATTACAGTAAAAGACCTGAAAGTCAAATATGTGAAAGGTTGTGTCATATTTTTGTTCTAGGTTCAAAAAAGGTCTGCTGCAGATATTACAAAATTAAATCCATCAGAAATATTCAGACTTTCACTTTCTTCTCACAGAAATGATTGAACTGTATTGTTGTATTAACAAATATGTTATACCTGTTTAATAAGAGAGATTAAACATTGTGAAATATGTTGTTCTTAATAATAAATATTATAATTATATCACTTCTATCGCTGGTGAGCAAAAATAAATAGGCCAACTTAAAGTGCAGATATTACAAAACTGAATTTTACAAAAATATTCAATTTTTACTCCAAGAAATTATTAAATTTCTTAGCTATAATCTGAGTGAATTAACAGATATCTTTTATATCAGTTAGTAAGAGATATTAAAATTAATGAAATATGGGGTTTCCAATATAAATTATTTAGTCCCAGTGAATATTATCCAAGGGATAAATAGGCAAGACAAAATTGTTTACATCAGAACTTGCGGAAGGGAGTTCCTCATTTAATGTCACATGACTAACTAAAACTAAGATAGCTAGAGAACATGAGGAAAGAGAACATATATATATATATTTTTTTTTTCGTTCATTGTTAATCTGTTTGGCAGCTGAGTAAACAGGCTGATAACTCCTTTGGAGATACTCATATTTTTTCCGTCCATGAGTAATTGACGTTTCAAGCTAGACCTCGCTGAAGACCAAAGATGGTTGCCACAGAGAGAAATCATAAATAAAAATCCCAACTGGTGCAGCCGGAATTTGAAACCACAGCCTCTGTCTCGAGACCGGTGTCTTGCCTTGAGACCAACCAGTCCCCAAGGTGAACACACACACACACACATGCATGCACACACACACACACTTATATGTATCTGTATATGTGTGTGTTAAAAAACATCTAAGATGTAAAAGAACATTAAGTAGGCATAGATGCGTTGTGTTATTTATTTGCAAATTTTGCCCCTATACATCCAACTTCAGCATTACGTTTTTTAGTACAGGGTTGCCTTCCCTCTTCAGTCCCTACTTGTTTAGCCAGACTAGACTGGTTACTCTGTTACCCGTCCACAGCGCGGCTGACCAAGAAGCTCCGTGTCTCCGCTTCTTTTATTCTCTGAACTCAGCGACTTACTGTGCTCCTGTCGTCTGCACAACTTCCAAATACATCACATAGATGCTTGTGAATGTTCACAACAGTTTCCTACTTTAAAATGAGAAATTCTATCACAATTTGCTGCTTATAACGCAAGTTGTTAACATGCTCTATTTCAACGGTTTAGTGCAGTCGTATTATTTGGCCGATTGAAGTATAATTTGACACAACCAACACATGCCATATTTAAAGTGTGCAAAATGTCCTTGTAGTTCACCAATTCTGGTGAATGTCATCGGCTATGTGTATATTAATTAATTCAAACTATTAATGTAAACCATTAATGAATTCAAGACTAATATAGAGATAAGAAAAATGGCCATGCAACTACAACCTCATTTACAATTATGAGGAGATGATGGACATTAGTCGAACATTTGCTGAGAAGAGACAACTAGAGAATTTCAAAGCAGACTCTTCTAATGGAAACTTTAGGATACAAAAAAAAAAAAAGAAGACCAAGAGAGACACTGAAAAGAACACTTATAAGAGAAGCAAAGTTGGCAGGTACAGACTCATTTGATAAGTTCGAACATCTTGCCCAAAATAGAGGTGGGTGACGAAAAACACTACAAGCCCTATGCAGCATCTATAGGCACAGGAAGGATCAAGATCAAGATGTATCGCTGACAGCTTCCAGCTGTTGTTGTCAGGTGCTTTGCCTCCTGAATCAAACATAACATTATTATTGGTGAACAGCTCAACTCATCAACAAAACTATTCTCACAATTATTACATTTTTCAACAAATGCGATCTAAAAAAAATAATTTTTTAGTAAAAAATGAAACGAATAAAGTATTTGTTGTTGTTGCTCTTGCATTCACCAGCTTTCAACTCTGACGAAGTCCCTAGAGTCTAGGAACTGAATTTTGTGAGTGTTAATCCATTTTTCCCTGGCAGCCGTGTGCACAGGGGTCCCTCGCCTCACAGGCAGATAACTCTGACTTCGGAGGTACTCCTGTTTTTTCAGTTGATGAGTAACTGACGTTTCAACCCGGGCCTCGCTGCTGAGACCAGGGGTGATTGTTTCAACCCGGGCATCGCTGCTGAGACCAGGGGTGATTTCATAGAGAAATCATAAATAAAAATCCCAACCGGTGGAGCCGAGATTTGAACCCACAACCTCTCTGTCCCGAGGCCGGCGTCCTGCCTCTAGATCAACCAGTTTCCCATGGATTTGGAATATGAGGAAACTGCAACAATGAACACCTTTCATGCATAGCCTGCGATTGTTCCTGCCACCTATCCACCAAATACCAGAAGTTCACGTCATCCCGAAAGTGATGATCGTCATGTTTCTTTAAAAATGTATAGCGCTTGATGATGTTAGACCATCGTTGTTGACTCCAATTTCGAACATATAAACACACAGTTAGTCGCCAGATTACCTCCGTCACACATCAAACAACAGACCGAAGATTAGCGTAACACTAGGGATTTACGATGAGCCATTACGATGACGTAGCACACATAACAATGGCGCAAGCACAGCAATGATGACGCGCCCTTTAGATTCTTGATTACTCTAGTGAATGTAGCCTACGACGAACAGAACACTGTGCAAATTCCCTAAAGAGATAAAACTGCGGCTGACGAAGCATTTCACATTAATAAGTAACATGGAAATAATCAAGTCCAACAACGGTCATGAACAGCACCAATGTGACGTAAAGCGCAGAACAAGCCTAGACGATGGAAGGTCACATTCACAACACTTGATTTGTCGAAAATGGAATATCACCGGCGTACGACATTGTTTTATCAGCCCAGATGTAATAATTCATTTAATTGATATAACATTCTTGAATGCTTTTAATCTGAGCATTCTAATAAAAACTATCGCTTTCTTATGAACCCTTTCACTTAATGATTATAGTTTATTCTTTCCATGATCAAGTCTTGTGCATAGACCACCAAAGGTCGTTAATTAACTCATCTCTCGAATAAAGTATTTAATTTCGAATAAATGACAATCTTAATGAATTTAAATCACTAACAGAACGCCAGTTGTCTGATTTCTTCTACTTCCAGTTGTCTGATTTCTTCTACTTCTAATACCACCGAGTTCCGATTTGGAGCTATAACTTTGCTTTGTAAAGATAAGTTATAGCTTGTTTCATAAGTCGTGCCCAACTTTAAAAATCAATATCTTTTAAACCGCTTTTTGTAATTTTTTCAAAATTTGCATGTATAGTTATAATGATTAGAACCCAACAGGGAATTAATTTCATTAAAAACAAACATTTGGTTATTATTATTGCTTATTTGATTTATATAAATTTATAACGACCCATTGATGTAGTCAAAACTTAGTGTTTACAGTATTTAAGTTAAAAATAGCGATTACAAATCTATACACGCTCAAATTTACGATTTTGCACGCTTTCCGCGTGAGTTGTCTGACACAATTAGACACTTGTAGTAAACACGAGACATTGTGTGTTCCATTTCCATTAATTCAGCGGCGTAACGTGGAACAATAACATTTATCATGAGTCTTAAAATGAAATGTGTTTGTTTCCGGTTGTTTCCAAAATGGAGGAATTATTTTTCTCCGGCTTGGTATAGAACCGTTGATCAGAGGTTTAACAAGCCGCTATCGTAAAAACGATGTTGTTAATGAAACGTAGACCTGATACAGAATGTGTAAATTAGCAGTAGATAGTAGTGATAGTTTTTTCGGCCCTAAAACAACAACAAAAATAGGATTCTGGAATGTGCGAACAATGGCCGCTCCGACGAAACATGCACAGGTCGCGAGCGAGATGGACAGATACGATCTAGATATTTTAGGATTAAGCGAAATGCGCTGGCCTGGAACAGGTAGGAGATCTATTGATAATAAAATAGTAGTTTTTTCTGGAAGGGAAGATGGAAAACACCGTGAAGGAGTAGGCATAATGATGACAGACAAAGCTGCAAGAAGTTTATTAGAATGGGAACCGGTAAATAGCCGTCTGATACGAACACGATACAAAACAAAACATGGAAGACTTTCAATTATTCAATGTTATGCGCCTACTAACGAAGCTGATGATGAAGTTAAGGATGATTTTTATAACCAACTGCAACAACTTATAAACAAAATACCAAAACACGATCTTTTAATTGTAATGGGAGACTTCAACGCCAAAGTAGGACAAGATAACGCAGGAGTGGAACATGTGATGGGGAGAGAAGGCTGTAATACAACAAGTCAGAATGGAGAAAGATTAATAGAATTATGTTTAATAGAAAATTTAGTTATAGGTGGGACATTATTTCCACATAAAAATATCCACAAAACAACATGGATATCTCCTGATGATAGAACATCAAATCAAATTGACCACCTATGTATTAAACAACAATTCAGATCATCATTAATAGATGTAAGAGCATACAGAGGTGCTGATGTTAATAGTGACCACAACCTGTGCATTGGGAAAATAAGATTAAAATTTAGAAACCAACAGAAGAGGTCAATTACACATAAAATTGATAGTCATAAACTGAAAGATGAAGCAATAAAGGAAAAGTTTAACATAGAGCTAAGTAATTGTTATTCAGCACTTGGTGAAATAGACTTAGATATCAATGAAATGTGGGACTCACAGAGCAAAATACTAATGACAGCAGCAGAAGCAAGTGCTGGACTGAAGAAAATGGAAAAACGAGCTTGGATCTCAGACACCACATGGAAATACATCAAAGAAAGAAGAGAAGCGAAGAGAGCCATGACTAATGTAAAGACAGATCTTGGAAAGGTTCTGGCAAAAGCAACATACAAAGAATTAGACAACAAAGTGAAAAGTTCGGCAAGAAGAGATACAAGAGCTTATATAGACAACTTGGCAGAGAAAGCAGAGACAGCTGCAATTACAGGAGACAGCAGAACTCTTTATACTGTACAAAAGATGCTGACAAACACCTATACATCCAGTGGAACACCAATTCTAGACAAATCTGGATTAATGCTAACAACAAGCGCAGACATAAAAGCCCGTTGGGCGGAACACTTCAAAGAAATTCTTAACCGTCCACTACCTCACAGTTTAATAGATTTTGAAGCTGAAACACCAGCAGCAGAATTAGATGTAAATTTAGATGACTTCACCTTGAGTGAAATAGAAACCACCTTAAAGCTAATGACCAATAACAAGGCTGCTGGAGAGGATAAGTTAACAGCTGAGATCCTCAAGGCAATTGATAGCCATAATTTAATACATCTCCAAAAAATGTTCAACATCATTTGGAAAACAGAGAAGACGCCTCATAAATGGAAAAAAGGAATCATTGTTAAGATCCCAAAAAAGGGCAATCTTAGAGATTGTAACAATTGGAGAGGCGTGACACTTTTGTCAGTTGCCTCAAAATTATTCTGTAAAATCATCCTAAATAGAATAAAGGATTCAATAGATACAGTAATGCGTGAAGAACAGGCTGGGTTTAGAAAAGGGAGAAGCTGTCTTGACCACATTTTCACTCTACGACTTATATTGGAGGAACACATTGAAAAGCAAAAACCTTTTGTACTTAACTTCATCGACTTCAAAAAAGCATTTGATAGTATTCATAGAGATTCTTTGTGGAAAATTCTGAAGCAATATGGCTTACCATCAAAAATCATAAATATTATCAAAGACATGTATGATGGTTACACATGTGCAGTTCGAACAGAGGAAGGACTGAGCGAATGTTTCCCAATAGAAACTGGGGTTAAACAAGGATGTATTTTATCGCCCTTGTTATTTGGAATTGTTATGGACTTCATAATGAAGAAATGCTGCACTGGTAATAAAGGCATCGAATGGATACAAGGAGACCATTTGGAGGACCTGGACTTTGCTGATGACATAGTTCTCATCAGCAATCAGATAAAAACGATGCAGGAAAACACAAATGAACTATCATCAATAGCCAGCAAAATTGGGCTTGAGGTCAATCATGAAAAGACTAAAGTCATGAAAAGTTTAATTCCAACAAGTGACAAAATATACATGGAAAACAAACCAGTAGAAGAGATCGATCACTTCATCTATCTTGGAAGTCACATTGATCGAGAAGGGGATACGAGCAAAGAAATTAGAATCAGACTGGCTAAAGCAGCAATGTCTTTCAGAAGCCTTGAAAAGTTGTGGAAATCAAAACTCATTAGCACAAACACAAAACTTAGGCTATTCAAATCAAATGTACTATCAACCCTTACGTATGCGTGTGAAAGCTGGAAAACAACAAGAGATATAGAAACAAAGTTGAACGCATTCGAAAATAAATGTCTAAGGAAAATACTTGGTATAGAATGGAACGAATTCAAAACAAACGAGGAAATTAGAGAAATCGCCAATCAACCACTAATATCTTCAGTAATAAAGAAAAGACGATGGTCATACGTTGGACATGTGATGAGAAGAGATAATAATCGAATAGCAAAGCAAGCCCTCATATGGGAAACAACAGGTAAAAGAAAAAGAGGAAGACCCAGGGAGACACTGAGAAGAACATTGATGAGAGAGGCAAGAGCAGCAGGAATCGGCTCCCTCAATGAGATAGAACTGCTTGCACAGAACAGAGACAGATGGCGAGATTTGATAAAATATCTTTAAAAGAAAACTGCTAGAACAAAAATTCATATAGGAGAAGGTGTATCTTGGTCTACGCCCTATGGGCCGGTTACGGCTCGAAAGGTCAATAGAATAGAATAAAATGAAATTCTGCAGTTTACAAAACATCGCAATAAAAATGTATGACTATTTTTGCAAAGAGGCTAAACGAGGAAGATTATTTCATTCTTTAGAAAACCCTGAGAATAGGACAAGACACATTTTGGATTTATCTAAACGGTCATTTAATCGCTGGATTCAAGCACGTGACCGTCAATGTTCCAAATATACAAAATCACAAGGAAGAGCAAAAATGTTGGATAATTTCGACAGTGAACTTATTAGAAGTGAAATTCGCAAAATGTTGGGTATGAATGAAACTGTTACAATAAGAAAATTAAAAGTATCGCTGAAAAAGAACAACAGTATTGAAATATCAAAGTCTACATTATGGAGGAATGTGAGAGCTGCAGGCTTTACATTCAGAAAGTATTCCAATGGACGAAACACCATCTGTGAGAAGCCACATATAGTAGTCATGAGAAGCAAGTACTTACGTGAAGTAAAAGAGGTGCGCAAGCAAGGTTATGATATTGTGTACTTGGATGAAACATGGATCAATGCTCACCACACTAACCAAAGGGAATGGCAGTCATCAGATGGAAAGATTAAGAGATTAATACCTAGCAGCAAAGGACAGCGCTTGATAATTGCTCATGCAGGTAGTTGACAACATGGACTAATATAGAATGCAGAGCTCATTTTTCTTTCAAAATCCATAGACAATCGAGATTATCACTCTGAGATGAATGGTCACATATTTAGACATTGGATTGAAAATTCTGTTCTCCCAGCACTAGATCGACCATCTTGCCTAATAATGGACAATGCAGCGTACCACAACATTGTTGCACTTGAAGATAAAGTCCCGACGTCATCCAGTACAAAAGATGCTATTAAGATATGGCTCACAAAGGAGCACATACAATTTAATAACATGTACTTAAAACCTCATGAAGAGACTAAAGTCAATCATCAAAAGACTAAAGTCATGAAAAGTTTAATTCCAACAAGTGACAAAATATACATGGAAAACAAACCAGTAGAAGAGATCAATCACTTTATCTATCTTGGAAGTCACATTGATCGAGAAGGGGATACGAGCAAAGAAATTAGAATCAGAATAGCTAAAGCAGCAATGTCTTTCAGAAGCCTTGAAAAGTTGTGGAAATCAAAACTCATTAGCACAAACACAAAACTTAGGCTATTCAAATCAAATGTACTATCAACCCTTACGTATGCGTGTGAAAGCTGGAAAACAACAAGAGATATAGAAACAAAGTTGAACGCATTGGAAAATAAATGTCTAAGGAAAATACTTGGTATAGAATGGAACGAATTCAAAACAAACGAGGAAATTAGAGAAATCGCCAATCAACCACTAATATCTTCAGTAATAAAGAAAAGACGATGGTCATACGTTGGACATGTGATGAGAAGAGATAATAATCGAATAGCAAAGCAAGCCCTCATATGGGAAACAACAGGTAAAAGGAAAAGAGGAAGACCCAGGGAGACACTGAGAAGAACATTGATGAGAGAGGCAAGAGCAGCAGGAGTCGGCTCCCTCAATGAGATAGAACTGCTTGCACAGAACAGAGACAGATGGCGAGATTTGATAAAGTATCTTTAAAAGAAAACTGCTAGAACAAAAATTCATATAGGAGAAGGTGTATCTTGGTCTACGCCCTATGGGCCGGTTACGGCTCGAAAGGTCAATAGATAGACTTAAAACCTGAATTACTATCTCTAGTAAAGCAAAAACAGAGGACAAAGATTTTTCAAATAGATAAGATTATCCAAGAGCACGGTCATATACGTTTGAGGCTGCCACCTTACCATGCTCATTTAAATCCAATAGAACTAATCTGGGCAAAATTAAAAGGACAAGTGGCAGATGAAAATACAACATTCAAAATATGCGATGTAAAGACTCTTGCTAATCTCGCTTTATTAAATATAGACAAAGATTATTGGGCTAAATGTGAAGACCACGTCTTAAAACAGGAAGAGGAATATTGGAAAAATGATGGTTTGTGGAATGTTCAACCCCAAACAGTTATTAATCTTTTAGACTCGTCTGATTCAGAATGAAAGTATATAGCCCCTACAATGTTGGCCCCTATATTACCTTAAATTATTTCAACAAACGGTCCTTTTCAGGACCACACAACTATGAAAATTGGACATACAGGTATACCTTGATATTATCGTCCGTCCTCGAACTGAGCAGACAATAATTCTCCTGGTGTTTTTCCTTATTCAGTTATTTCCCCATTACGGCCACGCCTTTACTTAGTGAAAATTAATCGTAGACCAGCAACTACGGTAATTTCTATTCTTTAGGGCTTCACAATTTACAATTTTGACAAACATCAAAGAAATATCGCCGCTTTAAGAAAACTGCAGCTGCAAGATATTTGTTAAATATACATTTAAAGGGTCTTTTGCATTCTTGATTCTAATAACATTTGGAAAATTTCAAAAGTATTTAACAAACGGTTAGACAGTAATAGCGTTTTGAAGTTGGGCATATGTTTTGAAACGAGCTATAGTGTACTCTCTAAGTTGTTAATCGACCGTAATGTTACTATCTCTCATCTATTGGCCGCAACGGCTCAAATGATGTCACGGGCAACCGTTATCTTGAAGTTGATTTGATCTCCCTGGTTATTGAAAAGTTAAAGTTTAAAAGTTCGTCCACCAGTGTGGAACTCATGCAATAATTTAATTAAGTCGTCTACTCTATGTAGTCTATGTCTATGCATGAACCAAAGTGGGACTAATAAATTGAAATAAACGATCGCCTGATAATTGCGCCAGCCAAGAAAAAAATCTATAAATATTATATAAGTTGACGTCTTATTTATAACCTGAACCACCTCCCTAGCAAAATTGCATTTCTTTCCCGCCTTGTAAGGCTTGTTTTCGGTCACCTCTGGACCATGATGACCATCTCCATTTTAAAAGTAGTTTGTTGTTTGCAGGCAGCAAATTAACCTAATCTGTTTGCAAACAGCAAATTCACAATATTAAACTTACGGGTGGTCGCACGGATGAAAGGCAGGACTTTGACAAACATTGTTAACGATTGATACAAGAATGTATATGTAGTATAATGTAGCTTCCCTACTTTTGTGACAGTCTTCACGTCTGACTTCTGACCATGGTTGCCAGATTACAATTTACGTTTTAAGCCAAATAGTAATAATAACCCAACAAACAAACAAAAAATAGAAAGCCAGAGATGTTAAGCCACACATATTCTTCTTACTCTCATCAGTCCTGTTTACTTTAATTTATTCGACAGGTTATCTTCATTATAAATTGAACAAGCTCATGTCATCATCATTGAGTGTCATCTCCGCATCGAAGACTGGTTACCATGGAACGCCATTCTGCTCTGTCTCTTGCTTTGATGGTGCAAATTGTCTTAGGCTGCCTTGTCCTTCTTTTGATGTTCCTCGTCCATATTAGTCTTGGTCTGCCTCTGCCTTTTTTACCTTGTATTTTTCCTTCCAAAATTACTTTTAGTAGGCTGCTGTGTCTTTTAACATGCCTCAAAAATCTCATTTGTTTTGTTTCAATTGTGTTTTAATATCTCTATTTTCATTTCTAGTTGTTTTAAGACTTCATCGTTTGTTTTGTTTTCTTTCCATCCAATTCTTCTATAAATCCACATTTTAAAGGCTTCAATTTTCTGTTCTGTTTTAAGTTCATAAGTACTCAGATATTTTATGTCTTCTTGTCTTAGGTTTAATTTAGTTTAGTTTTGTCGGCATGTCATCCTCATTGTACATTGAACAAGTCCATAAATACTCATGTATTTGTGATATCTTCTTGTCTTAATTATAAGCCCCTCAGCATGCCACGACCAAATAAACAGCTCTACAAACGAATGAAACATACAGCGTAAACCTTGTCAGGCGGTAACTCTTTTAGATTTTTTTAATTCAAGATGTAGCAGTTAGAAGAAACATCAGATATAACTGGAAGTGGCCGTGCAACCAACAATCTCATCTACGACAAAGAGAGGAAGAAAGACAGTTCATGTGATGACAAAAAAATGACAAAAGAATAAGAAAAATTCTCAAGTGGGAAACAACAGGAACAAATTAAATAGGCCGACCTCGATATCCAGAACACTGATGATAGAGAGGCAAAGACAACACGCATCAACTCCCTTGTTGAGATTGAGCTCACCCAGAACATGTATTATGGCGAGGTACACTGTGTGCCCTTTGTACCACTCGAAAGGATGTTGATGATGATGATGATGTAGTTACGGGTATGTGAAAGCAATTGTTCTGCTCTATTCTCACAAATCGTACCAAGAATACCTAGTTCCATCAATCCCGTGTTGCTACTTGCTCCGTGTTGGAGTTAGATGTGTTGGACTTAAGGCGCAGACGGGGCTGGTTTCGATAAACCACTACACTAGAAAATTATACTAATTTAACATGCATTTTTATTTTTATTAGGGCAGCGAAACTATATAGGAAGTATAGCTTGAATGAATTTAAAGTTTCGATAAACCGCTACACCAGAAAATTATACTCATTTAACATGCATTTTTATTTTTATTAGGGCAGCGAAACTATATAGGAAGTATAGCTTACTAATCAGGGGTGGATTAACCATTAAGCAAAATAAGCCATGCACTTAGGGCATCAAGGGAAGGGAGCACCACAAAACGTTCCCCACATTAAATAGAAAAATGACATACAGATATATATAATAATAACAAGGGCACTCAGTGAGTGCAGGCCTCCGCCAATGGTCATGAAATCGAACCAGGCAGGCTGGATGCCTTACCTCTATTAAGTATAGAAGCAGGTAAAGGTAAAGTGCGAGAATTGAATCGGCGTCTTAGCACGCGAGTTTTCACCAATATGTGCTCGGCCGCCTATACAGACGTGTTCAGGGACTCCTGGATAGTGTCACTTTAAGCATCGAAACTCACAATGCGAGGCAGCATTCCTCACCTTCCCAGATTTTTTTTTCCAACCACGATTACAAATCACGCTGCTTTCAGCTGGAATCAACGTTGTTCGAAAGTTGGTAGCCTAGTCGGGTGGTTTTCCCAACTAGGCTACTGAGGCCCCCATAGAAGCAGGTGTGTTATATCTCTCTCTCTCTCTCTCTGCGTTCAGGACTCAATCAGAGTAGGATCCCAGACTCTCACATGAAGTCAGCTGTCAGGCTAAGTGTGTTGATCGCCCCCACAGACAGAACATCATAATTAGAGTGTGTCAGATCCACTCTGATTGAACACCCGTTAATACGTTGCACTGTGTTATGCGCCAGTGGCCCAGTGCATCCGATTTCAGCCAGCATTTTATTCGGGTTTGCTTTCCCTAGCCTTTGATTGTCCCCAATCTTCCTGCAAGGCAGCAGATGATCTTTTCTGTAGGGGGATTCTGCCCTTAGATGGTAGGCCCTCCCAGGTTTACGAGCACCATCTGCCCGAGTCACTAGAGGTGACTAACACAGACACGGACACACAAAGATGTGAGATGTGACTAACACAGACATACACACACAAAGATGTGAGATGTGTCTAACACAGACATGCACACACAAAGATATGAGATGTGACTAATACAGACATGCACACAGCGATACGAGGCATGACTAACACTGACACACATCAAGATATATGACACATGACTAACATAAACATGCACATAAAGATATGAGATATAAATGACATTGACATGCACACACAAAGATATGACACATGCCTAACATAGACATGCACACAAAGATAAGAGATATGACTAACATAGATATGCACACACAAAGATATGAGATGGGACTAACATAGCCATGCACACACAAGGATATGAGATGTGACAAACACAGACATGCACACACAAAGATATGAGATATGACTAACATAAACATGCACACAAAGATATGAGATATCACTAACCCAGACATGCACACACAAAGATATGACATATGACTAACACTGGTACACACTAAGATATGAGATATGACTAAACACAGACACACATAAAGATATGAGACATGATTGGCACGGACACATCGAGATATGAGATATGACTAACATGACACACACCAAGATATGAGCCATGGCCAGCACACACAAGCTAAGATATGAGCCATGGCTAGGACAGAAACACAAAAAAGATATGAGCCATGGCTTCACCAAAAAACACCAAAAAGTGAACCATGTCTAGCACAGAAACACATTAAAGTGTCCATATGCTTGGGCTTGTTGTAGTCGGCAGACTCTTCTGAACGTGGGAATCACAGGTTTCGTTAAACAGTTGTCCGGAGTTTTGAGAGTGCAGTCTGACCCATAGAACGTTCTCAAGCATGTACAGATTCCCGATCGACTGTTGACAGGTGTCGTTGAAACAGTTGCCCGGACATTTGAGAGTACATATGATGTCACAGCCATCAGAACACATCTGTTCGCACTGTAGCCCAAAATTACCATCTGGACAAGTGTCATTGCAGGTATAGCCAAGATGTTTACAATGTAGGCATTTTCCAGATTTTTCTTCAAATAAAGGACAGACACTGAGACAAGACCCGAACAGTCGTGTCCATAGATCCCATGTGAACAGTAGCCGTGACAAGTACCGATGATGACATTGCAGCCTTTACTACACCCACTACACACTGCACAAAACGACAAGACTGCTCGTCCAGACAATAGGTGCCTGTAAATGTTTGCACCTCACATACCGTCAGTGCACTGTCGGCCTGCGAAATGGTCGGTGAGAACTCAATCTTAATGTGTGCCATTGACGTTTGTGTTTTGACTACAATAGTTTTCACAGATAAATTAGGGTAGGATATATCATTATACTGGAACACTACTCCGCCACTGTCAGAGAAAGCCCTTAGAGTGTCATTCTTTACCCGAATCATAGTGCTAGCTCGATGATAGATTCGAATGATGTGAGTCTTCTGGGGCGTTGCAAAGCTCAGATACCAGTAAACAGAATTGGTTCCACTTCTCAATTGTGTGTGTGTGCAGTCATTGTCATAGAGATTGGTCTTTGTTTTGCTATTAACTGCGGCCTCTGGTCCACATCCGTCTCCTGTATAACAAGCATCAAATGTTTTGTGCATTAAATCGGTCTGGTTTGTGTTCTGTTTGAGAGCCAGTTTCCGACCCCCACCAATGTAGTTGGAGCAGATATTTGCAACTATCGCCCTTTTAATCCGTAACTTGTTGATCAGACCAGCCCCAGGGCAGAAGGCATCAATCTCGTGCGGACTAACTACAAACCTTGATACATTGTTACATGAGGCAGAACCATTCAGTTTTACCGTGAAACTGTCCGGATATTTTAAGTCATTCGCATAAATCCTAAACCAGGACCAGGGCAAAGATTGATTGAGAGTTGCCTCAACTGATGTAGAATCTGTGTCCGGATTACATGAGGTGTCGTTGCCATCAAACAGGAAAGTAGGTTCAGATTTTTGGGCATATTTGCAAATAAAATCCAAGTACTGACACTGGGGTGCGAAAATTTTGTGCTGACAACTGTCATTGTTTGGGCATGTCCCTGTAGTTTTGTCACAAACTAAGCCATTATAGCAGTGACATTGTAACGTACAATTTGTCCCAAACCAACCGGCTGCACAAGTAAGGTCATTAGCTTCCATTGTTGCTAACGAAGCCAGTGAATAAAGACTTGATCTACAACGATGGTTAACGAACTGTGTACACACATTTATTATCAAACCCGTGTTTACATTTTTAAAAAATCCGCCATCTCACTGTGGTAACAGATAGCGTGAAATTCTCTAACAGAATGAGATAAACCGTTGAAGACAAGGAAAGTCAACATTGTTTTTGTGTGTTATATAAGATTAATTTTGAGGATCTGATCAAAGACTTTGTAATTTTAAAAGTAGGAGAAAACGTGTCAAATATAAAGTGGAACTATACAAAAATATGCATTATTTTCCATCTTACTGTAAGTTTTGTTTCATTTCTATAAATAAAATTTTATTTTATGGAATATTTATGTTTATATTGTTTTATTTTTAATTACATATATATATATATATATATATATATATATATATATATATATATATATATATTGGGGGGGGGGGCGGCATCAAAATCTTTTAAGTGCTTAGGGCTTCTAAGGGTCTTAATCCGGCCCTGTATACAACAACACATTAGCAGCTGAAACAGATTTAGGCTTCAATAAAGATTGCGAATTCATCGGGGGAAGATGCTATCACATATTGTCGAACAAGAAAATAGTCATAGATTGCAAGTGGGCTATAGGTGAGATGTCGACCTCTTGACAAGAAGGTCCCGGTTTCGATTCTCACCACAGACGGTAGACATTTTATCTTAAATCGTGGCATTATTCCCCCCCCCCCCCTTTTTTCCCCGTTCTCGTTAATGCATGGGAAAAGACCAAGAGGAAGACCCAGAAGAAGATGGATAGATGCAGTGACAGAGACATGTAACAACAAAGGGAAATGGAAAATCACTATATCAGATAGTTCGAGCAGCTCAAGAACGACAAATGATATAAACCACGACACCTTTTAGGTATCAGTGAAAAGAGAAAAGAAGAAGAAGATTCAGGCAAAACTCAGTCCCTCGGGACTTCTCTAGAGATATAAAGCGGACACAAACTTAACAAACAAACAATCTTAAACTTTAACGTTGTGCTACCAAGCTAAATATATAGACTTGGACGTTAGACTCAAGAACAGTAAAAGAAATAAAATAATATAATATAATAGAACCACCACTTAAATTAAATGTGTTAGACTCTTGGCATCAAATAATTTGGTAGGCGGATACGAACTGACGATTTAAGAAAAACGCTAGGAATAATATCCACATTTTTTCCAGCTCTGCCAACGAGTTGAATAGTCTGCATTTCAATTGTTTAATATATAAAGATTTTTTTAAAAGCCTAGGATGTCCAGATTTCAACCTGTAAAACGTCTTTTTCTACCTTTCGTCTCCCTGTGTCCTTTACACGTCGTCCTATTTGGCCTAGTTCTCTTAAGACCGTTCAATGCCCTACTGATCGTCTTCATCTCTGCTTCAACTAGTTTTCTTCTTATATATTTTTGAATTCCTCTTTGTAAACTCAGATGATGATACTAGAAATTAGTATGTCGTATAATACTTTTAGTTGGCTTCCGAAATATTTTCTGAGAAATGTAAACCTCCAGATGTTCAGATTACCACTAGTCCTCAACACTTCACGTGATGATTCAAGACGACACAATCTTGATTACTATCAAAAGTAAAGTCCGATCATTTCTGGACAACATAATACCATAACTACTATACGCTGATGGCCAAAACAATGCAAAGAAATTAGAAGAGACAATTGAGTCGGTTTTATTAAACAAAATAATGATGAGCCATGTAATAGTATATAGATTAGGAATAAAAAAGTAAAGTACCCCCCGTCACGCCAAGTGGCGTATAGGGAAATATGGTGTTAGTGACCCTATATTTTACAGACCTTCAGCACATGACTTTTGGGGTAATGTGGTCGGTATTACGCCCGTGCTGCTTTTACTTTCCCAGAAAAAATCTGGTACCCAATTAAGGCTGGGTGAACCCGGAGCCGTCGGTTGGGATCGAACCCTACCCCTTGTCCGTAGTAGTCCAGTTCACTAACCACTGAGCTATCGCGGCTCCCACTAATTTTTAGGGAATTAGTAAAACCCAGGTGTCCTCGCCAGGGTACGAACCCCGGCTGTTGCCGTGGTAAGCCAACCGAGATTAGGAATAGAATAGAATAATAAAATAAGAGATTTCGCTTGGGTTAGATATGTTATAAAGCAGTAACATAAACAGAGAATTGTGGCATTATTTTTTTTAGAAGGGAACATGCAGCTATTATAGGAAGGGTATGATATTAGAATTAAACTGGACTTGACTTTTCGCCAAAGGTCAATGTCGCAATGTCTAGAAATTAGGTTGATTAAAAAAAACATAGAACTGAGGAAGGGAGTTTATGAGAGAGAGGGGGGGAGAGAGAGAGAGGGAGAGCGAGAGAAAGAGAGAGAGAGAGAGAGAGAGAGAGAGAGATCACTCTTCGGAGAAATACTATGCCATTATTTTTAAACTCAGAGGTTAGTCAAATGTCAAGATGGAGTTTATTGTGCAAAATTTGACATCGAAGTCATCCAGCGTTGAACATTGTCTTTTTACGATTGACTCAGAGATCACTAGCCAGCCACTATTTAACCACGGGCATTAGCAGAATTAGACAGATAGAGAAAATCCCAGAAAACGAAACATCCAGAAAGAAGACCCAGAGAAAAAACCCAGAGAACATTAAGTTAGAAAGATCAATCAGGAAGACATAGTTTAGTTCAGAAGTATTCTAAAATTAGATTTTTAAAATGTGCTCCATAGAAGATAATACGTAGATAAAGAATAGCATAGAGCAAGTCAAGACGTAGATAAAGAATAGCATAGAGCAAGTCAGGACGTAGATAAAGAATAGCATAGAGCAAGTCAAGATAAGTTAAAATATTTAATATAGTGAAAGATGAGATGTTAGAAATGCCACGGACAAGATGTATGAAGACATGCCTCAAATAAACAACGGTGATAACCTCTTGAGCGTATCAGATAAAGAACTTTAGAATCAGAGATGTCTTAGATGTACACCACTAAGACGATCAGACTTGCATAGACGATGATTTAATAAAAGTTGAATCATTTAAATGTCATTGTCTGTACTTATTGACTACTTGTGATTGTCAATAACATTGTGATCCGTTGTGCTGTTGTCTTTATGTAAACATCATGAATATATCACGCTCCATAACAGCCAAACCTCTATCTAATTACACAGAAAGGTAAGATGATATCCACCGACTAAAGCTAAAAGCCTACCCAAATTATCATCGTGAAAGTATAACTTAAAATTGTAACAGAGTATGAATATCTTAGATCTGTAATAATTAACAATGGAGACTGTTAGGAGACCAAAAGAATAATAATAATATATATACTATGCAGTAATAATACAAAAAAGTAATTAAATGCCATGAAGAACACATGGCACCATACCAAGAAAGCAATGAAATAAAAACTACTGAGTTCATGCATCTTCCGTGTAACATATGAATGGGAATAATGGACAGTCTCGCAAACAACAATAAAGAAAATTGGTTATTGGCGCTATTAGCAGGTCATCATCATTGCAATCCTAACATGTCCATAGGTCGTTGAAAACACAAAGAGAGATATTTGTTTAAACACATGAAGAGGTCAAATCCCCGTTACAACATTAGCAACTTAAAAGGAAGAGACCAAACCACCATCTTCAGACAGAACGGGTCATGCGCCACTGAACAACCATATCCATAGAGTACAGCAAAACCAAACGCCATCATGTACACTGTGAATACCAACATGAAACAGTAGGACATCACCTGTTTGAATGTCTAAAGCTCACTGATAACAGGGCAACTCTACTTCCGTAAAGACTTGATAAATGGAACACCGTGTACGGAACTACAAGGGAACCCAGAAATACCTGCAAATATTTGAACGTCAGCTCACAGGCTTTCGGATCCATAACAAAAACAAGACATCAAAGAGACTTTGAACTTTGTCAACTGAAGCAGTGGGAAATTGAGTTATTGCGTTATTTGAGGGTCATCATCATTGCACTCCGAACATGTCCATAGGTGCTCAGATCCCCTCCTCAGCAAATCCCGCAGTGTCGAGCGACTGACGACTCCAGGTCTGTGTTGGTTGATAAGTCTTCTTACACGGCCACTAAGTTTCTCATTTCTGGTTGATCCCATCTTAACTCCCATCTCTATCATCCGAAGAAGCGACGTGGATCTGTGTTTGTCGAAGTCCTGTGCTCTTCCCACATCTCGGAGGGCATTGGCGATGTCCACCCGATCCATTGGTTGACCGTCCTCAACGACAGCGCAGCTAGCCAACCTGTCCACTCTTTCATTTCCCCGTACTCCCGCATGTCCAGCGACATAGACAAAGGTGACCTTATGCATTTTTTTACCCCTGCAATGACTCCAACCATTGCATGCATACAGAACCCGCCTCCACTTTTTTTTAATCATGTTCATCGAATCACTCAGTATACAGGCATGGGTGTAGTCTTGTGACTCTAGTCATTTGAATGCCTTGGTCACTACCATTATTTCCATTGTCATGCTACTCGTGGTCATGACGAATGCACCACTGTCTTCTTTGACTATTTTGTCTGCCGAGCGTGCTGTAAATTCCCATGCACTTCTATGGTGCCTTATTACAGATACGCCTGTATAGATGACTGCATCTTTTTCATCGGTATTATCGCAGATGAGACCGTTGACCTCAGCATTAACAACGACTGAGTTCTGTTCCATACTTTTCCTGTCGAGTGTGACAATACACGAAAATGTCCTCTTGAATGACCTAGACACCGATATCCACTACTCGCCAATGTTGATATTGGTAAGCCCACAGATCTGTCTGATGACATCTTCTGCTCGGCCCACCCATGATTTGCCTCTTTTTAGCCTGGCACCTTTCCCTGTGTTGAGCTCGTGGTGCAATGGATGCTCTTATCCGCACCAATCTTCAGGTATGCTCGTGCTCTCCATATCTTGATTCTGTCATCCATGGTTGGAAAGTCAAGAAGATACCTCATTGCTATACAGGGAGTGTCCCTAGTACACACCAAGATAATGCGCATGGCTTCATTCTGTATTTTCTCCAGCCTATCAATTTGAGTCGTACTGACAGTAAGAATAGCCAGGGCATACTCGATTGGTGCGAGGACTAATCCCTAGAACAGAAGAGTAAGTAGCCTCTGCTCGATGTTGGCAGCTGCCATGACCTTCAAGGCGGTTAATCTTTTGCGAGAGATTTGTTATCACATGGTAGACGTGGTCTCGAAAACACAGAATGCGATCAAACTTAACTCCGAGGTATATCATCAACTTCCAGTGGGAAATATGGATGGAGATAGAGATTCATTCAGTCGGACTGTGATGAGAGCAATGTTCTGCAAAGGGCACGCAACCTGATGATGAATGACCACACAATCTTAGTGCTCAACTATTTTTATGTATCTTGATTCCAACAATGCTCAGTATTCCCCTCATGTCGAAATCAACAGACACATTGGTAAAGCATCAATCTCAATCTTCAGACTTGTAAAATAATAAAAAAAAAGTACGAGAAAACAACGTTCTCACAAAAAAATACACAAATTGCATGTTCTCGGTACTCTGTTATACAGCAGTGAAACATGGTCAGCATATGCTCATCAAGAATTTCGCTCAACGCACTTCACCTGCGCTGCCTAAGAAGAATCACAGGGAATTAGACGGCAAGATCCTCTATCCGATATAGATGGTACTCATTGCTTCCAGCTGCTGGGTCGACTGCGGGGGCACTTTTTTTCTAACCACAAGTACAACTCACACTGCTTCCAGCGGGAATCGAACACGGGTTGTTCAAAGGTCGGTAGTCCATTCGGGTGTTTTTTCCTAAATAGGCTACCGAGGCCCCCAAAAACCAAAACATCAGAAAGAAACAATCAACATTTTTCTGGCACATCATGAGAAGAGGAAAGTTGGAATACTTGGCAGCTGGCAAAATACATGGAAAGAGATCGCGGACGACAAAGAGAGGAAATACTAGATAGCTTGGTGTCATGGCATGGAAAACAGTGAACAACAGAATTAATGCGATGCACTTTGTAACTTTCGTTAATGGATGCTTACGCAGAATAAAAGGATGGAAATGGCAGGACAAAATCACTTACATAGAATTATGGAAATGTACCAGTCAAATACCAGTCGATAAAGAGATACAGCCAAGACGATGACGCTGGAAATGACACACTCACTACGGAAACCAAATGAGAGTGTTACACAACAGGCTCTTTTTTTGGAATCCCTATGGGAAAAGACAGAGGAAGGCCAAGGAATTCTTGGAGAAGACAGATAGAAGCAGAGATGAAAATGATGGGGAAGACATGGAATGATCTTAAAAGAATGGCAAAAAACAGAATGACTTGGAAAGTATTTGTTGAAGACCTATGCTCCACAGGGAGCTAAAAGGTAGAAGAAGAAGAAGAAGACTGTGTATAGATGATTGTGGAAGGACATGATCGCCTTCGCCCACCGGTATGGCTCATGATGATGATGATTTGTGTTTTTATCTAAGATCATTTCCGGTAAGTGCAGCGTATTAACCGAAACAAATAATTAACAAAACATTCACAAATGGATCGCTTTTCTTGGTGTGATGGAAGTCTTTATCCAGACGAAAGTCTCGTTGAGCAGCAGACTGGCGTAGCGGTATATGATGGACAAGATAAGGTATGTATCTTTGAAATGCATGTAAATTATACTTCGCAATTTAAAAAAAATACCAGACGACGGGAAACATAATAAAATTAGTAAGTGTAGTTAAGTGTAGCACTGTAGGTGTAAGAAGAGTTACAGTGTATAAGTACAAGTTTGTTTAGTAATCAAATATCAAAATAAACATTGTGATTGTTACATTTCAACAACAAAACAAAAACTGCGGACGACGATCAAGGGATCCAAAGTTCTCAGTAAACGAACCAAAAAAAAGTTCAGTTCCTGAATTCGTATGTGATACCAGTGGTAACAAATGGTAACATTTACATGACGACATGGATGTGAAAGTTGGAAATCCACCAAGACTTCTTCGGCTTCCCTATAGGAAATTAAATTAAAATTAAACATGCCTGGCTTTGCACAGTTGCTTTGAAAGCAAATCATTTCAATAACATTCTTACAATTACAATCATGTTTATCTTCCTATCCTTACCTAGGATCACATACATAAGAAATAAGAGGATAAGTTGGAAATTTATATTTTCAGTGATTTCAAAAGAACTGATACTGATAAGAGATGAAGCTAATTCTAAATAACAAGAAGACATGAGAGCTTTACTTTTTAAGAAGCAGGTGTTAGTGTTGGCTTTGGAAAAACCTCTCATCTATCATGTGCAGAATGAATGATGAAAGACTTCTGACAGGTTTTCATGTGGAAACCATCTGGCAAAAGAAAACAAGACAAACCACCCAGAGAGTCACAGCACAGAACAATTACTGGGAAAGGTTCAATCACGGGACTAAGAAACAATCAAGAACTACAAAACAAGAATTAGCAGCAAATTGCCACAGTCAAGGAGCAAGTGGTGGGGTGTCACATACACTCCTATAGAACTACAAGGTATGGTACACTTTACAAAAAAAGGAACACCACAAAGAACTAATGTTTCGGCCTACATGCTGCCTTCTTCAGAAAACGAGACAGAAAAAACTTTACATACTAGAAAAAACCGTAACAGATAATCATGGTGCACTATGTCCGGCCTATGTGTTGTCTTCGGCCCGAGAGGAAAATGAATGAACTCTATAAGCTTGTTGTTAGCAATTAGTGTAGACTCAGATTGTAGATGTAGTTAGATTAGTAGTCACGGTGTGGTAGTGTTACTAGCGATAGTCTTATTATATTACAAACTAGAAATATTAGAAGCTATAAAACTTGACTAAAACAGAAAGAAGGATGAGACAGAGACATCATACCAGAGTTGAGTATACTCACACACACTCTGACTCTCTTACTAACTTACCTACAAACACACACAGTACTGTACTCAGTGTACTACTGTACTCATTACTATGCACAGTACAGACTACAGAGTCAGAGGTTAAACAAATAAATAAACATTATGTAGGATGATACCTGCAACGGCAACTCAACATGTCAGCTTTTGTCAGTTTGAAACATCCAAACTTCTCATTTACTTTTACTACAATTTACAGCTAAGATTTTTTAAGAAAAGGGATAAATACTAAAGCAGCATTTTCATACCAACCTTATCTTACCAAAGCTAATCGTGGCCATTGATTTGAACTTTGAAAAAAGCCCAGAAAAAAAACTATCACAGCCAGTGAAAAGAGGTGCTTGAGAAATCTGAGAAAGATAACAAATAACACAAAGATAGATCATTGGATCAAATACCCAATCAGAAAATCAGAAAAAACATATTGGAATTAAACTGACTGGAATATATATACTAGCAACAGATAAAATGGTTCAGACAGTTGGTAATAATAAAATCAAACCAAACAACATCAAACGCTTCCTGCCTCAAAACATCAGGACAAAGAACAAGAGGGAAACCAAGAAAAATGTGTATAGACGGAATAAAAGACATTTGCAAGAACCTAATCATTTTTATATTAACAGCATCCAGATATGCCCAAGAATGACACTTCATCAAAAAGAGAAGTGACCAAAAGAACAAACAATGCTTAAAGGCAACAGCAGATAGATAAAAGAAATATAAAAGTGATGTATTTTATGTTAGTATTCTCTGTGTAAAAGAGTTCTTAAATGTTATGTAGAGCCAGTCTTAACGTATGGATGTGAATCATGGACAATAGGACAACAGACAAGAAAATCACTGGAGTCTGTAGAAATGTGGTTTTACAGAAGTAATGTTGCGAATACCATGGACAGCTAAGAAGAGTAATGAAAACGTTCTGAAAGAGGCCAAAGCAAAAAGAGAGCTAATTTCCAATATTAGGAAGAAACATCATCATTTTTTGGCCATGTAATGAGAAGAGAACAGTTGGAATATATTGTAACAACTGGGAAAATTGAGGGACGAAGAGAAAGAGGGAAGCAAAAGAAAAGATACCAGACAGCTTAAGAGAATGGTTTGGCAGAAGGTCAACAACAGAAATGATAAATAGCTGCCGAGATCGAAAATTGTGGAGAGACATTATCACCTACGCCAGTAGGCATGGTACTTGATGATGATGATAAGGATTTCACCCTTGTGGCCTTCCCTTTTCTGTCTAAATTTCTGGTAGCCCCTGATTGTAAATCTATGCTGAGGATTAAGGTGAGTTTCTTGGATGCATGCCACGTCGATCTCATCTGCTAGTCTTTCTGCTATGGCTTGTTTTTGTGGTATATTCCTTCTGCATTCCAGTGCATTATATTCAGATGTCTTGAAGCTATTTTGACTAGTAGTAATTTCCCTCTGGTCCCATTTTCTGGCTCTCCAGTATGGGTCAGGGTGACCACCACTAGCTTGGGGTGGATCTCTTCGAGGCATGGGGCCCGGCACTCCACCTGCCTGGGGGGACTCCACAGACAAAGCACCATAACTAGAGTTCATTAAATCCACTCTGATTGAGTACATGTTAGGATGTTGCACCATGTTGCATCAATGACCCAGTGCATCTGATTTCCACCAGTATTGCATTCAAGTTTGCTTTTCTTAGTCTTTGATTGTCCCCAATCTTCTTGCAAGGCAGCAGATTGTCTTTTCTGTAGGGGGATTCTGCTTTTAGATGGTTGGCCTTCCCAGGTTTACGAGCATCATATGACCAAGCTTTGTGTAGAGTTTTCTCTCTCATGGGTGGTCTGGTCTTCTGAGCTCTTGAGCACCACCTGCCTGTTAGATAGAGAACAGAATGAGGAGAAAAGACAGAGAGGCATTTAACATATGAAGTGGTGATAGATTAGTTCAGACCAGAGCATGTAGCACTCGCCGGCGGGATCTGCATCTTCACTTAAAGGATTTCATCTACTCCTGGGTCTTTGGTTTGACTCCTCACCAAGAACTTGTCCAGCATGGTGACCCTGCCAGGAGCTAAGCTCCCACTGGCATAGCTCATTGGATCTCGAGGGTACACAAGCTCTCCAACCACAACAAGGTGAGCCTGATGTGGAGGAAGTAGAGACACGGGAATCAGATGTGGTAATCATTTCCTGTCTTACATTTGATTTATGGCCTGAAATTAGAATGTATGGTGCTGTGGCTACCGGAAGTGTTTACATTGTTTGTTCATTCACACATCGGCTGTCAGTCCATCATTTGGGCCATATTTTCTGTTTCCTCATAGCATCATTCACTGCCTATCCAAAATTACAAAGGTTTGTTTGATGCCTCGCCGACGGCCGAAGAGTTTTCCCCTGTTATGAGAAAGAAAGAAAAAAAGGGGGAAAAATTTTTTTTTTAAATTGGCAAAATTAATTTGATTAAAAACAAAGTCATGTTCTTACAAAGAATTTTTACAAAGAGCACTCTGTGTTTGCAAAAAAAAAAATCAAACAAATAAGGAAACAAATCAAACACTCAGGGGTCACCAGAAGCAATAACTAGGAAGGTATTGGAGAAAAAAAAGGGGGGGGGGGGTGTGTGTGTGTGTTTGCTTGTGGCAAACTGTTAAATTTAAAAAAAATGTATTTTGAGTTTGTAAATTTTACGAAGGTGTTATAATCTAGGGTTAATATAAATAATGCTGTAATGTGGATTCCCCAGCCTTGATTTAGATGTATATATAGTACCCTGACAACATGATAACTCTCGCATATACACAGTGTGTACATGTGTGTTATATTTATTTTATTGGACATATGCAGATTATTTTTTATTAGTGTATATGTGCATGCATACCAGAGGTGTACAATTTGAATGTGGTTTTGCTCATTGTTATTTGTCCTTAGCCCTCTATCTTTAGAGTTGTTCCACCTCTGACCTTCACATCTTTTGTCCATTCTTCTTTTCCCCAGGTGCACACTTTCATACCTTGACTATTGTTTTGTTCTCTTGCCTCTGTATGTTCTCTCTCCCTGGGTGCATCATTGCATTTGTTGTGCTGTCTTCCCTAAATGTAAATCTGTGATAATTCTTTATCTTTTACCACATAATAATCCTATTGGCTGTGGATGATCTAGATGTTCCTTGACTGGTTTGAATCAAATCTCTGCAATTATTTGTATCATTGAAACTGGTGATCATCATTGTAGGCTGAACCACCACTAGTGTGCAGTTTCAGCTTTCTGGTGGATTGAAGAATCTCTTACTGCATTAACATTTCTAGAATATACAAACTTACATATAAGATTAATATGAAAAGCTATGGTTGCTATAATTATAAATATAAATATCTGAATAAAGTATCTACCAGCTACTCAAAAATACAGTCAGATGTTTAGAGCCTAAAGGTGCAAATATCACAGCTTTGCAGTGAAACCACGATATCATCATCATCAAGTTCCATGTCTGCTGGAATAAGTGATTGAGTCTCTCTACATCTTTCTATCTACAGTTGTTTTTTTCATTTTGTTGTGTACTTCCTACGTAATCTTTTTTCTCAAACTGTATTGTATCTTATCTCTGGTTTCCTCTATCTCTTCTTCCCTAAATTTTGTCCAGTTGTCACAATAAAAAGTAGCTAATCCTTTCTCATTGCAAGGCCAAAAAGTGATAATTGCTTCCTTCTGATGTTGGAAATTAGCTTTCTTTTGCTTTGGACTCTTGGAATGTCCTCATTACTCTTTTTAGCTCAACCTGGTATCTCAACATTTTAGCTGTAAAACCACATTTCTAAGGCCTCTGACGATTTTCTTGTCTGTTGTCCTTTTATCCAGGATTTACATCAAGACTGGCCCCACATATCAGTTAAGAACTCTTTTTCCTATTTCAATTGACAAAATTGGTTGCATTATATCTTTCTCATTCTTTGGGTACTGTATTTGCCTGAGCTATTCTGCACCTACTAAGAATCATCATGAGACGTGTAAGAAACAAAATAAAACCAGAAATAAGTGAGGAACAATGTGGATTCGTGGAAGGAAAGGGCACCAATAATGCAATATACATCCTGAGAACATGGATAGAAAGAGCTATAGAGGTAAAGAAAGATCTATATGTGTGCTTTATAGACTACAAAAAAGCATTTGACAAAGTAAAGCATGTAGAAATGTGCTGGAGAAATTAAACATTGATGACAAGGATATGCGAATCATTAAAAAAACATGTACTGGCAGCAAACAGCAGCCATCAGAATTTGCAACCAGACAAGACAGTTCCAATATATAAAACAAGGAGTCAGATAAGACTGTGTTCTGTCGCTGGATTTGTTTTCACTTTACAGCTAAAATATTATGAGATCAATAGTAGATATAAAAGGAATTGAAGTCAACGATTACAACATAACAATTTGCAACATGCGGATAACACAGTCTTAATAGCTGAGAGAGAGAACGAACTACAAGAAATGATAGACATAATAGTAGAAGAAGGCAACAAGAAATGATAGACATAATAGTAGAAGAAGGCAACAAGAAATGATAGACATAATAGTAGAAGAAAGCAACAAGAAACAGTCTGAATAGTAAGAAAACAGAAGTAATAGTCATATCGAAGAAACAATCATCACCATCAATCAGCATAAAAATAAACAAGACAAAAGTGCAACATGCAAATACTTGGACACAATAATAACATTAGATGGAAAATGCACCATAGAAATAAAAAGCAGAATAGCTCAGGCCAAAATAACATTTCTGAAAATGAAAAATGTCTAATTCAACAAATCTATGTCAATAGAAGTGACAAGGAGAGTTTATCGGTGCTATATAGCGCTAATTCTGACCTATGGAAGCAAATTATAGACAGTAAACAAACAAATGAAAAGACGATTAGAGGCCACAGAGATGTGATTTCTCAGAAGAATGTTGAAAGTTCTCTGGACAGCTAAAAAGACCAATGAGGAAATTCTCAAAGAAGCCACACAAAAAGGGAGATTCTAAAAAATATCAGAAAGAAACAATCAACATTTTTCGGGCACATCATGAGAAGAAGAAAGTTGGAATACTTGGTGACAACTGGCAAAATATAGGTAAAGAGAGATCGGTGATGACGAAGAGAGAAAATACTAGATAGCTTGGTGTCATGGCATGGAAAAAAGTCAACAACAGAATTGATACGATGCACAGTGGATAGAAGATTGTGGAAGGTCATGGTCACCTACACCAACCGATATAGCACATTATATTGATGATGATTATGCATTTCACTTCTCCCATAGTAGTAGCCTCTGTCAGTCATAGTTGACTGGATTTTGCAGCACCCCTAGGAAATGTTATTTTTTCTTTTCTTTTGCAGTGAATCTTCTTTTTCTATGAATCTGTCTGCTTCTTGCTTGAGTTAGAGCTTTAGAGTGTGAACCAAAAATTGTGGTCTGCAGCCATTTTTTTCCCAGGCTGCAAGATTTATGTTCAGAGTCTTCATGTCACATTTACTATCTATCTATTGACCTTTCGAGCCGTAGCCAGCCCATAGGGCACAGACCCAGATACTCTTTCTCTTATCTGAATTTTTGTTCTAGCAGTTTTCAATTCTTTTAAAGATATTTTATCAAATCTTGCTATTTGTTTCTGTTCTGTGCAAGCTGCTCTATCTCATTGAGGGAGCAGATTCCTGCTGCTCTTGCCTCTCTCATCAATGTTCTTCTCAGTGTCTCTCTGGGTCGACCTCTTTTCCTCTTACCTGTTGTTTCCCACATGAGGGCTTGCTTTGTTATTTGGTTATTATCTCTCCTCATCACATGTCCAACATATGACCATCGTCTTTTCTTGATTACTGAAGATGTTAGTGGTTGATTGGAGATTTCTCTAATTTCCTCGTTTGTTTTTAATTCGTTGGACGCTATACCAAATATTTTCCTTAGACATTTATTTTCGAATGCGTTCAACTTTGAATGTTGTTTTCCAGCTCTCACATGCATACATAAGGGTTGATAGTACGTTTGATTTGAATAGTCTAAGTTTTGTGTTTGTGCTGATGAATTTTGATTTCCACAACTTTTCAAGGCTTCTGAAAGACATTGCTGCTTTAGCTATTCTGATTCTAATTTCTTTACTTGTATCCCCTTCCCGATCAATGTGACTTCCAAGATAGACGAAGTGATAAGGACTATCAGCAAAGTTGAGGTCCTCCAAATGGTCTCCTTGTATCCATTCGACGCCTTTGTTACCAGTGCAGGGCTTCTTCACTATGAAGTCCATAACAACTCCAGATAACAAGGGCGATAAAATACATCCTTGTTTAACCCCAGTTTCTTTTGGAAAACATTCGCTCAGTCCTTCCTCTGTACAAACTGCACATGTGTAGCCTTCATACATGTCTTTGATAATATTTATGTTTTTTATGGTAAGCCATATTGCTTCAGAATTTTCCACAAAGAATCTATGAATGCTGTTGAATGCTTTTTTGAAGTCAGTGAAGTTTAAGTACAAAAGATTTTTGCTTTTCAATGTGTTCCTCCAATATAAGTCGTAGAGTAAAAATATGGTCTTTGTAGCTTCTCCCTTTTCTAAACCCAGCCTGTTCTTCACGCATTATTGTATCTATTGAATCCTTTATTCTATTCATGATGATTTTGCAGAATAACTTTGAGGCAACTGACAAAAGTGTCACGCCTCTCCAGTTGTTACAGCCTCTGAGATTGCCCTTTTTTGGAATCTTAACAATGATTCCTTCTTTCCACTTATGAGGCACCTTCTCTGTTTTCCAAATGATGTTGAACATTTTCTGGAGGTGTATTAAGTTATGGCTATCAATTGCTTTGAGGATCTCAGCTGTTAACTTATCCTTGCCAGCAGCTTTGTTGTTATCCATACAACATAAGGGTGCCTCAATTTAGATCAAGGTGAAGTCATCTAAATTTATATCTAATTCTGCTGCTGGTGTTTCAGCTTCAAAATCTATTAAATTGCGGGGTAGTGGGCGGTTAAGAATTTCTTTGAAGTGTTCCACCCAAAGTGCTTTTATGTCTGTGTTTGTTATTGGCATTGAACCAGATTTGTCTAGAATTGGTGCTCCACTGGATGTATAGGTATTTGTCAGCAACTTTTGTACAGTATAGAGAGTTCTGCTGTCTCCTGTAATTGCAGCTTTCTCTGCCAAAGTGTATCTCTTTTGTATCTCTTCTCACTTATAATCTTCTCACTCTGTCACGTTTACATATGTCTAAAAATCTGAGTTTTGGGCGCCCCCTAATTCCTTTGCCATCTGCTAGGTGTCCTTAAAAGATATCTTTTGGTATGCGGCGATCTTTCATACAGTGTAAGTGACAAGGCCAGTATAACCTACGTTGTTTGAGCAGTATGTAGATGTTTGGGAGGTCTGTGCAAGTGAGGACCTTTATGTTTCTCAATCCTTCCAAGTGCTGCCAAGAATACAGTGCTGATTTCACATATGAAATGCTTTTAATTTTCTCTCCTGCTTTGCATAATTGTCTATGATTTGCTACCATGCAGAAGGATACTGATGATGCAGATGTTGTAAACCGTGGCCTTTGTTTTAGTTGTCATCTTGCTATTTTGCCAAACATGCTTAGAAAAACAAACAAAAGTGGTAGCAGCTTTAGCAATACAGGTGTCAGTTTCTGTGCCTAAAGATAGTTTGTCGTTGATGACATCTGGCATTTCAAGTTAAGATCGTTCCCAGGTATTTAAATACTTTGACCAATTTAATACTGTCCCACTTACTTTCAATTGTGCATTTTTGTCTATTTACCTATTGTTATTTCGAGCCGAAGACGTCATATAAGGCAGAATTTTGTGTCAGACAATCTTTGTTATCAGTGTCAGACCTTGCACAAGGGGACCAACATTGTAATTGTGCATTTAGGCAATGTTTTTTTCTTTGTCACTTTTAGATCCAGAGTGCGTGAATGTCTATGTGAAATATTGTAATGTTACATACAAAATCTTATGAATCCTTACTACTTTTTATACAGTCAGGAGATACCTTAAAACATTAGCATAGATTATACTTATTCTTCACACATGTAATCATTTCAGTCAATTCTAAATTTATATATATACTAACACTTGTTTTAATTAATTTGTAACTTAAATATTAATAATAGTATAATAATTATGGCCAACATTAAGTCACTTAACATCAGACTCAATGATCTCATTCTATGGTGGAGACAGATGTATAGTGCCAAATGATGCAGATATTGTGATTATGGTGTAAACTATCATCACAATGCATCGATGCCCACTTAACATTCTTTCAAGAGCTAGAAAAGAAGATGAGGGGTTGTACGGTAAATACAGAAGATCTCATTAAAGGTAAATTAGTTTGGAGATGTAACTGTTGTTTTTCAGTTTAATTATTTGTGGGCTGTAAGGAAATGTTACTCTCATGAAAATTACAAAAGTGAGTGTTGATTATAAAAATGTTGAAGAGCATCGATCTAACATTAGTTTTGTTTCTTTGCAGACTGCATTTAATATTGGTATACTTATGCTGACAACTCATAGAATCCTCTGGCGGGACCAGAGGAACAGGGTAATTATTGTCAGAGTTAAAGTCCTCTTGTAGACAGCTAATTTCTGTAATAGTACTTTTATTTGAAATCTGAAATTTGCAATAATAATTATTATTATTTACCAGTTAAGGCTTAATTTCTCTTGTGAATTTTTATAATTGTAAAAATCACTATTTAGTGTTATATTATGTTGATGCAATATCATATCTTTCAAACTTTCATTGCATGTTTAATATATTCTGCCAGTTTATTCTCTCAAAACTTATCTTGATCTGTGTGTCATAAGTGACAAGCTATAGGGTACTTCCTTATGAAGACATTTTACAGTTGTCCATCTAGCTTCATAGAATGGGGAAGATCATGATGACTAGATTCATTGAGGCAACTTATCTTTCTGTATAATTGTCTGGACAGGAAATTAACTACAGCAGAAGAAGAAAAACATGATGTGCAGCTTGTTAGGAACTGAATTTTTTGTTATCCTGGGTCTGGTAATTTTTATCCTCACAGCTGCAGGATTTCTATATATTATCTGTTTCAACTTCAACGCTCTGTAACGCAATCTTCATGCCAACAGTGTACTACCAATGTCAGACCAGGACGCTAGACTCAAGAACAATAAGAAAAATTACAACTACTGAAATTAAATGTATTAGACGCATGATAGAAAGCAGTCTGAGACATAAGTTCATAAATGAAGAACTGGGAAATTTCCTGGAAATACTACCCGCCATTGAATATATATGTGAGGTGCGCATGGGCGTGTGGCTTAAACCATGCTAACAGGCTGAAAAGCTGGCATATGGTGTTCGAAACCCATGGTAGACAGAAAGGATTTTTTCTATGGGGGGGGGGGTGTGTGAAATAAAAATCCTGAGTCTCTCACGTCATGGCGACTGCTTTGACAAAGTGGCCTTTATCCCTCTGGTTCTATCGTGCCCCCCGACATACACCAGCAAAGGAAATATGTGTCATAAAGATAATAGTTTATCGAATATATATATACAGAAACAACAGATAAAATTATTTGCCCTGTTGTAACACTAGACGGTTTTTACTCCATCTGTTCTGATTAAATGTTCTGTAAATTCCTTTGTTCGATTCTGCAACTGACTTCTAAGATTCTGTGTACTGTTTGCCTGTCTCACTGCCTTGTTGAATTGACCGACTGATGGACTGACTGTAGGCCCACTGACAGGACTTGCTTTGACTGGACTCGTGACTTGTTTACTGACTGACTGACTGACTAACCCGTACTTGAACTGAGACTGCAAACTATGAATGAACAGGAAACTTGATCTGCTTCCCTCGTGATCTCTCCATGTGGTGTACTTCGCGCTGTTGTATGATTGTACTTTTACTGCAGAATCTGATAACAAAGTCTTTTTCCGCGACACTAACGTTCGTTTGTCACCACACCATCAAACACGACAAGCAATGGTGATAATTCACTGGACACAAAGTCCTCTCATGAACATGAGTTTATTTACAGGTAATTTGCCAAGTAAAACAATATGTAAAAGCCAGCGGCTTACACTGCGCTCGGCTGTTCACACACACGAAATGTACTGTAGGCACCTCCTCACTGCAGTCATGCCTCAATCAACTCTCACACTCAATCGGTCCAAACGCTGAAATCCTCTTCGTCTGGAACCTAAGCTATGTTCCTATATAAAGCACAATAACTGTCTCGTCATTAAACCTGAGACTTACTTCTACAATAGTATAACTCTTAGTTACTCCTTGGACTAACTCTTAGTCACTCTTTGGGCTCCATGAACCATTGGCCGACCGCCTAATCTATTGGGGTCTACAGCAATCGCCTCGCAAGCCGTTCCCCCATGTGAATCTGTGTAAAAATCTCTCCTATCTAAAACTCAAACTCTACAACTAAAACTGAACTGACTGTCTAACTCTTCTCTCGAACATGACTAACACTAACTCTATGGAGGTTGGTAAGCCATTACAGGCTCCCGACAACACTGCTCTCAGGCTGCCCTCATGTGTGAAAACTCCTTGTCTAACCTTGTACATCAACTATATCTTTCATCTCCAGTCAATCACAAATTCTTACATACTCTCCCCATTTCTAATTGTACCTTCTCAACAGTCACGGGAATTTTGTTATTCTGTCTGAACTAATCTCCTCACTTTCGTCCAGTGAGGTGTCCATGTGCCCCCCCCCCCCCCCCCCCCCCCCCAAATCACTGACCTCATTGTTACACATTTTCACCTCCGCCTACAATAAACCCTGCAAGAACACTAGACCTAAGGGCTAATCATAAAAAAGATGGTTTGATGGAATATTAGAAACACTAGGAAACATAACAGCCGCAGAGGTCATCAGAAGAGCAAAATACTGCAAAGTATATCTCCCCTTGACATTGAAATGGCAAAGAAGGAAGGAAAGAAGAAGATTTATTCATCTATTCCATGATCTTCCTCATTCTTTGAAGCCAGAAGGACTGTTGTTGTGGGTATGTAGTAGTGGCTGGTTGTACTACATTGGCATGAGATGACAAAGCCTTTAATTTTCTCTCTTTTATCTTGTTTATTGCAAGGTTTTTCTATTGACATCATTTTTTGCTCTGTCTCTTGTAGTGACATCATCAGCTATTCTCAAGTACCTCAATTTACCTTTTGTAATCTTCTTCTCTTTCACCTTAGAAAGGTTCCACCACATTTGACATTGACAAAAGATGAACAGAAAAAATATGCTCATTAAGGTTGATCACTTTGTTACCCTTTGATGTTTAGGCATTTGAGTAATGGTGGGCAGTTGTTTTGTTTCAATTTTTCTTTCAAGTCTTCCATTCTCTGTGAAAATTATTTTCATGTACTTGTGTTCTGGAACCAGTTTAACCATGGTACTCATCACATGAATTTAAATGGGTCAGATATTCTACCTATCCTTATAATTTATGTCCTCTATGTTATAATTTTAATTTTGTGTCTTTTCCTGAGTGACTTCGCAACTGTAAATTATTTTATTATGTTAGATGTGGCTGCAAAATAACAGGGAAAATTCCAAATGCTTATTATCCCTTTCATTGCTTCTTCTAGGCTTAAAATATTTTGTTGAAGAAGTGGGTTCCACAGTAGTTTTTATACTAAACTTTATGAGTTTTCTATGTTTATTTAATCACAGAATTGTGTGATCTGCTTACCCCTGGCAAACATATCCAGTCTTGAAGAGCAGCCATCAGGTTTTACTAAAAGGTATTATTTGTGTTATTTTTGTCCAAAAAATTTTGATAATGCTTCAGAGGGTGCTAGAGATGGAAGTGGAAAAAACTGAAATATCTCTTCATTAGAACTAGTCAGAATGGTTTGCTGGTTCCTCACACAAACTTACTAGCTTTGCTCCCTGGGAGGTATATTAATATGGTGGGGAAGGAGGCTCTGTCCTGCATTGTAAGACATACATGCCCGAAATACCTATCAGTACCTGGGCTGAAAGGGAGCCACGATAGCTCAGTGGTTAGTGAACTGGACTTCAAAGGACAAGGGGTAGGGTTCGATCCCATCCAACGGCTTCTGGGTTCACCCAGCCTTAAATAGGTACCAGATTTTTTTCTGGGAAAGTAAAGTGGCATGGGTGTAATACCGACCACATTACCCCAAAAATCATGTGCCAAAGGTCTATAAAATTTATGGTCACTAACACCATATTCCCTATACGCCACTTGGCGTGACGGGGACTCTTTACTTTTTTTACCTCAGCTGAAAAGGGATCAGCAGTTCACAGCCGACTGTTTTCATCAGAATGATTGAACCATAATTGATTTAAGGTCCTACAGCAATTTCAATGAAGAAGAGTAGTTGTCCAGTGGATACAAGAGAAAAATTACTTACGGTAAAATGATATCCTCAAGAAAGGAAATAGTGCTACTGGAGGGATCACCTCACAGGTTAGCAGTTAAATGCCCTTGAAGTAAAAGGGGGATGATTTGAGATCACTGATGTCATGCAGGTTGGCTGCTATATGATGTTGTGTTGCTGAACTGTTGCTAGGTGACATCATAATAGCTCACATCCAATGGTTGAGTCAACTGGCGCATGGACACTTAGAATTGGAAGGGATTATCAATTGGATCAATTGCCATTTCCTTCCTATTCTGATGAGATCTCAGGTGATGGACTCATGAAGAAAATTATCAGAATAGGAAGGTTGTTCATAAAGTTGCAGGGCCGAATAATTGATGCCAAGGCATGAGTTCTAGTTACCATTCCTGAGTGAGTACATGCAAAATGTGAACTCGTATCCTTCAGTCATTTGCATGCTTGCAGATTTTTGCAAATGCAACATAGAAAAATTCAACAGTGCTTATGCACTGAGTTTTGCACTTGTCTTAGGAAAACTGGTGCTGAAACTTACTGAATGCTACAATCAGCTTTCTGTGAGTTCTGCCTAAGCAGATCAAAGACATTTCAGTGATTTTTCCCATTCTATAAATATACTAGAATATATAAAAAAAAAAAATATATTAATTGTTTAAGGATGACGACCATCCTGGCAGATACTCCACTTCCAACATTGATAAGATTGTGGCTCGTATGCAAGAAATAATTTGCACTAACATCTAACAGTCAGAGTGGTAGCAGAGGTTGTAGAAAAACAGTTGCTATTTGCCATATAATTTCTAAGTGAAAATTTAGGTATGAGATGTGTGTCAGCAAAATCTGTGTCCTGTCTCCCAACTACAAAGCAAAGGGGAAAATTGTGTATCATCTTGCAGTGATCTCAATGTGTAAATCAATGATGATCCCAACTTCATGTCATTGATAACCACTGGTGATGAAACTGGGTGTACAAATATGACCCAGAAATAAAGCTAATGCCATCCCAGTTGATATGGATATCATCTCCTTGACCAAGGAAGACATGGCAGGTGAAGTCATTGTTAAGATCATGTTGATTGTAATCTTCAACATTGATGGACTCATCTGTAATGAACATGTACCTAGAGAGCAGATAGTTGATTCAGAATTCTACACAATTGTCCTACAATACCTACATGGTGGGAGCCGCGATAGCTCAGTGGTTAGTGAACTGGACTACAAAGGACAAGAGGTAGGGTTCGATCCCAACCAACAGCTTCCAGGTTCACCCAACCTTTAATGAGTACCAGATTTTTTTCTGGGAAAGTAAAGCGGCACGGGCATAATACCAACCACATTACCCAAAAAATCATGTGCCGAGGGTCTGTAAAATGTATGGTCACTAACACCATATTCCCTATACGCCACTTGGCATTACGGGGGTATGTTACTTTTTTTTCTTCCTACATGATGGTGTGCACAGACATTGTCCTGAGAAGTGGTGCACTGACAACCAGAACCTTCACCAGACAATACCCCTACGCACACAGTCTGTCTGATGAAACACCTCCAGTTATCCTACAATACCCCTACACACACAGTCTGTCTGATGAAACACCTCCAGCTATCTTACAATGCCCCTATACACACAGTCTGTCTGATGAAACACCTCCAGTTATCCTACAATGCCCCTACACACACAGTCTGTCTGATGAAACACCTCCAGTTATCCTACAATACCCCTACACACACAGTCTGTCTGATGAAACACCTCCAGTTATCATACAATACCCCTACACACACAGTCTGTCTGATGAAACACCTCCAGTTATCCTACAATGCCCCTACACACACAGTCTGTCTGATGAAACACCTCCAGTTATCCTACAATGCCCCTACACACACATAGTCTGTCTGATGAAACACCCATAGTTATCCTACAATACCCCTACACACACAGTCTGTCTGATGAAACACCTCCAGTTATCCTACAATGCCCCTACACACACAGTCTGTCTGGTAAAACACCCATAGTTATCCTACAATGCCCCTACACACACAGTCTGTCTAGTAAAACACCCATAGTTATCCTACAATGCCCCTACACACACATGTCTGTCTGATGAAACACCTGCAGTAATCCTACAATGCCCCTACACACAGTCTGTCTGATGAAACACTTCCAGTTATCCTACAATGCCCCTACACACACAGTCTGTCTGGTAAAACACCCATAGTTATCCTACAATGCCCCTACACACACATGTCTGTCTGATGAAACACCTGCAGTAATCCTACAATGCCCCTACACACAGTCTGTCTGATGAAACACTTCCAGTTATCCTACAATGCCCCTACACACACAGTCTGTCTGGTAAAACACCCATAGTTATCCTACAATGCCCCTACACACACAGTGTCTGTCTGATGAAACACCTGCAGTAATCCTACAATGCCCCTAAACACAGTCTGTCTGGTAAAACACCCAAAGTTATTCTACAATGCCCTTACACACACAGTCTGTCTGGTGAAACACCCATAGTTATCCTACAATGCCCTTACACACAGTCTGTCTGGTAAAACACCCATAGTTATCCTACAATGCCCCTACACACAGTCTGTCTGGTAAAACACCCACAGTTATCCTACAATGCCCTTACACACACAGTCTGTCTGGTGAAACACCCCTAGTTATCCTACAATGCCCTTACACACACAGTCTGTCTGGTAAAACACCCATAGTTATCCAACAGTGCCTCTATACACATAGTCTGTCTGGTGAAACACCTCCAGTTATCCTACAATGCCCCTACACACACAGTCTGTCTGGTAAAACACCCATAGTTATCCTACAATGCCTCTATACACATAGTCTGTCTGGTGAAACACCTCCAGTTATTCTACAATGCCCCTACAAACACAGTGTCTAGTGAAACACCTCAATCTTTTCCTTTCTCACTCTCCATAATCACCTGGCCTTGCTCCCTGTTATATCATCTTGTATTCTTGCATTTGAAGAAAATATTGGAAGGTCACCGTTTTCATGTCGTTGAAGAGAGTTTAAATGAATGAACATGATGACACAGAAGCAAGTCACCTCACAAAGTGACTTCCAGAGGTGCTTTCATAAATATCAGGGACACTGAGATATGTGTATTCCATCACAAGGAGACAACATTTAAGGAAACTACACCAAATGGCCAGTAGGTCTCATCTTGTCACACACACACACACAAATTTAGTTCCGGAATTTTGTTAACAACTATTGTATATATGACATGTTTGTTTTGTTGCTGCATTATGTTGACTGATTTTAAAACAACATCTACTGTCTATTGTCTTTACAGTGCCAAAATTATTGTGCATCTATCACCAGGCATCCCAGGCAGACCCCCAGGTCCTGTTACCCACAGTTCTCACAATTACATTCGGCTCTCATTTCGAGAGCTTGGACAGCAGCAGGTCTATAGATTGCATTTTATTTATCTTTGCCCTCTTGGCACTATATTTTAATTTAAAATATTACTTCTGTTATTTAAACACACCATGTGGTTCTGTTTTTTGTGTATTTTAAGCTCTTTTTGGGGAATACAATATTTGACTAATGTCCACACCTGCAAATAAAAATTAAATAAAACTGTAATTGTAATCTTTTGTCTACCAGGAAATCCTTCAGAATTGGCACCTGGAATGTATGTACCCTAAATGAACAAGGAAAAGTCGCACAGGTAGCAGCAGAAATGAGAAATTACAAAATAGATATTCTGGGAATGCTAGGAATGGAAAGGATAAAACTATATACAGGAGTGATGATTTTATTACCAGGAACCTGGAGCACAACATAGTGAAGGGGTGGTTATAATGTTATCAAAGAATGCACAGAAGACACTGATAAGATGGGAAGCAGTAGGGTCAAGACTAATGAGAGCAACATTTAAAACAACTAAAAACAAAATAAAATACACATTATCCAATGCTATGCACCAACCAATGATAAGGATGATTTAGTTAAAGATGAATTCTATAAACAGTTGCAATGTCAGATGGATGAAAGACGAGCCAAGGATATTATAATCTTGATTGGAGATCTAAATGCAAAAGTAGGATCAGACAACAGAGGCTTCGAAGAGATTATGGGAAAACGTGGACTTGGAGATATAAACGAGGATGGAGAGATATTTGTGAACTTCCGTGCTCTTAATCAAATGAGCCTAGGAGGAACAATATTCCAACAGAAAAGAATACATAAAGCTACATGGGTGTCACCAGATCATAGAACAGAAAATCTAATTAACCTCATATGTGTGCTGAAGTTGGATGTATTGGGCCGAAAGGCGCAAATATAACAGTTATACTGCAAACCACAACACAACGCAGACACGCCCAGGGTAGAAAGTATCTCAATATAGGGTTTCTTGAAGAACAAGGAATTAAAGATAAATATTTGAAGTCAGAATATCAAAGAAATACCAAGTCCTGCAACAACTAGAAAATACAATAAATATAGAAGATCATTGGAAACAGGTAAAGGATATATGGAAGGAGACATATGAAGAAATGCTGGGGAAAAGAGAACGCCAGAATAAGGCATGGAAGACAGCAGAGACCCTGGATAAAATTAAAGAAAGAAAGAAAGAATAAGAAAGCAGACATAATAAATTTAAAACGAGTAGTAATAAAGCCAAGACACAGGAAGCTTACACATGGGTGAACTAAGAAGTAAGAAGATGCATTAGGGTTTAAGAGGAAATTTATAGATGAACTAGCTAAAGAGGCAGAGGAAGCAGCAAATAAAGAGAATATGAAAGAACTGTACAACAGCACAAAGAAATTATGTGGAAATACAAACAAATCAATACCTTTATTAAAAATAAGAAAGGAAATCTGCTTTTTAATATAAGGGAACAAATGGAAAGAACACTTTGAAGAACTTTTGAACAGACCCGGTTTAAATAACCCTCCATATATACTACCAGCAAAAGAAGAGATATGTGTTAACTGTGGAAAACCAAGCAAGGAAGAAATAATGAAAGCCATCAAGCTTTTAAAAAATGGTAAAGCCACAGGACCAGATGAAATTCCTTCAGAAGCCATCACAGCAGATATTAACACCTCTACCAAGATGTTACATAATCTATTAGATAAAATTTGGGAGAGGGAAAAAATACCTAAAGACTGGAAAGAAGGTTATATGATCAAACTACCAAAGAAAGGAAGTTTACAGGAGTGCACAAATTATAAGGGAATTATGCTACTATCAGTGTCGGGAAAAATATTAAGCAGAATCTAATTCTGTAGAGACTAAAAGAGGCCATAGAGAAACATTTGAGAGATGAACAAGCAGGTTTTAGGAAGAACAGATCATGTGCTGATCAAATAACTACTCTATGTATAATAATTGAACAAAGTTTAGAACTACAGTCCCCACTTTATATTGGATTCATAGATTATGAAAAGGCATTTGATAGTTTAGACAGAGGAATGCTTTGGAAGTTGCTGAGTCATTACGGAATCCCCACAAAGTTTATTAACCTTATAAGAACAATGTATGAAGGAATGAAATGTAGTGTTGTGCATGAAGGGCAGGGCAGATTACAGAAGCATTTGAAATAAGAACAGGAGTAAGGCAGGGATGCCTTCTATCTCCATTTATCTTTCTACTAGCCTAAAATTGGATTATGAAAATAACTCAAAAAACAAATGGAATCCAGTCGTCCGGTCACTGACCAAGAAACCTGATGATTTAAACTTTGCTAATCATACAGCTCTCCTACCACACAACCATGAACAGATGCAAGATAAATGAGCATACTTGATGAGAGATCACAACAGATGAGACTGAAAATAAATAGATATAAGACCAAAATTATGAGAATTAATTCAGTGGCAATAACCAAATAAAAATAGGAGAAATACCTCTACTATATATATTATATATGTACAATCTTACGTATATCGGGGCAGTAATATAGACAAAGAGGGAGTAACAGAAAATTATATCAAAAGCAAGAGGAGCATTTGTTGCACTGGGAAACATATGGAATTCCAAAGAAATTAGGTTAAATACTAAAATACAAATTTTCATCTCCAATGTTAAGTCAGTCTTATTATACAGCTGTGAAACATGGAGAACAACTAAAATGACAATCATGAATATACAGACTTTCATTAATGGATGCTTACACAGAATACAAGGATGGAAATGGCAGGACAAAATCACTAACATAGAATTATGGAAATGTGCCAGTCAAATACCAGTGGATATAGAGATACAGCGAAGACTATGGTGCTGGATAGGACACACACTGCGGAAGCCAACTGAGAGTATTACACAACAGGCTCTTTTTGGAATCCCCAGGGAAAAAGACAAAGAGGAAGACCTAGGAATTCTTGGAGAAGACAGAAGCAGAGATGAAGATGATGGGGAAGACATGGAATGATCTTAAAAGAATGGTAAAAAATAGAACGGCTTGGAAAGTGTTTGTTGAAGACCTATGCTCCACAGGGAGCTGAAAGGTAGAAGAAGATAATTGCAATAAATGTTCCTATGTTTATTATAAGTTCGATGATGTATATTGTAAATTCTTGATGTTAAACATTTCATTTTTTTTTCTAAAAACCAGTTTACAAAGATTCCTTTATCCTACAACTAATTTTCCTTAAACATGTTTTTGCTACCTGGTTTAACCACAGCAATAGAAATTGTATAAAAAACATAATGCAACACAATATCAGCACTAGAAACTATTTGTCAAGATCACTGTCAAATTCTGAATAACTATTGCTGCCTTGCATAAGCATACGTAGTATTTCTTCAGAAATAACTCACATTCTTTTCTATGATGTAACATTTTACTTACTGGTGCTTAGAGGTGATGGTGGGAGGAGACAAATAATAATAAATGTTTCCTGCTTTGGTCCATATTTTTTTCTGTTGTTGATTATTTGCCATTTTTTCCGAGTGCTGTAAACATACCTCTTCCTCTGAATTGATTCGCTGATGGTGGGAGGACCTGAGCATTATAAAAATGTCTGATTGGCAATAAAGATGAATAGCTAGACTAAACAATTTTATTGGCTGGCTCAGTTACTTAGTTACTCTCTATAAAGTAATCCTTAATGCAGCCTACTTTCACTTATCCACTGTAAAAAAAAAGTAAAGTGCCCCCGTCACGCCAAGTGGCGTTTAGGGAAATATGGTGTTAGTGACCCTATATTTTACAGACCTTCAGCACATGATTTTTTTGGGGCAATGTGGTCAGTATTACGCCCGTGCTGCTTTACTTTCCCAGAAAAAAATCCGGTACCCATTTAAGGTTGGGTGAAGCCGGAAGCCGTCGGTTGGGATCGAACCCTACCCCTTGTCCGTGGTAGTCCAGTTCACTAACTACTGAGCTATCGCGGCTCCCACTTATCCACTGAGTGTATAATAATACATTGCTTATAAGTACAATATTTCTAATATTTTTCAGTATGTGATTGGCAGCAATAAACTGCCAATATGTGTACGTATTCAGGCAGTGTGAGCTTCATCATTTGGTAATGATTTCTAACTTCCATGCTGTGCCATACTCCCTAAAAAAGAAATATATCATTTTTTTCATTTTCCTTGCCTTCATTCAGCAACTACTAAGGATATCAATAAGCTTGGAGAGCTTGATGATATTCTAGTATATCGACAGGGAAGAGACAGGCGGGGAATCGCCTCCACAATGCAAGACGAACTCGATCGCATTTCTTCCTGGTGTGGGGTTTCAGGTGCCTTGGTTAATCCTAATAAAGCATCAGTTTCATGGTTCTCCCTTAACAATCATATCGTTAATACGACCACACCGGTAGTACGAATGGGAGCTGATGAGGTGACCAGGGACAAGTTGATGACATACCTCGGAGTTAAGTTTGATCGCAGCCTGTGTTTTCGGGACCATGTCGACCATGTGATAACAAAATCCCGTAAAGGATTAGCCGCCTTGAAGGTCATGGCAGCTGCCAACATCGAGCAGAGGCTACTTACTCTTCTGTTCCAGGGATTAGTCCTCGCACCAATCGAGTATGCCCTGGCCATTCTTACTGTCAGTACGACTCAAATTGATAGGCTGGAGAAAATACAAAATGAAGCCATGCGCATTATCTTGGGATGTACGAGGGACACTCCCTGTGTAGCAATGAGGTATCTTCTTGACTTTCCAACCATGGATGACAGAATCAAGATCTGGAGAGCACGAGCATACCTGAAGATTAGTACAGATACAGAGCATCCATTGCACCACGTGCTCAACACAGAGAAAGGTGACAGGCTAAAAAGAGGCAAATCATGGGTGGGCCGAGCAGAAGATGTCATCAAACAGGTCTGTGGGCTTACCAATATCAGCGTTGGTGAGGAGTGGATACCGGTGCCTACGTCATTCAAGGGGACTTTCTCATGTATTGTCACACTCGACAGGAAAAGTAGGGAACAGAACCCGGTCGTGGTTAATGCTGAGGTCAATGGTCTCATCTGCGATAATACCGATGAGAAAGATGCAGTCATCTATACAGACGGATCTGTAAGACGACACGAAAGAAGTGCATGGGCATTTACAGCACGCTCGGCAGGCAGAATAGCCAAGGAAGACAGTGGTGCATATTTCATGACCACGAGTAGCATGACAATGGAGGTGATGGCAGTGACCAAGGCATTCAAATGGTTAGAGTCACAAGACTACACCCACGCATGTATACTGAGTGATTCGATGAGCATGATAAAAAAAGTGGAGGCGGGCTTTGTACGCATACAATGGGTAGAGTCGTTGCAGAAATCCAAAATACGTAAGGTCACCTTTGTCTATGTCCCTGGACATGCGGGAGTACGGGGAAATGAGAGAGCGGACAGGTTGGCTAGCTGCGCTGTCGTTGAGGACGGGCAACCGATGGATCGGGCGGACATCATCAATGCCCTTTGAGATGTGGGAAGAGCACAGGACTTCGACAAACACAGATCAACGTCACTTCTTCGGATGATGGAAATTGGAGTTAAGATGGGCACGGCCAGAAATGAGAAACTTGGTGGCCGTGTAAGAAGACTTATCAACCAACATAGAACTGGAGTCGTCAGTCGCTGGACACTGAGGGAATTGCTGAGGAGGGGATCTGAGCACCTATGGACATGTTCGGAGTGCAATGATGATGACCCACAAATAACTCAATAACTCAATATGCTTGGAGATTGGAGAAATTGTGTCACTAGTCAAGCCATTATCTGCGTTCTTCAGTCTTCTTAACAAATGCGTCTTCAACATGGCCAGATTTTTTAATAGCTTAATAATTTTGCTTCGGCATCAGCCAGTGTTTGGTCTGCTCTTTTTGACTTTTAATTACCAAGAGTTCTTTAATGTGCACAGGGTGCACACAGAACCTCATGTCTTTATCCATTATTCAAGAGGGCCAATCCATTTGGCTAGTGTGTATCTCTCAAAGTATTGTACTGATTGCAGTCTTGCAAGATCTGTGATGCAATCTGTAGTGTTTATCCACATGTACACATGATTTATGTTCCTAGTCTTGAACTTTATGTACATGTGGCTTTGAAGTAGATCATGTCCAGTTCTGTTATGTGGTAGTAAGCTTTGCTGTTCCATTTTTCCAACATTCTTGGACAGTGTGTCCACAATTCCTGGTATACCACAGCCAGACGGGAACCACTGTAATGTAACATTTCTTTGCTTACATTCTTTTTTGCAATATTTCTCTCAGCTCCTGTAGTTTTTTTATGCTCAATTACTTCAATTGCTGATTTTGCATCAGTTAAAAATACAACTTTATATGGTTCAAAGTTGGAATTGTGTAGTTTCTCTGCTGCCATGATGATAACTACGTTTGTACAATATTTCCCTGTTGGAATATAGATAGAGACCCTGTTATTATTAGGATATTCTGTGAATATCCCTGTCCCTTCATTTTTTATAGCATCCTCTGCTGATTTATCTGTGTATGTGTGGATCCATATGTCACAAGGGGACTCCTCCCCACGTGGTGAAAGTGACTACTCTTCTTTCAATGATGTTTTACTGTTTGTCGGTGTTTGCACATTTCACATCTGTCTTGATGTTTAGTGACATTTGCTCAGGGGGTGCGTATGTCTGGTATTAATGGCAAAAGCAGCAGTAAAATCAAGGGCAATAGTTAATCACACATAATATGAATAGCCAGTTAATATGTACCTGACAATGTTAAAGTAAACAAGTGCAGTACTTATCATTTATAACTTACCTCCAACTGAAAGAGAGTTACTGTATCTAGTAAAATATTTAAATAAACTTTGATTTAATATTTGCAGATATATTGATATGATCTCACTTTTTCACATTGGGAAATATTTTTAAATTGTATTAAAAAAGGCAATAGTAAGTTGATTTTGCCATAAATTTAAACTTATTATTCTTATTATACTCTATATTCTTATAAACTTAAACTTATTATTCTTATTATACTCTATATTCTTATAAACTTAAACTTATTATTCTTATTATACTCTATATTCTTATAAACTTATTTATAAAATTATTCTTGAGAATAATGACTGGCTTTAAAGTATTGTTTAAGTTGGTTTGTGTAGCATTCTTTTGTGGTTATTTCAGTTCTTTCGTGTTTTGAAAGAAGAGTTGAAGAAAAAGAAGTGGGAAGAGCAGGCTAAACCCACACCATCAACCTCTGATGCTTCATCAAACCCTTCTGGTCTTGTAAGTCTAACATTTCTTCTTTTCTTTGCTATTTCTGAGTCACTGCTATCATACATGGTTTAAGTGTGGCTGTTTCCATAAAAATATGATTGCTTTAGTTAGGACTGATGCATCAGTTTTTATTTTGTACTCTGCACTATCCAAGAGCATTGGTGTCATTTATTTGAGAATTAGTTAACCTTTCTGTGAAGTAATTTACTCAGTCAGAGTTGAGTAGAATTTTAAAATACAGGCACACATATACAAATATAGTGTATTATATACCTTTATTCATGCTTGTGAAAAATGGAAATTAACGAAAGAATTAGGAAGTAAACAAGATGCATTCAAAAGTAAATGTCTATGGAAACAAATTTGTATACATTGGAATGAATGCAAGATTAGTGAAGAAATAAGAGACATGACTATGCAACGAACAGTCTCATCTATAATCAGGAAGGTTGGCATTTGCTGGCATATAATGGGAAGAAATAACCAGAGAATCAGAGAGTCAATCTTCAAATAGGAGACAAGAGGTCATTCTTGAAAAAAAAAAAAAAAAACATTAGCAAGAAAGACAAAGATAACATACATCAACTCCCTTATTGAGATTGAGAAGCTCACCTTATATGATGTCTCATGGTATTGGAAAGATGTAAGATAAGAATAATATATGTGGATATGTACTTATAACATTCTAATGATAAATATAAACATTTTATTATCTTTAATTGATCATTTTTATTCACAATAATTCTGATTATTATTATTATTGTTAGACTATCTACAAACATCTTTACAACACTGAGTAGATGATGGCGAGAATTGTTGCACTAAATATGAAATCTTGAACAAGAATAGAGAGAGAGAAAAAGAAAACACTGTAGAGAAAATGAGTCTACAAAAAAAGTCTTCTTTCACTCAGCAGGAAATATTGAACATGGCACAGTGAGTAGGAAACCTTCAAATGGCTGTCTAGTGCAACATTCATTAGAAGATATTATTGTGTTGTGGAGATATTTAGCTCATGCTTAAGCAGGCTCAAAATAAATGACTGAGACATGAGCTGATAGAATGTATAAAAGCTTTGTGCCTTCAGGAATTCATAACTCATATGAGCATGCCTTCTGGAATTCATCTCTCGTATAATGTATTGTTTAGAACAATGAAAAAGCTGACATGGCAGCATTGAAGGCACCTGTAATTTGTGCATTTATTATTTGAAATTGGAGGATATTTCTGCTGCTACATTCTTCTGATCATTATTCATCTATAAAAGAAGATAATGAACGTTGTATTATGTTTTATATAATCTGAGATATTTGCATGTTTCATTCAACATATTGGACTTCATTATGGCTTTTTTTTTTAGCACTGGGTTGTCTACCCTCTTGAGACCAATTCATTTGACCAGACAGTCTGTGTCTTGGGGCTGTTCATAGAGGTGGAATAGAATATAGATTAATTATGATGGATATCACTGTCACACAGGCAAAATGACTTCTGAACATCTGCTACAATTATGCCTAACATAAAATGAACAGAGAGGGCTCTTGTGGCCATCACTGGTACCATATTGGGACAAGCTGTATGATGATGTCACTAGTCTCGAGCTGATGACTGCTTTCTTCGAACTTATTAATATTGTCAACTGAAGCTGTGCTAATTCAATGATTTTGGCACATGCCGTCAGCTTTGAGTAATTAACTACTTAAAGCCTGGCACTGACATGCACCTAGTTGCTGGAACAACCAGCATGAACACTCTTTGTTATTTGCTGAAAGAGACCTTCAAGTGATTCTCCTTTAGTAAAAAGTAAAAAAGTAAAGAGCCCTGTCGCGCCAAGTGGCGTATAGGGAATATGGTGGTTGTGACCATAAATTTTACAGACCTTCAGCACATGATTTTTGGGGTAATGTGGTCGGTATTACACACGTGCCGCTTTACTTTCCCAGAAAAATCTGGTACCCATTTAAGGCTGGGTGAACCCGGAAGCCATTGGTTGGGATCGAACCCTACCCGTTGTCCTTTGTAGTCCAGTTCACTAACCACTGAACTATCGCGTCTCCCATTCTCCTTCAGTACTCCCTCATTTATCTTTCAGAACTGAGGGAAGAGATGATTTGCTCTGTTTTATTTTTCTCCTTCACTTTCTGATTAGTAATGTCTACACAAGAAGTAGTTCAGTTCTGAAAATATGTTGTTCTTGCTCTTTGGTTAACCCTTTCTGCTGTTACATTTATGAGTGTTTCTAGTATTCCATTTATTCGTCTTCTTCAAGAGCACCCTTTGGTCTATTGTTTTTATAATGTTAGATGATAACTGTTTTGATTGTTTTGTTGTTTCTGTCTTATCAAATGGTCAAATCACCTATTTTTTCTCCACTAACTCTCCTAGCTTGCCTGCCACTTCTAATTTTGTCTTTCAGTCTCCCATCAAGGTCATTTGGGATGTGTTGATTTTATTGGTTATTCTAGAGTTAAGCATTTGATGTGGATAGCACAAAGTTGTGATAAAGATTACAGGTCCCTCTGTTGGTTACTTATAATGAAGAGAATCATTGTTTGCTACTTTTATTTACACTTTGGACTAAAAAATAGAAGTGGAATATTATTAAAATGTATCGTTATCACATAATAATACATTTCAACAGTTACCAAGACAACGGCCAGGTATTGTTGGCATTGAGAGGTCTATCCAACAGAAAAATAAAGAGACAAATAAGAATATTTCACAAGCGTTTCATGATCTTCATAATTTGATGGATAAGGTAAGTTAGTTCTATATTTAGTTAAATCACATACCAGAGTTTATCAAAAAACATTCTCATGGCACATTTATTTTGCATATATCTTTCATTTATTGTATGGCTTAATATTTTTTCCCTCTGATCCTTATAATATCTATTTTTCATTTTGACTACACATTCATGAGTTACAAGAAATGTTGGACATTATAGTGAAAGAAAGCAAAAATAAAGGACTCAGCCTTAATAGCAAAAAGACAGAGGTAATGGTAACAACAGAGAAAAAGACAACACCTCAGTGCAAAATAAAGACAAGTGGAACCATATTAAAACAGGTAAATGAATTTAAATATTTGTGAACTTTGTTAACCTCAGACGGAAGATGTACAAAAGAGGTGAGATGCAGAATGGCTCAGGCAAAAGCAGCTTTCCAAAAAATGAGGAAGATACTATGCAATCCATTTTGACAATAGAAACAAGAAAAAGAGTTCTTAAATGTTATGTAGAGCCAGTCTTAACATATGGATGCGAATCATGGACAATAGGACAACAGACAAGAAAATCACTGGAGTCTGTAGAAATGTGGTTTTACAGAAGAATATTGAGAGTACCATGGACAGCTGAAAAGAGTAATGAAGATGTTCTGAGAGATAGCAAAAAGATAGCTAATTTCTAATATTAGGAAGAAACAATCATAATTTTTTGGCCATGTAATGAGAAGAGAACAACTGGAATATATTGTAACAACTGGAAAAATTGAGGGACGAAGAGATAGAGGGAAGCAAAGAGAAAAAATAACAGACAGCTTAAGAGAATGGCTTGGCAGAAGGTCAACAACAGAAATGATAAATAGCTGCCGAGATCGAAAATTGTGGAGAGACATGATCACCTACGCCAGCAGGCCCGGTACTTGATGATGATGACACATTCATGTTTATTAACAGTTTCTTCTTGTTGTTTATTCACCATTTGATGGATAAACTTATTAGCTTTTCATAATTTCTAGTTCTATTTGTTCATTATTTTAAGATATATTCATATATTATCTTATTTGATATTTCATTAACAATTTAATCAAAGGCAACTACTGTTTTTATTATCACATATGTGTCCTTACAATGTAGCATCTTTCCTTTAACATTACTCTCCATTTCCCAATCATGATACCATTTGAATCAAATGTATATAACCAATGTATGAAAGATGTGAAAACCAATGCCCTTAAATGAGATGTTGTTATACTAATTTCTTGTAGGTCTTATGAATTTTTATCATCAATGACTGATTTTTCTCTCCTGATATTTCTATGTAGTCACATTTTTGCCATATCTGGAAAAAAAAATGCATCATGGTGTCCCAAAAATGTTAATTTTTCTATATAATCATTTTTATAATTGTGCATAAGTGTATGTTGGTTGTGTTTTCATGTTGGCATATATATGGCATATATATATATATTGTTTCACCTCATACACATTTTGTCCCCAAAAGCTTGAAAGAAATTACAAGCAAAAAAAAAAAAAAGTTATGGGCAAGCAAGGTGTTGTATAACAGAAGTATAAATACCTGTAAGAATATTGCAGTGAAATTATTATTGACAAATAGCAAAGCTGCAGGTGAAGATGATATAATGTCTGAGGTGCTAATCATAGCTGGATAGCAATAACTTTAAACAACTGCAGAAAATTTGCAATATAATATTGAAAGCAGAAATGGTACTTACAAAGTGGAAAATTTTTAATTGACTTCAAAAAGGCTTTCGATGGCATACATTGTGGAATATCCTGAGGCAAAAAAAAAAAGACAAAAGTAATTAAAAATCAAATTTATCCAGAAAAAATAATATTTCTGGAAGGAAAAGCCATGAAAGATGTAGATCACTTTATACATCCTAGAAGATGCATAGATCAAAAAGGAGACAGAAAAATTTTAAAAATTAGAATCAGAGTTGCAAAGGCAATAATGATTTTCAGAAACTACAATAACTTATTGAGATCGGAATTACTAAGCACAAAAACGTGTTATATCGACCATTATTTATGCAATTGAGAGCTGGAAAACAACTAAAGAGATAGAAAATAAATTAGATGCGTTTGAAAACTCATGCCTAAGGAAAATACTTTGTATACCATGGAGTAAATTCAAGACTAATGCAGAAACAAGAGAAATGACCATGTATCGAACAATATCATCTATAATTAAGAAAATAACTTGGTATCCACCAGTCACATCTGATGAGAAGAGACACAACAAACCTTAAAATGGTAAACAGAGGGTAAAAAAAAAGGCTGACCTAGAAAACATATATGGCAGATATAATGCAAGTACAGCACAAAGTGGGAGCCGCGATAGCTCAGTGGTTAGTGAACTGGACTACAAAGGACAAGAGGTGGGGTTCGATCCCAACCGACGGCTTCCAGTTCACCCAGCCTTTAATGGGTACCAGATTTTTTTCTGGGAAAGTAAAGCGGCACAGGCGTAATACCGACCACATTACCCAAAAAATCATGTGCTGAAGGTCTGTAAAATTTATGGTCACTAACACCATATTCCCTATATGCCACTTGGCATGACGGGGGTACTTTACTTTACTTTTACAGTGCAAAGTGTTACTTTTTAATAACAAGATTGTCAGATATAGAGAGTCTAGAATTGTTGCAGCAGCAGAATTAGATGTAAATTTAGATGACTTCACCTTGAGTGAAATAGAAACCACCTTAAAGCTTATGACCAATAACAAGGCTGCTGGAGAGGATAAGTTAACAGCTGAGATCCTCAAGGCAATTGATAGCCATAATCTAATACATCTCCAAAAAATGTTCAACATCATTTGGAAAACAGAGAAGACGCCTCATAAATGGAAAAAAGGAATCATTGTTAAGATCCCAAAAAAGGGCAATCTTAGAGATTGTAACAACTGGAGAGGCGTGACACTTTTGTCAGTTGCCTCAAAGTTATTCTGCAAAATCATCCTAAATAGAATAAAGGATTCAATAGATACAGTAATGCGTGAAGAACAGGCTGGATTTAGAAAAGGCAGAAGCTGCCTTGACCACATTTTCACTCTACGACTTATATTGGAGGAACACAATGAAAAGCAAAAACCTTTTGTACTTAACTTCATCGACTTCAAAAAAGCATTTGACAGTATTCATAGAGATTCTTTGTGGAAAATTCTGAAGCAATATGGCTTACCATCAAAAATCATAAATATTATCAAAGACATGTATGATGGTTACACATGTGCAGTTCGAACAGAGGAAGGACTGAGCGAATGTTTCCCAATAGAAACTGGGGTTAAACAAGGATGTATTTTATCGCCCTTGTTATTTGGAATTGTTATGGACTTCATAATGAGGAAATGCTGCACTGGTAATAAAGGCATCGAATGGATACAAGGAGACCATTTGGAGGACCTCGACTTTGCTGATGACATAGTTCTCATCAGCAGTCAGATTAAAAACGATGCAGGAAAACACAAATGAACTATCATCAATAGCCAACAAAATTGGGCTTGAGATCAATCATGAAAAGACTAAAGTCATGAAAAGTTTAATTCCAACAGGTGACAAAATATACATGGAAAACAAACCAGTAGAAGAGATCCATCACTTTATCTATCTTGGAAGTCACATTGATCGAGAAGGGGATACGAGTAAAGAAATTAGAATCAGAATGGCTAAAGCAGCAATGTCTTTCAGAGGCCTTGAAAAGTTGTGGAAATCAAAACTCATCAGCACAAACACAAAACTTAGGCTATTCAAATCAAATGTACTATCAACCCTTACGTATGCGTGTGAAAGCTGGAAAACAACAAGAGATATAGAAACAAAGTTGAACGCATTCGAAAATAAATGTCTAAGGAAAATACTTGGTATAGCATGGAACGAATTCAAAACAAATGAGGAAATTAGAGAAATCGCCAATCAACCACTAATATCTTCAGTAATAAAGAAAAGACGATGGTCATACGTTGGACATGTGATGAGAAGAGATAATAACCGAATAGCAAAGCAAGCCCTCATATGGGAAACAACAGGTAAAAGAAAAAGAGGAAGACCCAGGGAGACACTGAGAAGAACATTGATGAGAGAGGCAAGAGCAGCAGGAATCATCTCCCTCAATGAGATAGAACTGCTTGCACAGAACAGAGACAGACGGCGAGATTTGATAAAATATCTTTAAAAGAAAACTGCTAGAACAAAAAATTCATATAGGAGAAGGTGTATCTTGGTCTACGCCCTATGGGCCGGTTGCGGCTCGAAAAGTCAATAGATAGATAGATAGATAGAATTGTTGTCATACTGGCTGTCCACTCTAAAGTACAGTAGATAGAAATATCAATTTTTAAAAATATTCTAATGTGCCAGTGAACACTCATAAAGTGTTTCAGTAGCTTTTTTTTTAACCTAGAAAAAAACATTGCACTAATTTGGCACTTTAAGCAGTTGGTTGTTGTATAACATTGCAACATCAGCCATTATCTGCTGCTTCATGCCTGCTTGTGTTTTGCTCTGCTCTATTTCAGGCTAAAGATATGGTGTCACTGAGCAAAACTATTGCAACGAAGATCAGAGAAAGACAGGGAGAGTTAACTGAGGATGAAGTAAAGAATTTTTGTTAGAATTTTAAATAAATTTTTTTTTGTTGTCATTTTATTTCTATTGTTGATTAGTGATATATTTATTGAGCAACTTCATCGCATTAGTTAGCCTTAATCTGGTGTTGGTCATGCACAAATATGGATACAAATACCATATTGCTCATACACCAATAAGGGCATGGTGGGAAAACTTGACTTTACTTACTTGTATGACGTCATATAGCATTCTCTCCAAGTGTATAAACCATTTTATTTGGAACATAAATTGAATGAGGAATTTTAATGTTTCAGTGTTATATTAAAGATGTTTGCACTTTGATGGTGTTATACATAAATAATGGGACTTCTGTCATTAAAGTTTTGACATCTCCTGGCTGAAGCAAAGCTCCATGTCAGGGTTGCTGGAAAGAAAAGGAATCCACTACACATGGACACTATCAAAAGAGAAATGTAATGTTTGATGCAAGCACACGTTTTATTTTGAGAATGTTAACATAGATAAATGTGTAATAAAAGAAAAGTAATGATTCAATTTTATGAAAGCAATTATTGAATCAGCGTAATCTGTTTGATAAGACTGCTTTTCTAGAAGAAACAGCTTTAACTTTAGACCACTGTTACCTTGCAAGCAGTTCAAAGAAAGGCAGAGATTAGGGAAGCAGTCTTGAAGAAATGTGCTCTGAAGACAAATGCACTCTCATTACAACTTTTATCCAATTTTTGGGCTGTGGGGAAGGTTTTGTGGGGCTGAAGAATTACAGCTGCATGCCCCAGTACAGTCACGATGTGTTCAGTATACAGATGCCTAGCTGAAGCAGAAGTCAATGCAGGGGGACTGAGTGGTCTTATGTCGGTCTCCAGACAGCAATGCCCTGGGTTCAAACTTCCACAAAGACAGTGGGAGTTTTTCACTTTCAATTCTTGGTGCTTTGCCCTCTCATAGTCTCTCACATCTGATGTCTAGTCCTCCTAGATAATGGTGAAAAATAGGAGGTCCCCTGTGCACTCATGCACATTAATATATCATCATCATGTACCATACCAGTTGGCATGATCATATCCTTCCACAATTCTCTATCTACGGTTCCTTGTATCAGTTTTGTAATTGACTGTTTTCCATGCCATGACACCAAGCTATCCAGTATCTTCTCTCTTTGTTGTCTGCGATCTCTCTTTTCCTGTATTTTTCCAATTGAAACCAAGTATTCCAACTTTCTTCTTCTCATGATGTACCTGAAAAATGTTGATTGTTTCTTTCTGATGTTTTTTAGGAGCTCCCTTTTTGTGTTGGCCTCTTTGAGAATGTCCTCATTGGTCTTTTTAGCTGTTCAGGGAACTTTTAACATTCGTCTGAGAAATCCCATCTCTATGACCTCTAAAATCATCTTTTCATTTGTTTGTTTACTGTCCATGATTCGTTTCCATAGATCAGAATTGGTTCTATATAGCACCATCGAACACTCTTTCACTTCTATTGACAAATACTTGTTGCACAAGACGTTATTCTTTTTCTGAAATGCTATTTTGGCCTGAGCTATTCTACTTTTCATTTCTGTGGTGCATCTTCCATCTGATGTCATTATTGTGCCCAAGTATTTGATGCTCTCCACTTGCTTTAGATTTGTCCTGTTTATTTTTATGTTGCATGGTGGTGATGGTGATGATTGTTTCTTCGATATGACCATTACCTCTACTTTCTTACTGTTCAGACTGAGACTTTTCTTGTTGCTTTCTTTCACTATTATGTCTATCATTTCTTGTAATTCATTCTTCATCTCTGCTATTAAGACTATGTCATCCGGATATTGCAGATTGTTTATGTTGTGACTGTTGACTTAAATTCCTTTTTTGTCTACTATTGATCTCATAATATTTTTGCTCAAAAGTGAGAACAAATCTGGTGACAGAACACAGCCTTATCTGGCTCCTTGATTTATATATTGGAACTGTCCTGTTTAATTGCTAATACTTATGGCTAATGCTTGTTGCCAGTACATGTTTGTTTTAAGATTTTCAGATCCTTGCCATCAATGTTTAATTTCTCCAGCATATTGATTATTTCCACATGCTTTACTTTGTTGAATTGTTTTGTGTAGTCTATGAAGAACATGTATAGATCTTTCCATCAATGTTCTCAGGATGTATATTGTGTTATTGGTGCCGACATATCACATCCATGCCATAAGTTAGGAGACAACACAAAACATTGTTGTCCTTTATTGTGTCATCTATTTCTGTCAAATATACTTGTCCATCATTGTACCATCAATTTCTGTCAAATAAATAAATGTGCCCATTGTCTCCTCTATTTCCAGCTGAGTTTTGTTGACATATTAAACCTAAGCATTTAAAGTGCATAGTTCTGGTGCTCAGTATGGCCTAGTACCTCTGATTTCACCAACTGTTCTTTAGTGTGCTCATGTCTCCCTCTCAGGCTGAGGGTTTTGACTCCACAGTCTACTGTCCTGTTACCAACAACATAATACTGTAGACAGTATAACAGGATGGGCAGGAAAATGGATAGTGAAAATCAATGCAGAGAAATAATCAGCTACACTTTCACTCAAGATAATTTTTTAAAATGATATGGCAGCTGCTAAAAGAGAAAATAGAAGCCAAAGTAAGGAGAAAATGTGTTATTGTGAGAAAAATGACAGGATCAAGTTGCCAGAGAAAAAGTGAAACAATGCTAAAGAAAGTATATTCAGGAACATTAATACTCACACTGGAATATGGGTCATCAGGATGGTTCACAGCTGCCAAACCACATCTAATCTACAAGTCTTAGACAAAATACAGAACCCAGTTCTTGTGCTTATATGAAAATGAAATAATTCTAATTGTAATCATTTTTAGACTGTGAGATTCAAGTCATATCTTTTGAGTATGGGAATTCCCAATCCAGTGACAAGAGAGACTCATGGGACAGGAGATAAATATTTTACTGAACTGGCAAAGGAGCTGTCTGCTGTTCTCACAAAACCAGTCGAGGTAAGAGCAGACATGTAACAATTTAGTGAATATGACAGAAGTGATCTTTCTTTTAAAGTTCCTGAGGTTCTGTGCCACAAAAACTCTCATTTTCTTTTGAAATTTATCTCCAGGAACACGGTAAAAAAAAAAAGTAAAAAGCCCCATCACGCCACGTGGCATATAGGGAATGTGGTGTTAGTGACCATAATTTGTATAGACCTTCAGCACATGATTTTCGGATAATGTGGTCAGTATTACGCCCATGCTGCTTTACTTTCCCATTTTAAAAAATCTGGTACCCATTTCAGGCTGGGTGAACCGCTTGTTCTTTATAGTGCAGTAGTTATGGAATATTTATGTAAACACATTGTCCCATTAGTTTGACACAGAAAAATAAGAAGTAAAGTTAATTTTAATAGATTTCATATAAATAGATTAGTTTTAAAATAACAAGGGCAGAGATTCCTGAACAAAGTTCAATCTTTTAAATATGAATATCATTCAGTCACAATCCAATTTAGTAAGAACTTAATGTTCATAGCTGGATCTCTGCTGCCTCTTTCCAGTGAAGGGTGGTATTCAAATGTGGCATCTGAACTAACAATACACCCTGGTCGCCATTATTCTCCACTTTTATTTAACACATACACTGTGAAAATCACAAGCAGTCATTAGTCTGGGGAGGACAATATCTTATGCTGACAATGTCTTGATGTACCACCAGAAAAAAGATTGGGAGAAGTTAGCCCAAGAACTGAAGACAGAACTTGACCAATTATCATGTGGTGAATGGAGGCAGCTGTAACATGGTTCTCTCTAAACAATCATATTGTCAACACACCAACACCAATTGTGAGTCTGTTCACAGGCTGTAGAGAGGACCAACTCATTGAAATTCCAGGAGTGTGGTTTGATCGAAGTCTTCCTTTTACCTAGCATGGAGAGAAAGAAGTTAGGAAAGCTAGGATGGGTCTGACTGTCATGAAGATAGAGACGGTAGCAGACTGTGAGCATCATCATCTTGTTCTCTTATACCAGGGACTGGTCCTTTTGTGATTGAGTATATTCTGGCTATACTGACTATTAGTCATGTGCAAATAGAAAGACTTGAAAGGATATAGAATGAGGCAGGGTGCATCACCAATGGATGCACAAAAGACGCATCTTGTAGAGCTATGCGTTGCAACCTTGATTCTTCCACCTTGAGAGACAGGACAAACATTTCTTGAGCATGTGCTCACCTTCAAGTCAGCGCTGACACACAACATGAACTGCACAGTGAGATCATGAGTTGTATAGGTAGCAGGTTAAGAGAGGTAGATCTTCGATGGGTCTGACTGAGGATATTGTTCTACAGAACAATATTTCAGTTGCAACAATTCCAGTACTTATGTTTACTTCTGAAGTTTAAGAATGTTTACCTGTATGAGAGGGACACCTTTTTTTAGCTGAGTGCTGCGGATGCCTGTGTGTATATTGGGAACAAAACAGGATTTCTTGCACAATTCAGTCCCTGCCAAGTTCACATGCCTATAAGGGCGTAGCCAGGAGTTAAGAACTGGTGAATGCAAACCTAACAAACAGTGCTGATGTATTATTGTATTGCTGATTTATATACAGATTGTATATTTTGGTTAGGCCATGGCAAGAAAGCCATGTTCAAAGCACATTGGTTTTTGTGTAAGTAAATCTGTGTCTATGGGTGAGAAAAAAATGTGTTAAAGTCAAGATATGTAAGGTAACTTAATGCATCTTATTTATAATATTTATAGGAGCATTTATCTTAATTATATCTTTCATTCTTTTCTTCTATGTTTCCCCAATTTAGGAGAGCTATCAGAGACAATATTTTACTGTAAGTTAAGATGGATTGAGCAAGTTAATAGAATTTTCTGTAATTCTATTATTTTAACTAGACTAACTCATGATTCTTGTTCATTCTATAGGAAAGTGGAGGCATGATGACACTCACTGATGTTTATTGCAGAATTAATAGAGCCAGAGGCTTGGAGGTAAATCTTTTGGCAGCCCCTACACAAGGGAATTTACCTTAAACAAGTGAATTTGGAATGGCTGAGTGGTTAGTGTGCTTGCTACTGATCAGTAGGGTCCAGGCTCAATTCCCAGATGTGACATGTTTTTGTTTGACCGACATGACTTTGGGGTTCATCGAGTCTCTGAAAATGGGTACCAGAGTTTTTTTTTCTGGTAAAGTAGGGCGGTCTGGCATGATACTGACTACCCTCTCCTTACAATGTGTCATGAACATTGACAAAAATAGCAATTACACCATATTTCCAGCACATAGTGAGGTATAGCGGGAAGCCTTACTTAGCTAGCAAGATGCAAGAGAACAATGCTTTAAGTATATAAATATGCTATATGCTTTTAGTATAAACAAGTTGCAAGAAAACATGAACAACATCACATGCACATATGGCTAACTAGAAACTGCAACATCCCACAATGTATCATAGCATGTATGGACTTAAAATAAAATGATAAAAAATAGCAAGGATTATATGTAATCATTTTGAAGAAATGTGTGTTAGATACACTGGCAAAATGTACTAAAATCTTTCAGATTTTAAAACAAAAATAATTTTTAAAAAATAAAATAATTAAGTTCCTGCCTGACTTTCTTCAGTAATTTGGCTGAACAAAAAAAGTACCTGACTTGCTATTTCATAGTACATTAACAGTTTAAAAAAAAAAAAGCATGCCTTCACCTCCAATGTTACGGCCTAGCACACTTTTTAAAAAGAAAACATTACATGTTGTTTCCTTTCTGGGGTCTGCTATTGGTCTAGTGAGGTTTATTTTTTCACTTCCCCACAACATGAAAACTTTACTTTTTGTTATCGTCTTTTTTTTCTGTTCATCCAATGACTACTCTTTATTGTCTACCCTTAAAAGAACTTTCAACGGGTGTCAGTTCAAGGTGATGTAGTTTACAGCAAGCTGCAATATATGTGCATTGTGGACCGACACATCTGACTTCAGAATAGCAATTATGAGCATCATTTGCCTTCCCTTTTCAAATATTACTTGCATGGTTACACACTGGTTGGTTAGTTTTGAGGCCCATACATTGGAAGATCAGTTGTGATTCACTAATCCTGATGCAAGCAATCAGCTATGAGCTGGGGACTTGATAATCTAGTGGTAAGATGTTGGACTCTTGATAGGAAGGTTCAGGGTTTGAATTCAGCTACAGGCCTTGAGAATTTTCATATCCGTGTTTTCCTTGTGGCTTTACCTTTTCCCTCTGGTCTTAAGGCAGTGAGATTCAATGTGTCTAGCCCTCTCAGATAACAGCAAATACACAGGAGATCCCTTATGCATGCATGCACATTAGAAAACCCTTAGCAGTTAAAAATCAAAGAGTTAGGCCAAAAATGGCTGTTGCCCAGGCCAATATTGTTAAGCAAATCTACCCTTGCTGAAGATGGATGAGCCGGGCTCAGATATCACAGCTTTGCCATACACTAGTGAAACAATGTACCCACACCCACTTAATGGGCGAACACTGAAAAGAAGCCCAGGTCTATTGGGTTTCTTGGATCAAGCTTCTGAAATGTTCTAATTAAGCTGTAGCATGGTTACCTTTAACAATTGAGACATCTTTATTGTTTGTTTATCATAACTGAAAATTTTATACACAAAAATATTATCATCCCTTATGCTTTTGAGATGCCAGATTGTGGTATCACTGTTGTATGAACAGTTAGGTCAACATAGCCATGTAATTATGCATATCAATAGATATTTTAATTTTGCCATAGCATTGTCAGATGAGGTGGCCAGTACTTTTCCTCGTGGTTTAATTTTTCCTGTCAATTAGGATGAAATCATTTTGAGCAAACATGCATCCTTGAATCTGAAGTCAGTGACTATTTAGACTATTAAGCTGCTTCCAGCTCCATTGAGTACTCCATCTCCAAAATGAATTAGTGCCACTAGATTATTTATTGTCTGCAAAGTTATAGCCATTCTAAATTTATTATGTTAACATTATTATCCTACGTGTCAATGATATGGAACTCATTATACGGATCTTCACAGCAGGAGGCAATCTGATCATCAGAAACAGGCTGTCAGGCAAGTGTTTTGGCCCTTTAGCTTTTTGACACACTTGGGGGGAGGGGACAGACCCACTTGGGGTGGTTATCCTACATATCAATATCCAGCTCTCTTATTTTAATCCACCATTTTTAAGTTAGGAAAACAGAATGGAGAGAGTTACATGGAAAATGTGGACCAGAACACAACAGCTTAACCCTAGATTACAACACCTTTGCAAAATTTACAAATTCAAAATACATATAATTTTTTAATTTAACAGTTTGATAAAAGCAACATTTCCCCCCTCAATCTTCCTTATTGCTTCTGGTGACCCCTGAGTGTTTAATTCATTTCCTTTGATGTTTGATTTTTTTTCCCCCAAACACAATATGTTCTTCATAAAATTTATTAGTGTCATAAGAACAATGATGGCTTTTTTGAGTGTTTTTTTTTATTTTGCCAATTTTCAAGAAATTTGCTTCTTTTTCTCATGATGGAGAACATCTCTTCAACTATCAGAGAGGCATCGAACAAACCTTTGCAACACAAAATCAGACAGTGAATGATGCTAAGAGAAAGTCAAACATACGGTTTGAATAACGGACTGACGGTCAATGTGTGCATAGACAACGTAACACCTCCGGTAACCACGGCACCATGTGTTTGAATTTCAGGCCATAAATCAAATGTAAGCCTGGAAATGATTACCACATCTAATTTCTGTGTCTCTCCTAATGTAAACACACATCTGTCTAGCAAAAGTTCAAAGAAAATACTATTTTTGGAATTCCAAATGTAAAATTTAGGGTTCGGAAATTTTACGAAGGTGTTGTAAAAACATTATATGCAGATAGGTGATGTAATTAAGAGTTTTAAAAATATCAGCAGACATGAGCAGAGCAAGATATTTACACTCAGAACAAATCACTGTGGCCTCAGAGCACATCTACAGTAGTTAGGACTTACTGACTTTGCAACATGTGACTGCTGAGGATCCAGACAAACTCCAGAGAGCATCCTACAGGACTGCAGCACTCTCAACACCCTAAGAACACGAATATGGACCACAGAAACAACCCTGCATAACAAGTTATAGTGAACCAGTGATGACCTCAGACACACCACCTTGTTCATGATCCAAGCTGGTCTAAATGTCTCAATGCAAAACAAAAGCTGATCACAGAAGAAGAGGTAGAATCTACCAATTCTATAGTCTCACATAAAACTGTTGACAATTTTGAGTCGAGCCTGATAATTCCCCCTTCCTCCTCCTCCTCCCACCCTCTTCCTTCTTTTTAAAAATTTTGTTATTGAAGTTGTACATGAATTTGATTTTACAACCAAAGAAAAATGCCTAAGCCACAAAATTAACTCCACAAATAGTGAAAGAATATTGTTGACAAAGAGCTTATTATTTTATTGACATTCCAACACCAGCTCCTATCTCCTGAAGATCTGCTGCATGCCTGTGAACTTATGGAGATGTTACGGCTTCCACTCAGGTTAGAGGACGTGGTTATTGTCTTTTAAGTGATAACCCATCAAGCATACGAGTCTAAATGATAACTCAAATCTTCACCAGAAACATTCAACAAAATAATACAACTTTTAGTTGACATATTTCTTAAATCTTCACCAGAAACAGTTCTACAAAATAATACAACTTTTAGTTGACATATTTCTTAAATCTTCACCAGAAACAGTTCTACAAAATAATACAACTTTTAGTTGACATATTTCTTAAATCTTCACCAGAAAAAGTTCTACAAAATAATACAACTTTTAGTTGACATATTTATTTTTTCTTTATTAAAAAAATTATTAAATTAAATTTCTTAAGTTAAAATGGCAGATAAAAATAAGATTGACATATTTTAATACCTATATGTTTTATCTGGAACTTCAGACTCAACAACAACAACAACAACAAAAAATAACCACTACCAAAATTACATGTATTAGACACATGGTAAAAAAATAGCCTGAGAGATAAGATCAGAAATTAAAACTGACCTGCTTGTATATGATTGGTAAGTTCAGCTGTTCCATTCTGCTACCATCCTTGGCCTGTACGTCAGCTTTCTCATTTCCTGGTATACCAAAGTGGGATGGTTTCCACTGTAACATAACATTTCTTTGACTACGTACTTTTTTTGCAATATTTCTCTAGTATTAAATAATAGTTTTTTTTTTTTATGCTCCAGTGCTTCAAGTACTAACTTTCATTTATTAAAAGCACACCTCCATTTGGTTCAAATTTGGTATCAGTTCCTCTGCCACAAAGATGATGTCTTTAGTTTCAATCTAAATTTGTATGTTTCCCTGTTGAAATAGACCTGGTGTTGTCAGGATAGTCTATGAGAATCCCTGCCTGTCCATCTTCTTTTTTATTGCATCATTTGTGCATATGCAGGTCCATGTGTCACTTGGTTACTCCTCCTGTAGCACACTGAGAGTGGCTACTCTCTATTGTTTTGTTTTTTTGGCAATATTTACACCTTTCACTTTTGTCTTGATGTTTAGTTACATGTGTGTCTAGGTGGTGCATACCTCTGGTGTTGATGGGAGAGTTATTTATGGAAGATCACACATTTGCTCAAGATCTTGGTTTTGTGTACAGAGTTGTTTCTTGTGTGAGTCGTCTGTTTGCTAAGTTTTGTAGTCTTTTCCTCAATGGGTGGTTATGATTGCTATTAAATTTTTCTCAATGTGTTATTATCAGTGTGTGGTGGTGTTGAGAGGAAATTAATTTACACTACATATCAAGGTCATTAAGAAGTTGGCTGATCCCTAATATAGAATAGAATGTTCGAAGAACGCCTAGAGAGGGGTTATCTAGAATAATTAAGGAGGTTAGGTTTAAATCAATCCTAGCATATATTAGAACATTCAAGAGCGTCTGGAGAGGGGTCAACCAGGATAATTAATAGCTAGGATGAAGCCTAGTGGACAAATAAAAGCTCAGGGTCAGAGTTGGATGACCATTATATCCAGCCAATGAAATAGCTAGGTTTTGGTGCTACAACCTAGGCGCTATGAAGGTGGCATCAGAAGTGCAGATAGAAGACAAGAGGTTTGTCTTTGCCCAATCTTGGTACCAGCCAGACTCTTGTGGTAGTCAGTCATTGCCCAAGCTTGGTACCAGCCAGACGCTTGTGGTAGTCAGTCATTGCCCAAGCTTGGTACCAGCCAGTCTCTTGTGGTAGTCAGTCATTGCCCAAGCTTGGTACCAGCCAATGAAATAGCTAGGTTTGGTGCTACAACCTAGGCGCTATGAAGGTGGCATCAGAAGTGTGGATAGAAGACAAGAGGTTTGTCTTTGCCCAAGCTTGGTACCAGCCAGACGCATGTGGTAGTCAGTCATTGTACCAAGCTTGGTACCAGCCAGACGCTTGTGGTAGTCAGTCATTGCCCAAGCTTGGTACCAGCCAGACGCTTGTGGTAGTCAGTCACTGCCCAAGCTTGGTACCAGCCAGACGCTTGTGGTAGTCAGTCATTGCCCAAGCTTGGTACCAGCCAGACGCTTGTGGTAGTCAGTCATTGCCCAAGCTTGGTACCAGCCAGACGCTTGTGGTAGTCAGTCATTGCCCAAGCTTGGTACCAGCCAGACGCTTGTGGTAGTCAGTCATTGCCTAAGCTTGGTACCAGCCAGACGCTTGTGGTAGTCAGTCATTGCCCAAGCTTGGTACCAGCCAGACGCTTGTGGTAGTCAGTCATTGCCCAAGCTTGGTACCAGCCAGACGCTTGTGGTAGTCAGTCATTGTCCAAGCTTGGTACCAGCCAGACGCTTGTGGTAGTCAGTCATTGCCCAAGCTTGGTACCAGCCAGACTCTTGTGGTAGTCAGTCATTGCCCAAGCTTGGTACCAGCCAGACGCTTGTGGTAGTCAGTCATTGCCCAAGCTTGGTACCAGCCAGACTCTTGTGGTAGTCAGTCATTGCCCAAGCTTGGTACCAGCCAGACTCTTGTGGTAGTCAGTCATTGCCCAAGCTTGGTACCAGCCAGACGCTTGTGGTAGTCAGTCATTGCCCAAGCTTGGTACCAGCCAGACGCTTGTGGTAGTCAGTCATTGCCCAAGCTTGGTACCAGCCAGACGCTTGTGGTAGTCAGTCATTGCCCAAGCTTGGTACCAGCCAGACGCTTGTGGTAGTCAGTCATTGCCCAAGCTTGGTACCAGCCAGACACTTGTGGTAGTCATTCATTATCCAAGCTTGGTACCAGCCAGACGCTTGTGGTAGTCAGTCATTGCCCAAGCTTGGTACCAGCCAGACGCTTGTGGTAGTCAGTCATTGCCCAAGCTTGGTACCAGCCAGACGCTTGTGGTAGTCAGTCATTGCCCAAGCTTGGTACCAGCCAGATGCTTGTGGTAGTCAGTCATTGCCCAAGCTTGGTACCAGCCAGACGCTTGTGGTAGTCAGTCATTGCCCAAGCTTGGTACCAGCCAGACTCTTGTGGTAGTCAGTCATTTCTCAAGCTTGGTACCAGCCAGATGCTTGTGGTAGTCAGTCATTGCCCAAGCTTGGTACCAGCCAGATGCTTGTGGTAGTCAGTCATTGCCCAAGCTTGGTACCAGTCAGTCTCTTGTGGTAGTCAGTCATTGCCCAAGCTTGGTACCAGCCAGATGCTTGTGGTAGTCAGTCATTGCCCAAACTTGGTACCAGCCAGACACTTGTGGTAGTCAGTCATTATCCAAGCTTGGTACCAGCCAGATGCTTGTGGTAGTCAGTCATTGCCCAAGCTTGGTACCAGTCAGTCTCTTGTTGTAGTCAGTCATTGCCCAAGCTTGGTACCAGCCAGACGCTTGTGGTAGTCAGTCATTGCCCAAGCTTGGTACCAGCCAGACGCTTGTGGTAGTCAGTCACTGCCCAAGCTTGGTACCAGCCAGACGCTTGTGGTAGTCAGTCATTGCCCAAGCTTGGTACCAGCCAGACACTTGTGGTAGTCAGTCATTGCCCAAGCTTGGTACCAGCCAGATGCTTGTGGTAGTCAGTCATTGCCCAAGCTTGGTACCAGCCAGATGCTTGTGGTAGTGTCAGTCATTGCCCAAGCTTGGTACCAGCCAGACGCTTGTGGTAGTCAGTCCTTGCCCAAACTTGGTACCAGCCAGACACTTGTGGTAGTCAGTCATTATCCAAGCTTGGTACCAGCCAGACGCTTGTGGTAGTCAGTCATTGCCCAAGCTTGGTACCAGTCAGTCTCTTGTGGTAGTCAGTCATTGCCCAAGCTTGGTACCAGCCAGACGCTTGTGGTAGTCAGTCATTGCCCAAGCTTGGTACCAGCCAGACGCTTGTGGTAGTCAGTCATTGCCCAAGCTTGGTACCAGCCAGACACTTGTGGTAGTCAGTCATTGCCCAAGCTTGGTACCAGCCAGACGCTTGTGGTAGTCAGTCATTGCCCAAGCTTGGTACCAGCCAGACTCTTGTGGTAGTCAGTCATTTCTCAAGCTTGGTACCAGCCAGATGCTTGTGGTAGTCAGTCATTGCCCAAGCTTGGTACCAGCCAGATGCTTGTGGTAGTCAGTCATTGCCCAAGCTTGGTACCAGTCAGTCTCTTGTGGTAGTCAGTCATTGCCCAAGCTTGGTACCAGCCAGACGCTTGTGGTAGTCAGTCATTATCCAAGCTTGGTACCAGCCAGACGCTTGTGGTAGTCAGTCATTGCCCAAGCTTGGTACCAGTCAGTCTCTTGTGGTAGTCAGTCATTGCCCAAGCTTGGTACCAGCCAGACGCTTGTGGTAGTCAGTCATTGCCCAAGCTTGGTACCAGCCAGACGCTTGTGGTAGTCAGTCATTGCCCAAGCTTGGTACCAGCCAGACGCTTGTGGTAGTCAGTCATTGCCCAAGCTTGGTACCAGCCAGACACTTGTGGTAGTTAGTCATTGCCCAAGCTTGGTACCAGCCAGACGCTTGTGGTAGTCAGTCTTTGCCCAAGCTTGGTACCAGCCAGACTCTTGTGGTAGTCAGTCATTTCTCAAGCTTGGTACCAGCCAGATGCTTGTGGTAGTCAGTCATTGCCCAAGCTTGGTACCAGCCAGATGCTTGTGGTAGTCAGTCATTGCCCAAGCTTGGTACCAGTCAGTCTCTTGTGGTAGTCAGTCATTGCCCAAGCTTGGTACCAGCCAGATGCTTGTGGTAGTGTCAGTCATTGCCAAAGCTTGGTACCAGCCAGATGCTTGTGATAGTCAGTCATTGCCCAAACTTGGTACCAGCCAGACACTTGTGGTAGTCAGTCATTGCCCAAGCTTGGTACCAGTCAGTCTCTTGTGGTAGTCAGTCATTGCCCAAGCTTGGTACCAGCCTGACTCTTGTGGTAGTCAGTCATTTCTCAAGCTTGGTACCAGCCAGATGCTTGTGGTAGTCAGTCATTGCCCAAGCTTGGTACCAGCCAGATGCTTGTGGTAGTCAGTCATTGCCCAAGCTTGGTACCAGTCAGTCTCTTGTGGTAGTCAGTCATTGCCCAAGCTTGGTACCAGCCAGACGCTTGTGGTAGTCAGTCATTGCCCAAGCTTGGTACCAGCCAGACGCTTGTGGTAGTCAGTCGCTGCCCAAGCTTGGTACCAGCCAGACGCTTGTGGTAGTCAGTCATTGCCCAAGCTTGGTACCAGCCAGACGCTTGTGGTAGTCAGTCATTGCCCAAGCTTGGTACTAGTCAGTCTCTTGTGGTAGTCAGTCATTGCCCAAGCTTGGTACCAGCCAGACGCTTGTGATAGTCAGTCACTGCCCAAGCTTGGTACCAGCCAGACGATTGTGGTAGTCAGTCGCTGCCCAAGCTTGGTACCAGCCAGACGCTTGTGGTAGTCAGTCATTGCCCAAGCTTGGTACCAGCCAGACGCTTGTGGTAGTCAGTCATTGCCCAAGCTTGGTACCAGCCAAACGCTTGTGGTAGTCAGTCATTTCCCAAGCTTGGTACCAGCCAGACGCTTGTGGTAGTCAGTCATTGCCCAAGCTTGGTACCAGCCAGACACTTGTGGTAGTCAGTCATTGCCCAAGCTTGGTACCAGCCAGACGCTTGTGGTAGTCAGTCATTGCCCAAGCTTGGTACCAGCCAGACTCTTGTGGTAGTCAGTCATTTCTCAAGCTTGGTACCAGCCAGATGCTTGTGGTAGTCAGTCATTGCCCAAGCTTGGTACCAGCCAGATGCTTGTGGTAGTCAGTCATTGCCCAAGCTTGGTACCAGTCAGTCTCTTGTGGTAGTCAGTCATTGCCCAAGCTTGGTACCAGCCAGATGCTTGTGGTAGTGTCAGTCATTGCCCAAGCTTGGTACCAGCCAGACACTTGTGGTAGTCAGTCATTGCCCAAACTTGGTACCAGCCAGACACTTGTGGTAGTCAGTCATTATCCAAGCTTGGTACCAGCCAGACGCTTGTGGTAGTCAGTCATTGCCCAAGCTTGGTACCAGTCAGTCTCTTGTGGTAGTCAGTCATTGCCCAAGCTTGGTACCAGCCAGACGCTTGTGGTAGTCAGTCATTGCCCAAGCTTGGTACCAGCCAGACGCTTGTGGTAGTCAGTCACTGCCCAAGCTTGGTACCAGCCAGACGCTTGTGGTAGTCAGTCATTGCCCAAGCTTGGTACCAGCCAGACACTTGTGGTAGTCAGTCATTGCCCAAGCTTGGTACCAGCCAGACGCTTGTGGTAGTCAGTCATTGCCCAAGCTTGGTACCAGCCAGACGCTTGTGGTAGTCAGTCACTGCCCAAGCTTGGTACCAGCCAGATGCTTGTGGTAGTCAGTCATTGCCCAAGCTTGGTACCAGCCAGACACTTGTGGTAGTCAGTCATTGCCCAAGCTTGGTACCAGCCAGACGCTTGTGGTAGTCAGTCATTGCCCAAGCTTGGTACCAGCCAGATGCTTGTGGTAGTGTCAGTCATTGCCCAAGCTTGGTACCAGCCAGACGCTTGTGGTAGTCAGTCATTGCCCAAGCTTGGTACCTGCCAGATGCTTGTGGTAGTCAGTCATTGCCCAAGCTTGGTACCAGTCAGTCTCTTGTGGTAGTCAGTCATTGCCCAAGCTTGGTACCAGCCAGATGCTTGTGGTAGTGTCAGTCATTGCCCAAGCTTGGTACCAGCCAGACGCTTGTGGTAGTCAGTCATTGCCCAAGCTTGGTACCAGCCAGACACTTGTGGTAGTCAGTCATTGCCCAAGCTTGGTACCAGCCAGACGCTTGTGGTAGTCAGTCATTTCTCAAGCTTGGTACCAGCCAGACTCTTGTGGTAGTCAGTCATTGCCCAAGCTTGGTACCAGCCAGATGCTTGTGGTAGTCAGTCATTGCCCAAGCTTGGTACCAGTCAGTCTCTTGTGGTAGTCAGTCATTGCCCAAGCTTGGTACCAGTCAGTCTCTTGTGGTAGTCAGTCATTGCCCAAGCTTGGTACCAGCCAGACGCTTGTGGTAGTCAGTCATTGCCCAAGCTTGGTACCAGCCAGACGCTTGTGGTAGTCAGTCGCTGCCCAAGCTTGGTACCAGCCAGACGCTTGTGGTAGTCAGTCATTGCCCAAGCTTGGTACCAACAGACGCTTGTGGTAGTCAGTCATTTCTCAAGCTTGGTACCAGCCAGATGCTTGTGGTAGTCAGTCATTGCCCAAGCTTGGTACCAGCCAGATGCTTGTGGTAGTCAGTCATTGCCCAAGCTTGGTACCAGTCAGTCTCTTGTGGTAGTCAGTCATTGCCCAAGCTTGGTACAAGCCAGATGCTTGTGGTAGTCAGTCATTGCCCAAGCTTGGTACCAGTCAGTCTCTTGTGGTAGTCAGTCATTGCCCAAGCTTGGTACCAGCCAGATGCTTGTGGTAGTGTCAGTCATTGCCCAAGCTTGGTACCAGCCAGACGCTTGTGGTAGTCAGTCATTGCCCAAGCTTGGTACTAGTCAGTCTCTTGTGGTAGTCAGTCATTGCCCAAGCTTGGTACCAGCCAGACGCTTGTGATAGTCAGTCACTGCCCAAGCTTGGTACCAGCCAGATGCTTGTGGTAGTGTCAGTCATTATCCAAGCTTGGTACCAGCCAGACGCTTGTGGTAGTCAGTCATTGCCCAAGCTTGGTACCAGTCAGTCTCTTGTGGTAGTCAGTCATTGCCCAAGCTTGGTACCAGCCAGACGCTTGTGGTAGTCAGTCATTGCCCAAGCTTGGTACCAGCCAGACGCTTGTGGTAGTCAGTCACTGCCCAAGCTTGGTACCAGCCAGACGCTTGTGGTAGTCAGTCATTGCCCAAGCTTGGTACCAGCCAGACACTTGTGGTAGTCAGTCATTGCCCAAGCTTGGTACCAGCCAGACGCTTGTGGTAGTCAGTCATTGCCCAAGCTTGGTACCAGCCAGACTCTTGTGGTAGTCAGTCATTTCTCAAGCTTGGTACCAGCCAGATGCTTGTGGTAGTCAGTCATTGCCCAAGCTTGGTACCAGCCAGATGCTTGTGGTAGTCAGTCATTGCCCAAGCTTGGTACCAGTCAGTCTCTTGTGGTAGTCAGTCATTGCCCAAGCTTGGTACCAGCCAGATGCTTGTGGTAGTGTCAGTCATTGCCCAAGCTTGGTACCAGCCAGATGCTTGTGATAGTCAGTCATTGCCCAAACTTGGTACCAGCCAGACACTTGTGGTAGTCAGTCATTATCCAAGCTTGGTACCAGCCAGACGCTTGTGGTAGTCAGTCATTGCCCAAGCTTGGTACCAGTCAGTCTCTTGTGGTAGTCAGTCATTGCCCAAGCTTGGTACCAGCCAGACGCTTGTGGTAGTCAGTCATTGCCCAAGCTTGGTACCAGCCAGACGCTTGTGGTAGTCAGTCACTGCCCAAGCTTGGTACCAGCCAGACGCTTGTGGTAGTCAGTCATTGCCCAAGCTTGGTACCAGCCAGACGCTTGTGGTAGTCAGTCATTGCCCAAGCTTGGTACCAGCCAGACACTTGTGGTAGTCAGTCATTGCCCAAGCTTGGTACCAGCCAGACGCTTGTGGTAGTCAGTCATTGCCCAAGCTTGGTACCAGCCAGACTCTTGTGGTAGTCAGTCATTTCTCAAGCTTGGTACCAGCCAGATGCTTGTGATAGTCAGTCATTGCCCAACTTGGTACCAGCCAGACACTTGTGGTAGTCAGTCATTATCCAAGCTTGGTACCAGCCAGACGCTTGTGGTAGTCAGTCATTGCCCAAGCTTGGTACCAGTCAGTCTCTTGTGGTAGTCAGTCATTGCCCAAGCTTGGTACCAGCCAGACGCTTGTGGTAGTCAGTCATTGCCCAAGCTTGGTACCAGCCAGACGCTTGTGGTAGTCAGTCACTGCCCAAGCTTGGTACCAGCCAGACGCTTGTGGTAGTCAGTCATTGCCCAAGCTTGGTACCAGCCAGACACTTGTGGTAGTCAGTCATTGCCCAAGCTTGGTACCAGCCAGACGCTTGTGGTAGTCAGTCATTGCCCAAGCTTGGTACCAGCCAGACTCTTGTGGTAGTCAGTCATTTCTCAAGCTTGGTACCAGCCAGATGCTTGTGGTAGTCAGTCATTGCCCAAGCTTGGTACCAGCCAGATGCTTGTGGTAGTCAGTCATTGCCCAAGCTTGGTACCAGTCAGTCTCTTGTGGTAGTCAGTCATTGCCCAAGCTTGGTACCAGCCAGATGCTTGTGGTAGTGTCAGTCATTGCCCAAGCTTGGTACCAGCCAGACGCTTGTGGTAGTCAGTCATTGCCCAAGCTTGGTACCAGCCAGACACTTGTGGTAGTCAGTCATTGCCCAAGCTTGGTACCAGCCAGACGCTTGTGGTAGTCAGTCATTTCTCAAGCTTGGTACCAGCCAGACTCTTGTGGTAGTCAGTCATTGCCCAAGCTTGGTACCAGTCAGTCTCTTGTGGTAGTCAGTCATTGCCAAAGCTTGGTACCAGCCAGACGCTTGTGGTAGTCAGTCATTGCCCAAGCTTGGTACCAGCCAGACGCTTGTGGTAGTCAGTCGCTGCCCAAGCTTGGTACCAGCCAGACGCTTGTGGTAGTCAGTCATTGCCCAAGCTTGGTACCAGCCAGACGCTTGTGGTAGTCAGTCATTCTCAAGCTTGGTACCAGCCAGATGCTTGTGGTAGTCAGTCATTGCCCAAGCTTGGTACCAGCCAGATGCTTGTGGTAGTCAGTCATTGCCCAAGCTTGGTACCAGTCAGTCTCTTGTGGTAGTCAGTCATTGCCCAAGCTTGGTACCAGCCAGATGCTTGTGGTAGTCAGTCATTGCCCAAGCTTGGTACCAGCCAGACACTTGTGGTAGTCAGTCATTATCCAAGCTTGGTACCAGCCAGATGCTTGTGGTAGTCAGTCATTGCCCAAGCTTGGTACCAGCCAGATGCTTGTGGTAGTCAGTCATTGCCCAAGCTTGGTACCAGTCAGACGCTTGTGGTAGTCAGTCATTGCCCAAGCTTGGTACCAGCCAGATGCTTGTGGTAGTGTCAGTCATTGCCCAAGCTTGGTACCAGCCAGATGCTTGTGGTAGTCAGTCATTGCCCAAACTTGGTACCAGCCAGACACTTGTGGTAGTCAGTCATTGCCCAAGCTTGGTACCAGTCAGTCTCTTGTGGTAGTCAGTCATTGCCCAAGCTTGGTACCAGCCAGACGCTTGTGGTAGTCAGTCATTGCCCAAGCTTGGTACCAGCCAGATGCTTGTGGTAGTGTCAGTCATTGCCCAAGCTTGGTACCAGCCAGACGCTTGTGGTAGTCAGTCATTGCCCAAGCTTGGTACCTGCCAGATGCTTGTGGTAGTCAGTCATTGCCCAAGCTTGGTACCAGTCAGTCTCTTGTGGTAGTCAGTCATTGCCCAAGCTTGGTACCAGCCAGATGCTTGTGGTAGTGTCAGTCATTGCCCAAGCTTGGTACCAGCCAGACGCTTGTGGTAGTCAGTCATTGCCCAAGCTTGGTACCAGCCAGACACTTGTGGTAGTCAGTCATTGCCCAAGCTTGGTACCAGCCAGACGCTTGTGGTAGTCAGTCATTTCTCAAGCTTGGTACCAGCCAGACTCTTGTGGTAGTCAGTCATTGCCCAAGCTTGGTACCAGCCAGATGCTTGTGGTAGTCAGTCATTGCCCAAGCTTGGTACCAGTCAGTCTCTTGTGGTAGTCAGTCATTGCCCAAGCTTGGTACCAGTCAGTCTCTTGTGGTAGTCAGTCATTGCCCAAGCTTGGTACCAGCCAGACGCTTGTGGTAGTCAGTCATTGCCCAAGCTTGGTACCAGCCAGACGCTTGTGGTAGTCAGTCGCTGCCCAAGCTTGGTACCAGCCAGACGCTTGTGGTAGTCAGTCATTGCCCAAGCTTGGTACCAACAGACGCTTGTGGTAGTCAGTCATTGCTCAAGCTTGGTACCAGCCAGATGCTTGTGGTAGTCAGTCATTGCCCAAGCTTGGTACCAGCCAGATGCTTGTGGTAGTCAGTCATTGCCCAAGCTTGGTACCAGTCAGTCTCTTGTGGTAGTCAGTCATTGCCCAAGCTTGGTACCAGCCAGATGCTTGTGGTAGTCAGTCATTGCCCAAGCTTGGTACCAGCCAGTCTCTTGTGGTAGTCAGTCATTGCCCAAGCTTGGTACCAGCCAGATGCTTGTGGTAGTGTCAGTCATTGCCCAAGCTTGGTACCAGCCAGACGCTTGTGGTAGTCAGTCATTGCCCAAGCTTGGTACCAGTCAGTCTCTTGTGGTAGTCAGTCATTGCCCAAGCTTGGTACCAGCCAGACGCTTGTGGTAGTCAGTCATTGCCCAAGCTTGGTACCAGCCAGATGCTTGTGGTAGTGTCAGTCATTATCCAAGCTTGGTACCAGCCAGACGCTTGTGGTAGTCAGTCATTGCCCAAGCTTGGTACCAGCCAGTCTCTTGTGGTAGTCAGTCATTGCCCAAGCTTGGTACCAGCCAGACGCTTGTGGTAGTCAGTCATTGCCCAAGCTTGGTACCAGCCAGACGCTTGTGGTAGTCAGTCATTGCCCAAGCTTGGTACCAGCCAGACGCTTGTGGTAGTCAGTCATTGCCCAAGCTTGGTACCAGCCAGACACTTGTGGTAGTCAGTCATTGCCCAAGCTTGGTACCAGCCAGACGCTTGTGGTAGTCAGTCATTGCCCAAGCTTGGTACCAGCCAGACTCTTGTGGTAGTCAGTCATTGCCCAAGCTTGGTACCAGCCAGATGCTTGTGGTAGTCAGTCATTGCCCAAGCTTGGTACCAGCCAGATGCTTGTGGTAGTCAGTCATTGCCCAAGCTTGGTACCAGTCAGTCTCTTGTGGTAGTCAGTCATTGCCCAAGCTTGGTACCAGCCAGATGCTTGTGGTAGTCAGTCATTGCCCAAGCTTGGTACCAGCCAGATGCTTGTGGTAGTCAGTCATTGCCCAAGCTTGGTACCAGCCAGACGCTTGTGGTAGTCAGTCATTGCCCAAGCTTGGTACCAGCCAGACGCTTGTGGTAGTCAGTCATTGCCCAAGCTTGGTACCAGTCAGACGCTTGTGGTAGTCAGTCATTGCCCAAGCTTGGTACCAGCCAGACGCTTGTGGTAGTCAGTCATTGCCCAAGCTTGGTACCAGCCAGACGCTTGTGGTAGTCAGTCACTGCCCAAGCTTGGTACCAGCCAGACGCTTGTGGTAGTCAGTCATTGCCCAAGCTTGGTACCAGCCAGACGCTTGTGGTAGTCAGTCATTGCCCAAGCTTGGTACCAGCCAGACACTTGTGGTAGTCAGTCATTGCCCAAGCTTGGTACCAGCCAGACGCTTGTGGTAGTCAGTCATTGCCCAAGCTTGGTACCAGCCAGATCTTGTGGTAGTCAGTCATTGCCCAAGCTTGGTACCAGCCAGATGCTTGTGATAGTCAGTCATTGCCCAAACTTGGTACCAGCCAGACACTTGTGGTAGTCAGTCATTATCCAAGCTTGGTACCAGCCAGACGCTTGTGGTAGTCAGTCATTGCCCAAGCTTGGTACCAGTCAGTCTCTTGTGGTAGTCAGTCATTGCCCAAGCTTGGTACCAGCCAGACGCTTGTGGTAGTCAGTCATTGCCCAAGCTTGGTACCAGCCAGACGCTTGTGGTAGTCAGTCACTGCCCAAGCTTGGTACCAGCCAGACGCTTGTGGTAGTCAGTCATTGCCCAAGCTTGGTACCAGCCAGACACTTGTGGTAGTCAGTCATTGCCCAAGCTTGGTACCAGCCAGACGCTTGTGGTAGTCAGTCATTGCCCAAGCTTGGTACCAGCCAGACTCTTGTGGTAGTCAGTCATTTCTCAAGCTTGGTACCAGCCAGATGCTTGTGGTAGTCAGTCATTGCCCAAGCTTGGTACCAGCCAGATGCTTGTGGTAGTCAGTCATTGCCCAAGCTTGGTACCAGTCAGTCTCTTGTGGTAGTCAGTCATTGCCCAAGCTTGGTACCAGCCAGATGCTTGTGGTAGTGTCAGTCATTGCCCAAGCTTGGTACCAGCCAGACGCTTGTGGTAGTCAGTCATTGCCCAAGCTTGGTACCAGCCAGACACTTGTGGTAGTCAGTCATTGCCCAAGCTTGGTACCAGCCAGACGCTTGTGGTAGTCAGTCATTTCTCAAGCTTGGTACCAGCCAGACTCTTGTGGTAGTCAGTCATTGCCCAAGCTTGGTACCAGCCAGATGCTTGTGGTAGTCAGTCATTGCCCAAGCTTGGTACCAGTCAGTCTCTTGTGGTAGTCAGTCATTGCCAAAGCTTGGTACCAGCCAGACGCTTGTGGTAGTCAGTCATTGCCCAAGCTTGGTACCAGCCAGACGCTTGTGGTAGTCAGTCGCTGCCCAAGCTTGGTACCAGCCAGACGCTTGTGGTAGTCAGTCATTGCCCAAGCTTGGTACCAGCCAGACGCTTGTGGTAGTCAGTCATTTCTCAAGCTTGGTACCAGCCAGATGCTTGTGGTAGTCAGTCATTGCCCAAGCTTGGTACCAGCCAGATGCTTGTGGTAGTCAGTCATTGCCCAAGCTTGGTACCAGTCAGTCTCTTGTGGTAGTCAGTCATTGCCCAAGCTTGGTACCAGCCAGATGCTTGTGGTAGTCAGTCATTGCCCAAACTTGGTACCAGCCAGACACTTGTGGTAGTCAGTCATTATCCAAGCTTGGTACCAGCCAGATGCTTGTGGTAGTCAGTCATTGCCCAAGCTTGGTACCAGCCAGATGCTTGTGGTAGTCAGTCATTGCCCAAGCTTGGTACCAGTCAGACGCTTGTGGTAGTCAGTCATTGCCCAAGCTTGGTACCAGCCAGATGCTTGTGGTAGTGTCAGTCATTGCCCAAGCTTGGTACCAGCCAGATGCTTGTGGTAGTCAGTCATTGCCCAAACTTGGTACCAGCCAGACACTTGTGGTAGTCAGTCATTGCCCAAGCTTGGTACCAGTCAGTCTCTTGTGGTAGTCAGTCATTGCCCAAGCTTGGTACCAGCCAGATGCTTGTGGTAGTCAGTCATTGCCCAAGCTTGGTACCAGCCAGACACTTGTGGTAGTCAGTCATTGCCCAAGCTTGGTACCAGCCAGACGCTTGTGGTAGTCAGTCATTGCCCAAGCTTGGTACCAGTCAGTCTCTTGTGGTAGTCAGTCATTGCCCAAGCTTGGTACCAGCCAGATGCTTGTGGTAGTGTCAGTCATTGCCCAAGCTTGGTACCAGCCAGACGCTTGTGGTAGTCAGTCATTGCCCAAGCTTGGTACTAGTCAGTCTCTTGTGGTAGTCAGTCATTGCCCAAGCTTGGTACCAGCCAGACGCTTGTGATAGTCAGTCACTGCCCAAGCTTGGTACCAGCCAGATGCTTGTGGTAGTGTCAGTCATTATCCAAGCTTGGTACCAGCCAGACGCTTGTGGTAGTCAGTCATTGCCCAAGCTTGGTACCAGTCAGTCTCTTGTGGTAGTCAGTCATTGCCCAAGCTTGGTACCAGCCAGACGCTTGTGGTAGTCAGTCATTGCCCAAGCTTGGTACCAGCCAGACGCTTGTGGTAGTCAGTCACTGCCCAAGCTTGGTACCAGCCAGACGCTTGTGGTAGTCAGTCATTGCCCAAGCTTGGTACCAGCCAGACACTTGTGGTAGTCAGTCATTGCCCAAGCTTGGTACCAGCCAGACGCTTGTGGTAGTCAGTCATTGCCCAAGCTTGGTACCAGCCAGACTCTTGTGGTAGTCAGTCATTTCTCAAGCTTGGTACCAGCCAGATGCTTGTGGTAGTCAGTCATTGCCCAAGCTTGGTACCAGCCAGACGCTTGTGGTAGTCAGTCATTGCCCAAGCTTGGTACCAGTCAGTCTCTTGTGGTAGTCAGTCATTGCCCAAGCTTGGTACCAGCCAGATGCTTGTGGTAGTGTCAGTCATTGCCCAAGCTTGGTACCAGCCAGATGCTTGTGATAGTCAGTCATTGCCCAAGCTTGGTACCAGCCAGACACTTGTGGTAGTCAGTCATTATCCAAGCTTGGTACCAGCCAGACGCTTGTGGTAGTCAGTCATTGCCCAAGCTTGGTACCAGTCAGTCTCTTGTGGTAGTCAGTCATTGCCCAAGCTTGGTACCAGCCAGACGCTTGTGGTAGTCAGTCATTGCCCAAGCTTGGTACCAGCCAGACGCTTGTGGTAGTCAGTCACTGCCCAAGCTTGGTACCAGCCAGACGCTTGTGGTAGTCAGTCATTGCCCAAGCTTGGTACCAGCCAGACGCTTGTGGTAGTCAGTCGCTGCCCAAGCTTGGTACCAGCCAGACGCTTGTGGTAGTCAGTCATTGCCCAAGCTTGGTACCAGCCAGACGCTTGTGGTAGTCAGTCATTGCCCAAGCTTGGTACTAGTCAGTCTCTTGTGGTAGTCAGTCATTGCCCAAGCTTGGTACCAGCCAGACGCTTGTGATAGTCAGTCACTGCCCAAGCTTGGTACCAGCCAGACGCTTGTGGTAGTCAGTCGCTGCCCAAGCTTGGTACCAGCCAGACGCTTGTGGTAGTCAGTCATTGCCCAAGCTTGGTACCAGCCAGACGCTTGTGGTAGTCAGTCATTGCCCAAGCTTGGTACCAGCCAAACGCTTGTGGTAGTCAGTCATTTCCCAAGCTTGGTACTAGTCAGTCTCTTGTGGCAGTCAGTCATTGCCCAAGCTTGGTACCAGCCAGACGCTTGTGATAGTCAGTCACTGCCCAAGCTTGGTACCAGCCAGATGCTTGTGGTAGTGTCAGTCATTGCCCAAGCTTGGTACCAGCCAGATGCTTGTGGTAGTGTCAGTCATTGCCCAAGCTTGGTACCAGCCAGATGCTTGTGATAGTCAGTCATTGCCCAAGTTTGGTACCAGCCAGACGCTTGTGGTAGTCAGTCATTGCCCAAGCTTGGTACCAGTCAGTCTCTTGTGGTAGTCAGTCATTGCCCAAGCTTGGTACCAGCCAGACGCTTGTGGTAGTCAGTCATTGCCCAAGCTTGGTACCAGCCAGACGCTTGTGGTAGTCAGTCACTGCCCAAGCTTGGTACCAGCCAGACGCTTGTGATAGTCAGTCATTGCCCAAGCTTGGTACCAGCCAGACGCTTGTGGTAGTCAGTCATTGCCCAAGCTTGGTACCAGCCAGACGCTTGTGGTAGTCAGTCACTGCCCAAGCTTGGTACCAGCCAGACGCTTGTGGTAGTCAGTCATTGCCCAAGCTTGGTACCAGCCAGACGCTTGTGGTAGTCAGTCGCTGCCCAAGCTTGGTACCAGCCAGACGCTTGTGGTAGTCAGTCATTGCCCAAGCTTGGTACCAGCCAGACGCTTGTGGTAGTCAGTCATTGCCCAAGCTTGGTACTAGTCAGTCTCTTGTGGTAGTCAGTCATTGCCCAAGCTTGGTACCAGCCAGACGCTTGTGATAGTCAGTCACTGCCCAAGCTTGGTACCAGCCAGACGCTTGTGGTAGTCAGTCGCTGCCCAAGCTTGGTACCAGCCAGACGCTTGTGGTAGTCAGTCATTGCCCAAGCTTGGTACCAGCCAGACGCTTGTGGTAGTCAGTCATTGCCCAAGCTTGGTACCAGCCAAACGCTTGTGGTAGTCAGTCATTTCCCAAGCTTGGTACTAGTCAGTCTCTTGTGGCAGTCAGTCATTGCCCAAGCTTGGTACCAGCCAGACGCTTGTGATAGTCAGTCACTGCCCAAGCTTGGTACCAGCCAGATGCTTGTGGTAGTGTCAGTCATTGCCCAAGCTTGGTACCAGCCAGATGCTTGTGGTAGTGTCAGTCATTGCCCAAGCTTGGTACCAGCCAGATGCTTGTGATAGTCAGTCATTGCCCAAGTTTGGTACCAGCCAGACGCTTGTGGTAGTCAGTCATTGCCCAAGCTTGGTACCAGTCAGTCTCTTGTGGTAGTCAGTCATTGCCCAAGCTTGGTACCAGCCAGACGCTTGTGGTAGTCAGTCATTGCCCAAGCTTGGTACCAGCCAGACGCTTGTGGTAGTCAGTCATTGCCCAAGCTTGGTACCAGCCAGACGCTTGTGGTAGTCAGTCACTGCCCAAGCTTGGTACCAGCCAGACGCTTGTGATAGTCAGTCATTGCCCAAGCTTGGTACCAGCCAGACGCTTGTGGTAGTCAGTCGCTGCCCAAGCTTGGTACCAGCCAGACGCTTGTGGTAGTCAGTCATTGCCCAAGCTTGGTACCAGCCAAACGCTTGTGGTAGTCAGTCATTTCCCAAGCTTGGTACTAGTCAGTCTCTTGTGGTAGTCAGTCATTGCCCAAGCTTGGTACCAGCCAGACGCTTGTGATAGTCAGTCACTGCCCAAGCTTGGTACCAGCCAGATGCTTGTGGTAGTGTCAGTCATTGCCCAAGCTTGGTACCAGCCAGATGCTTGTGGTAGTGTCAGTCATTGCCCAAGCTTGGTACCAGCCAGATGCTTGTGATAGTCAGTCATTGCCCAAGTTTGGAACCAGCCAGACGCTTGTGGTAGTCAGTCATTGCCCAAGCTTGGTACCAGCCAGACACTTGTGGTAGTCAGTCATTGCCCAAGCTTGGTACCAGCCAGACACTTGTGGTAGTCAATCATTGCCCAAGCTTGGTACCAGCCAGATGCTTGTGGTAGTCATTCATTGCCCAATCGTTGGACCAGCAAGACGCTTTTGGTTGTCAGAGGTAGAAGTGACCGTGTGTAACATCTAAGAAAATGGGTTAGGTAGAGAGAGAAAATATTAAACTCCAAGTCAGAGCACAAGTTAGAAATGTAGAGTAACCGGAGCACAAGTTAGAAATGTAGAGTAACCAGAGCAGAAGTTAGAAATGTAGAGTAACCAGAGCAGAAGTTAGAAATGTAAAGTAACCAGAGCAGAAGTTAGAAATGTAGAGTAACCAGAGCAGAAGTTGGAAATGTAGAGTAACCAGAGCAGAAGTTAGAAATGTAGAGTAACCAGAGCAGAAGTTAGAAATGTAGAGTAACCAGAGCACAAGTTAGAAATGTAGAGTAACCAGAGCAGAAGTTAGAAATGTAGAGTAACCAGAGCACAAGTTAATAGAGTAGTGTAGAATTAGAACATAGAGATGAGGAACTAAGATTTAGATCCAAAAGGATCATGTAAATAAAATAGAGATTGGGTCAGAACCCACTAGTTAGAGGCATGACCATTTATTGAGTCATTAGTAGAGTAGACAATGTGAATTTGGTTGTGATTCTGAACAAGGTTTGTAGTTGAATTCATGAACTTGTTATATTGTTGAGTATTCAATAAAATTGAAGTGCTGACAGGTAGTCTGATCACTTTCAGAAAAAGTATAACATTTTGTGCTCCGTTGGTTAAATGTCTCTACGTGTTGTGATGTCAATGAATCACATGTGGACAGTGAAGTCCTATAGACAGAAGTCATAAGTTATAAGGTGAGAGACCCGCCCTGTTAGACACTGTAGCGAGGTCGATGTTATAGATGAGATTAGACCTGAGAAGTCAAAGAAAAATAAACATGACATAAGTACATAAGTAGGACACAGAAGAAACCAGACCTCTCTGTGATTATTGGACATGATTTAAAAATGATTCAGTGCAATTAAGCTGTGATCTTATAACATGTGTATCTCTGTAGACTTTAAGGGCTTTCATTCCCATTTTTTTTTTCCATTTCTATAACAGGTGTAGATTTCATTGCATCTGTGATCATTCTTCATCATCATTGAGTGCCGTCTCCGCAACGAAGGTTGGCTACCATGGAGCGCCATTCTGCTCTGTCTCTTGCTTTGATGGTGCAGGTTGTCATAGGCTGGTTTGTCCATCTTTTGATGTTACTCGTCCATGTTAGGTCTGCCCCTGCCTCTTTTACCTTGTATTTTCCCCTCCAGGGTTACTTTTAGTAGGCTGTTGTGTCTTTTAACATGGCCTAAAAATCGCATTTGTCTTGTTTGAATTGTGTTTAGTAGTTCTCTTTTCATTTTTAGTTGTTTTAAGACTTCATCATTTGTTTTCTTTTCTTTCCATCCAATTCTACCTATTCTTCTATATATCCACATTTCAAAGGCTTCAATTCTCTGTTCTGTTTTCTTGTCTAATGTCCATGCTTCTGCACCATATAGGAATGTTGAGAAGACATAACATTTTGCTATTCTTAGTTTTAGCCCTGGTGTTAATTGTTTTGATGTTAGTATGTTCTTCATGATCATTCTTAGTGCCTGAATTTGTACTTTTTTCCAAGTTCTTTCGTTTGTAATAAAACATAAAAAGTTAACACGATACAGGAACAAATAGGAACGATTTGTTGAAAAACCTTTGCTCCAAAAGAAGGTAAAAGAGTCATCATAATGTGTATGCCCTTTCATAAATAACAATTGTACTCATTTTATTTGCTAAATTTAGATTGCGAACATTTGACAGTGGTGTATCTGTTCTTCAAGCTCAGAGCCATAATGAGGAGGAGATAGTTACAGTAACAACTAGTTTGGTGAGTTGCTTCTCTTATTATCTTGTACTGGATATTAATTTAGTAGAATGAGTGCTGGTTTCTCAAAGTGTAAATTGTCTCATAATTATGATGGCCTTGCTTGTCAACCTACCTGTAGATGAGTGGGTACATGACTTGCTGATTCAGAGGATAATCTTCACCATTGCAAGATCAGCAGAGAATCTGTTCAGATGCCAGCACTTTTAACAATAATGTTATACAAAGAAATAGAACACCTATTTGAGTACCGTAAGTGCCGAACTGTAGAGTATGTAGAGTAGAAGCATTTAATGTTACTGCACCCTGTCATGAAATGTGATAATGACAAAGGGTTGTTGTGTAAATGACCAGTAAATTTTTTTTGGGAAAACAGAAGTCAGAAGACTACAAGAGCATTTAAATATGTTTGCACCAGACTTTCTGGCAGCAGTTAACTTCATTTAGTAGCCTCCATCAGTCATAGTTGATTATGGATTTTGCAGCGCCCCAAAAACTGTTACTTTTTCTATTTTTTTTGCAGTGTATTCTCTTTTTTTATGAATCTGTTTGCTTCTTGTTTGAGTTGGAGCTCTTTAGAGTGTATTTCCAAAGATTGCTGTCTACAGCTATTTCTTCCCAGGTGGCAGAGTTTATGTTCAAAATCTTTATGTCATGTTTACACACGTCTACAAATCAAAGTTTTAGGCACCCCCTAGTTCTTTTGGGAGCCGCGATAGCTCAGTGGTTAGTGAACTGGACTACAAATTACATGGGGTAGGGTTCGATCCCAACCGACGGCCTTTAATGCCTTTAACGGCCTTTAACCGTTCACCCAGCCTTTAATGGGTACCGGATTTTTTTCTGGGAAAGTGAAGCGGCACGGGCGTAATACCGACCACATTACCCCAAAAATCATGTGCCGAAGGTCTGTAAAATTTATGGTCACTAACACCATATTCCCTATACGCCACTTGGCATGACGGGGGTACTTTAATTTTTTTTTTTACCTAGTTCTTTTGCCATCTGCTAGTTGTCAATAGAGTAAATCTTGTGGTATGTGGCCAAGTCAGCATAACCTACATTGTTTGAGCAGCATGTAGATGTTCAGGAGGCTTGAGCAAATGAGGACCTACATTTGTCACTTTATCCTTCCAGGTGATACCAAGAATATGGCTCAGATATCACATATGGAATGCATTTAGCCTTCACTCCTGATTTGCATAAGTTGTCCATGATTTGCTCCTATACAGGAGAATACAGATAGCTTCATTTATTATGCAGTGTCTTTAATGGACTTATAAGAAAGTTAAAAATGAAAAACTATAAGGACACAAGAAAACACCATGCCCTCTTTATAAAGCTGTGTTGTTATTGTTTGCATGTAGTAATAAGATAAGTCTGTGTTGTCATTGTTTGCATGTATTAATAAGATAAGTCTATGTTGTCATTGTTTGCATGTATTAATAAGATAAGTCTGTGGTGTTATTGTTTGCATGTATTAATAAGATAAGTCTGTGTTGTCATTGTTTGCATGTATTAATAAGATAAGTCTGTGGTGTTATTGTTTGCATGTAGTAATAAGATAAGTCTGTGTTGTCATTGTTTGCATGTATTAATAAGATAAGTCTGTGGTGTCATTGTTTGCATGTAGTAATAAGATAAGTCTATGGTGTTATTGTTTGCATGTAGTAATAAGATAAGTCTGTGGTGTCATTGTTTGCATGTAGTAATAAGATAAGTCTGTGTTGTCATTGTTTGCATGTAGTAATAAGATAAGTCTATGGTGTTATTGTTTGCATGTAGTAATAAGATAAAAAAAATGTGCCGTCAGAACATCGGAAGGTCTGTCAGAATGGTTTCAGGTTACAACTGGAGTAAGACAAGGATGTGTCCTCTCACCACTCCTCTTCATCATATATATGGACAAAATAAATCAGGAAACAACCAACAACAAGGACAAATCAAATAATAACATAGAGGTAGAAAACTCCAACATCAATGAGCTACTCTTCGCAGATGACCAATGCCTAATATACGAGGATGAAAACCTGCTATCTATTGACATTTCGAGCCGTAACCAGCCCATAGGGCGTAGACCAAGATACACCTTCTCCTATATGAATTTTTGTTCTAGCAGTTTTCTTTTAAAGATATTTTATCAAATCTCGCCATCTGTCTCTGTTCTGTGCAAGCAGTTCTATCTCATTGAGGGAGCCGATTCCTGCTGCTCTTGCCTCTCTCATCAATGTTCTTCTCAGTGTCTCCCTGGGTCTTCCTCTTTTTCTTTTACCTGTTGTTTCCCATATGAGGGCTTGCTTTGCTATTCGATTATTATCTCTTCTCATCACATGTCCAACGTATGACCATCGTCTTTTCTTTATTACTGAAGATATTAGTGGTTGATTGGCGATTTCTCTAATTTCCTCGTTTGTTTTGAATTCGTTCCATTCTATACCAAGTATTTTCCTTAGACATTTATTTTCGAATGCGTTCAACTTTGTTTCTATATCTCTTGTTGTTTTCCAGCTTTCACACGCATACGTAAGGGTTGATAGTACATTTGATTTGAATAGCCTAAGTTTTGTGTTTGTGCTAATGAGTTTTGATTTCCACAACTTTTCAAGGCTTCTGAAAGACATTGCTGCTTTAGCCAGTCTGATTCTAATTTCTTTGCTCGTATCCCCTTCTCGATCAATGTGACTTCCAAGATAGATGAAGTGATCGATCTCTTCTACTGGTTTGTTTTCCATGTATATTTTGTCACTTGTTGGAATTAAACTTTTCATGACTTTAGTCTTTTCATGATTGACCTCAAGCCCAATTTTGCTGGCTATTGATGATAGTTCATTTGTGTTTTCCTGCATCGTTTTTATCTGATTGCTGATGAGAACTATGTCATCAGCAAAGTCCAGGTCCTCCAAATGGTCTCCTTGTATCCATTCGATGCCTTTATTACCAGTGCAGCATTTCTTCATTATGAAGTCCATAACAATTCCAAATAACAAGGGCGATAAAATACATCCTTGTTTAACCCCAGTTTCTATTGGGAAACATTCGCTCAGTCCTTCCTCTGTTCGAACTGCACATGTGTAACCATCATACATGTCTTTGATAATATTTATGATTTTTGATGGTAAGCCATATTGCTTCAGAATTTTTCTGTGTTGTAGAAAACCTGCTACAACAGCATTTAACATCTCTAGATAAAAGCTGCACAAACTACAGTATGAAAATTAACACAGCAAAAACAGAGGCTATAAGAATAAGCAAATTAAGACACCCATTAAACATCAAGATCAAAGACAAAGAAATAAAACAAGTAGAGGAATTCAAGTATTTAGGCACAATGTTCACAGAAGATGGAAAACTAGACAGAGAAATTGACATGAGAATACAAAAAGCAAATGCTGTCACATACCAGCTTTCACCATTGTTAAGACATCCAAACATTTCTATGCCAGCTAAACAACAAATGATAAATAGCATCTTCATACCAACTTTGTGCTATGAAAGTCAAACATGGACCCTTTCTAAATCACATTTAAGAAAGATCAATACATGTGAGATGCGATGCTTGAGAAAAGTAACAAACAACACAAGAAGAGATAGAATACCAAAATGAAACCATAAGAAAAATGGTAGGAACAAAACCCTGCCAAGAATATATAGAACAACAACAACTTAAATGGTTTGGCCACCTGGTCAGAATGAATCCTCACCTATCACCATCAAGGGCGTTCTTCTCGAGAATGCATGGAAAAAGACCAAGAGGAAGACCCAGAAGAAGATGGATAGATGCAGTGACAGAGACATGTAACAACAAAGGAAAATCACTAATTCAGACAATTCGAGCAGCACAAGAACGACAAATGATATAAACCACGACACCTTTTAGGTATCAGTGAAAGAGAAAAGAAGAAAGAAGAAGAATAAGATAAGTCTGTAGTGTCATTGTTTGCATGTATTAATAAGATAAGTCTGTGGTGTCATTGTTTGCATGTAGTAATAAGATAAGTCTATGGTGTCATTGTTTGCATGTAGTAATAAGATAAGTCTGTGGTGTCATTGTTTGCATGTAGTAATAAGATAAGTCTATGGTGTCATTGTTTGCATGTAGTAATAAGATAAGTCTATGGTGTCATTGTTTACATGTAGTAATAAGATAAGTCTATGGTGTCATTGTTTACATGTAGTAATAAGATAAGTCTGTGTTGTCATTTTTTGCATGTAGTAATAATATAAGTCTGTGTTGTCATTTTTTGCATATAGTAATAAGATAAGTCTATGGTGTCATTGTTTACATGTAGTAATAAGATAAGTCTGTGGTGTCATTGTTTACATGTAGTAATAAGTCTTTGTTGTCATTGTTTGCATGAAGTAATAAGATAAGTCTATGGTATCATTGTTTACATGGTAGTAATAATATAAGTCTGTGTTGTCATTGTTTGCATGTAGTAATAAAATAAGTCTGTGGTGTCATTGTTTGCACGTAGTAATAAGTCTGTGTTGTCATTGTTTGTATGTAAAAATGATATGTCTATGTTGTAAATGTTTACAGTAATAAGATAAAGCTAGGAATAGTTGTTTATGCTAATAAGATAAATCCATTTCTCAATGTTTATAGGAAGAAGTTTCTTGTTCTAATTTAAGATGGAGGATTGTTTTTCTTCATCTTGCTGTGGACTGTTCATCACTGGCCTAACAAGCTACCATCATGAAACATCCCTTTCATTGAAACAACAATCTAAACTTCTAAATAGAGAGGCAGATCACTTTGGTTGTCTCAGAAGTTGCATAAATCAAAAAGGAGATGCAAAGAAAGAAATTCGAATTTGAATGGCAAAGGCTGCAATGACTTTTCAGAAACCTCAATAAAATATGGAAATACCATCACAAAAATACAGTTTGTTATTTTCAAATTGAATGTATTATCTACCCTTACTTATGCGTGTGAAAGCTGGAAAACAACTAAAGAAATAGAAACTAAATTACATGCATTCAAAATCAATTACCTCGGGTAAATACTTCGTATACCATGGAATGAATTCAAAATTAGCGCAAAATTCAGAGAAATAGCTATACATTCAACAACATTGTAGACGATCAAAAAAATAAGTGGGCATCAGTTCATTTACTAAGGTTGAGAGTCATGCCCAGGACTGGGCTGCTTCTTCACCATTCAAGTCTTGTGATCATGCGAACTTGATTTTTTTTCTGTTTCATGATGGAGGGGTAAGAACATCATGACACATGATGAGGTGGTCGCCTGGTCAGTGCTTGTAGAAGCGTGTGTCCTGATTTTTCTCCTAAATATGCATTTTGGCTCACACACTCCGTCTTTGGCAGGCTGGGTCTTGGTTTGATGCAGAAGTTTTCCTTCTCGTTGGGTGGATGCCAGCCAGGGCTGTTGGCCCCCCCCCACCCGTGGTCCTATGCAAATTCTGATGAATAATAGCACAAAGATCATTAGACATGGAGAGTCTAGAATTTCTGCCCTGTTTACATTCTTCACTTTGACGGGACAACAAACAGTGTTTGCTGCAATAAGATACACCTATTTCTCAGTCTCGACATCAATAAGATACACCTGTTTCTCAGTCTTCACATCAATAAGATACACCTGTTTCTCAGTCTTCACATCAATAAGATACACCTGTTTCTCAGTCTCCACATCAATAAGAAACACCTGTTTCTCAGTCTTCACATCAATAAGTTACACCTGTTTCTCAGTCTTCACATCAATAAGATACACCTGTTTCTCAGTCTTCACATCAATAAGATACACCTGTTTCTCAGTCTTCACATCAATAAGATACAAAATATGATTGGCTTATTAATCATTATGAGTCCCTACCTTTGACTAGGTGCCATATAGTAGTGTGTTTGTGTTTTGTTCCGTATAGAGTGTTCAGTTTATCAGAAGTTCCATTCTAGCATCATCAATTGCCAGACATTCAAAAAAGATGATCCTCAACAGCTTCACTAGATTGGTACCAGCTTTGTTCAACTGACTGTTAAGTCATGTATGTTGGGTGCAAAGTCAGAAAACAATGCTCAGAAAGGAAATCTCTTTGAGATTAGTGTAACTTATAAGTTTGTAGTATTTTACTCTTTTTACTAGTATTTTCATCATCATTGAGTGTCGTCTCCGTATCGAAAGTTGGCTACCATGGAGCGCCATTCCACTCTGTCTCTTGCTTTGATGGTGCAGATTGTCATAGGCTGACTTGTCCATCTTTTGATGTTACTCGTCCATGTTAGTCTTGGTCTGCCTCTTTTACCTTGTATTTTCCCTTCCAATATTACTTTTATTAGGCTGTTGTGTCTTTTAACATGACCCAAAAATTTCATTTGTCTTGCTCTAATTGTGTTTAGTAGTTATCTTTTCATTTTTAGTTGTTTTAAAACTTCCTCGTTTGTTTTCTTTTCTTTCCATCCAATTCTACCTAATCTTCTATAAATCCATATTTCAAAGGCTTCAATTTTCTGTTCTGTTTTCTTGTCTAATGTCCATGTTTCTGCACCATACAGGAATATTGAGAAGATGTAACATTTTGCTATTCTTAATTTTAGCTCTGGTGTTATTTGTTTTGATGTTAGTATATTTTTCATGGTTTTGAAATTACTTTTTGCCATACCTATTCTTTTATTTATCACAGTTGTACATTTTCCATCACTGGTTATAGTATGTCCCAGGTAGTTGTAGTTCTGAACTGTCTCTAGATGTATTCCTTCCACTTTGATATTTAATTGTAGGTCTTGAGGATTTTCTTTGTTTATGATCATAGTACTAGTATTTTACATGGCCCATTTTCTATTTTGACTCTGCATTTTTGTACAGGTACAGGAGCAGTCATCATTGACATCTGAGCAGCTGGCACAGCTACTGGGTTTGTCTGTGGTTTTGGCAAGAGAAAGGTATTACAACTCTGAACTGTTTGTATTATATTTTGTATTATTCCTTTGTCTATACTTGTAAGCATACAACTTATTATCAACTGAATGTCAGGATCGATGATCAAAAGAACTGATCAAGACCTTACTTCATCTTCCAGTAGTTCCCCTGAATACAGACTAACCAGTCTGGCCAAGCCATTAGGGATAGAAAAGTGAAAGCATTCTGGTACTCCTATAATGTAAACATAACAGCCAGAGGCAAACCACACTACAACACATCTATGCCTATTTAAATTCTTATTAAGGGTAGACAAAGAAGAGAAGTATTTGTTGCATGATCACAGCAGAAGAAACATCTGTGCATTTAAAAACCTAGACCAGTATTCACAAACAGAATGGTGAAGTTGATAATAATCAAGTTCTCACAATTGACAGCTGCTAGTAGGTCATTGAGGCAAGACCTTACTCTAGTAAGTAGGTATTAAAGAAAATAGCCTAGTCCCAAACAATTGCTTTAATAAGGAACTCAAGATGTCAAACAGCAGTGGGGCTGACAATGGTTAGTGACACATAGCTGACTGCATGCCTCAGGATTAGTGAACCAAAACTGATCAAGATACATTTCCCATGGTGGGCCTTGAAACAGTCCAGCCAGATTGGCCTTCTTAAGGTCAGAGACAGAGGACAACCCAGTATTTAAAAAATGCCATGCTGAAGTCAGATGTGCCAGGCCATTGAAAGGTGCACAATATCACAGCTAGCTGTAAATGACAACAAAATACAAAAAATATATGCCCATTTAATATCCTTTTATGGGTGGATGAAGATGAGTAGTTTTTGAGCAAATATAGAAGAAAAATGAGATATGTGAGGTGAAAAATGAAAATATAACAGCTAAATGTTCTGTTCTGTTGATGAAATCAATTTCACTGCATTCAGGAATTCCCCATATCTATTCCACCACATGTCACACGTCCCACCAAAGCTACTCAAAATGTGTTGGCAAATTCTGTTAAAGGCCGACAACTATGCAGCCCTAATTGGCAACACAGGTGACAATTCCAAATGACTTCCATTGAAAAGAAAACGCACAGTCACTTCTTCACTTCAGTTTCCTTGAAATCACACACTTAAAACAAACAAAGCATCCGAAATGGTTTAAGTGGCTATGTTAGTTTCAGTAAAAACAGGGTGATGTGCAGCCATTTTGCATTGTTGGTTTTGATGTTAGCAGGTCAAACTGAGGCAAGTCAGCTGTGCGGGCAGTAATTTCAGATGACATCACTGAGACAAGAATGTCCATGGTCACTTCGAACTCCCAATTTACTCAAATGAATAGAAAAAAAACACATAAAAAAACAGTTTCAGTGATGGCACTCTATATGTAGACATAATCAATTGAATTCTCATATCATGGTGAATGATGAAAAGAAAAAATATTGATTTGTGCAAGATGAATATATATATATATATATATATATATATACTTATATCTGCATGGCAGTGAGTAGCTTATTTTTGTCTTTCATTCAGTCAAATGTTCTTGATTCACTCCATACTTAATGGTATTGTCTTTTCAGGTTATTGCTGGCTGAGAAGTTGGGTGGTGTGTGTCGCGATGAAACTGTTGAAGGACTTCGGTTCTATCCAAATCAGTTTATAACACAGTTATAGGTTTACACATTTATTGTTGAGACATTTACCTGAGGTCTTTGTGTACATGTTTTTGTTCATTTTATTTTGTAATGTTTGGAGTGCAAATTTACAATTGAGTCGGTAAATATTTGATGGATGCTAAGTCGAATCTTTGTTTTAAAAATACTGGTGTGAATGATAAAATACAAAGAATTTAGACAGCAACCAATACATATACAGTCATTCCTTGACTTAACAATGGGGTTATGTTCCAAAAGACTATTATAAATTGGAAATATAAGTTGAAAGTAACATATGATATCCTAGGCTATATACCAGATTATGAGCAGCCATTATAAAGTTGGAAATAGCCCATGGTAGCTTGTAGTGTATACAAGGTTGTAGAGTATATAGCATTGCATTAAAATGAATAACATTAACAAAATTATTCAATGAAAAAAAAACACAGAGAGGGAGGAAAAGTATGCAATAAACTGTAATGATAAAACTCAAAAACTAAAGCATTAGAGACGTAACTCGTAACTCTATATTATTTATAAACATTAAACACTATGTAGATGCTAGAATTAGTAGATTAGTTGCTGGATGAAGCAGATGCCATGATGACAGTGGTTATCAATATCTTCCTTGTCACTCTTGTGACACGTAGAAGGCCTTGGTTTGCCACTCTGGTTAACTTTCTTCAAAAAGATATCAATTATAGACTGGACAGTTTGTTTCTGTTTTCTCTAAAACTGTCTTTATAGCAAGAAAGGGCTACTTGAACTTTCCTGTTGACTTTAGTAAATCTTTCATAATTGAAATCCATCTCTCCAGCCTGTGCATTCCCTTTGTGATAGACAAGAAAATCTCACCCACTATGTTCCCATTGCGTGCAATCACATCGTAACTCCAAAGAATTGTAATTCAAATGTAAGTCAAGATCTGTCTATGTTTAGAATGGGAGACCTAGAAAATAAGGCAATAGCAGAGTTCAAGGTCAAAAGAAAATAAAGAATAGCATTAGTAAGACTGATAATTGTGGAAGGAACTAATTATCACGTCATGATACATGATGCTGATGGTGTACATTTCTGTATGAAAGGTGATAAAGAGGGTTGCAATATCTTGCACAGGCACAGGTATTTTATAAACATTTAGAAAAATATACATCAAGCAACAATAAAATTGGAGAAAATAATGTGTAGCTTATTATTAAAATCAAACATAAACTTTATCAACACCAGGGACTGTAATAGCAAAGAGGTTAACGTGCTAGCCTAACAAAATCAGGCTTCAGGTTCTAACCACATTTGAAATGATTTGGTTTTTTTACCAGTGACACAAATTTTAAGATGGGTGAGATCAAGTACTAGTCTTACTGGAGATGGATGATAAAAACAGGTACCATGTTCAAGTTGAGCATGTAAAAAACCCTTGGCAGTTAAAGAAATTTGCAAAAGTAGGCTGTATGCAGCTACACAGAACAAGCTTCAAATTTAAAAAAAAAAAACACTAAAATGACTACATTTTTCATAGTGAATCAACTTATTGAAATTATGTTAGAGGTCCTTGCCAGTGCTAGAATACATCGAGATATCCTGCTATCAGAAAGAAGATGGAATACTTAATAAACATAGACCAATTATGATAATGACACGATGACTAATCGATGCAATGTTTTGTCACTAAAGTACTGTAAATCTTGTACTCCTTTCATTTTATTTTAATGCATTTAACTCTTCATGTCCGTGTTTTTTCGACCCTGCCGAAAGTGTCTAGCCGTAATTTATTCTTCCTGAAAAATACTTCTTGCACTAAATCTTTCATATTTTCACTATAACAAGACATAGACATATGTATTAGGCATCAATTTAAAGGAAAAAAGGCACAGATTCATGATCAGCAACAATATTTTGAAAAAAAAAATGAAGGATAAGAATTTAAGAAATTAATAATCAAAATTTTTTTTTTTAGTATTATATAAAAAATGGTACTCACCTACCCAAAATGGAGGACCATTTAAACCAACAGTGCTACTAAAACTAACATCACAAAGATCGCTATCACATTCAAAGTTTTCAGAACATAATTCCTAGTTTTTTCTGCTGTTAATAATAATTCACGTTTAGGAGCGATAGATACTTCACTGCTGCTAGTCACGAATCAGCTGATTAAAGACTTTAGAAAACAACACAAATTTTGATGATTTTGTGAACAAATTAAACCCAAAAACAACACAAATTTTGATGATTTTGTGAACAAATTAAACCCACGTTGAACAGTTGAAGCATGTCTAAAGACAGGAATTTCTATGAGAGTTAAATCCTGTGCTGATGTGGTAGCTTAAAATGTGTAGTATTTACTATAACAAAACAAAATGAAAGTAACCATGTCAGTGTTCACTTGCCATAATGTAAATAAGTAGCCATGACAGCGTTCCCACGGACATCAGGAGTTAAATATGAGAATCAAAAATTGAACACAATTGTTTTATTGGTTTGATATTGATTCTTTTCCTTACAAGCACTGTGGCTTGTAATTTTGAGACCTCTAGATTTGCTGCCCATCCAGGTTTTTGTCCACTAAAGTATGAGACCATGCTAGCACCTCTGTGATGCTTTGAGGCGTTGGTTTGTTCATTGGCTGCCATTAAATGCATGCTATTTATGTCAATTTTTGTAGACTCCTGCTATGTGACTAAACATTAAAGGGTTGTTACATACTGAATTACCATGACTTATTGCTACATTTCAATAATTTTTTGTAATTATGCTGTCTATTGTCTCCCTTATCCAAATCTTCAATATGGTTACAAGTAATTCTCTGTTAGTTTATAAGTTTGTGTCCTTTGACCTGAGAGTCTGCTGCGTTAGTAATTACTGTGACCACTTTCCGAAATGTGTCTTCCACTGTTGCATTGTTTCAAGGGCTCAACAGATGATACAGAAAGATGGGTTTTATTTGTCAGCAACAGGTCGTCATAGGTACCCCATAGTTTGTCTGCAAATTGTTGATCTTGTGCTCAGAATTTGGTTCTTGGTTCTCTACACAAGGCTGAAGGACATGTTCTGGCATCTGTAGACTGGCCTGATATGCACTTATTAAAGAGTTGCTATAATTTTCTTACCATGGACAGCTAAGAAGAGTAATGAAAATGTTCTGAAAGAGGACAAAGCAAAAAGAGAGCTAATTTCCAAAATTAGGAAGAAACAATCATAATTTTTTGGCCATGTAATGAGAAGGGAACAGCTGGAATATATTGTGACAACTGAAAAAATTTGAAGGATGAAGAGATAGAGAGAAGCAAAGAGAAAAGATATCAGACAGCTTTAGAGAATGGTTTGGCAGAAGGTCAGCGACAGAAATGATAAATAACTGTTGATATCGAAAGTTGTGGAGAGACATTATCACCTATACCAGCAGGCTTGGTACTTGATGATAATGATGATGATGATAATAATTCTTGAATATTAGTTTTGAAGGATTATTATAAATGTATATTGATTAAATGAACTTGAAGTATAACGTTCATCACTTCTATTTTAATTCTTAACAGTTGAATACGTCCATGGTCTACTGTAATGATAAGTCTCTTGTAACCATTAATGAAGCAATCAACTAATGTGATTTTGATATGCATGATGAAAGTACTTGATAAGATAATTTAATACAGCCTTAATAACCTAAATCTCTTGTCTCATATGATATCATTTCACAAATATGAGTTGTAGATAGCTTACTGTTTGAATTTCAGTATACATGGAAATAAATTGAAACTCTTTGATAATAGATGTTGACTAAAAAACTATGATCATAAACAAAGAAAATACTCAAAACCTACAAGTGGATATCAAAATTGAAGGAATAGACCTGGAGACAGTTCAGAACTACAACTACCTTGGACATACTATAACCAGTGATGGAAAATGTAAAACTGAAATAAACAAAAGAATAGGAATGGCAAAAAGTAATTTTAATGTCATGAAAAATATACTAACATCAAAACAAATAATACCAGGGCTAAAACCAAGAATAGCAAAATGTTATATCTTCTTAACATTCCTATATGGTGCAGAAACATGGACATTAGACAAGAAAACATAACAGAGAATTGAAGCCTTCAAAATGTGGATATATAGAAGAATAGGTAGAATTCTTCTACCTTTTAGCTCCCAGTGGAGCATAGGTCTTCAACAAACACTTTCCAAGTCGTTCTGTTTTTTGCCATTCTTTTAAGATCATTCCATGTCTTCCCCATCATCTTCATCTCTGCTTCAATCTGTCTTCTCCAAGAATTCCTTGGTCTTCCTCTTTCTCTTTTCCCCTGGGGATTCCAAAAAAGGGCCTGTTGTGTAATACTCTCAGTTGGCTTCCGTAGTGTGTGTCCTATCCATCGCCATCGTCTTCGCTGTATCTCTTTATCCACTAGTATTTGACCGGTACATTTCCATAATTCTACGTTAGTGACTTTGTCCTGCCATTTCCATCCCTTTATTCAGCGTAAGCATCCATTAATGAAAGTCTGTACCTTCGTGATTGTCAATTTTGTTATTCTCCATGTTTCACAGCCATATAATAGGACCGACTTAACATTTGAGTTGAAAATTTTTATTTTTGTATTTAACCTAATTTCTTTGGATTTCCATATGTTTCCCAGTGCAATGAAAGCTCCTCTTGCTTTTGATATCCTTATTTTGTTATCATTTTCTGTTCCTCCCTCTTTATCTATATTACTGCCCAGATATATGTAAGATTGTACGTCTAGTAGATGTATTTCTCCTAGTTTTTGGTTATTGCCAACTGCATTAATTCTCATAATGTTGGTCTTATCTCTATTAATCTTTAGTCCTAGCTGTTGTGATCTCTCATCTAATATACTCATTTTATCCTGCATCTGTTGATGGCTGTGTGATAGGAGAGCTATGTCATCAGCAAAGTCTAAATCATCAAGTTGTTTGGTCAGTGACCACTGGATCCCATTTCTGTTCTTTTGAGTTATTTTCATAATCCAATCTATGGCCAGTAGAAAGAGAAATGGGGACAAAAGGCATCCTTGCCTTACTCCTGTTCTTATTTCAAATGCTTCTGTAAGCTGTCCTTCATACAATGTTTTTATCAGGTTAATAAACTTTATGGGGATTCCGTAATGACTCAGCAACTTCCAAAGCATTCTTCTGTCTAAACTATCAAATGCCTTTTCATAATCTATGAACCCAATATAAAGTGGGGATTTTAGATCTAAACTTTGTTCAACTATAACAAGACTACACCCACACATGTATACTGAGTGATTCGATGCGCATGATAAAAATGTGGAGGCGGGCTCTGTACGCATGCAATGGGTAGAGTCATTGCAGAAATCCAAAATACGTAAGGTCACCTTTGTCTACCCTGGACATGCAGGAGAACGGGGAAATGAAAGAGCGGACAGGTTGGCTAGCTGTGCTGTCATTGAGGACGGGCAACCAATGGATCGGGCGCACATCATCAATGCCCTCCGAGATATGGGAAAAGCACAGGACTTCGACAAACACAGATCCACGTCACTTCTTCGGATGATGGAAATGGGAGTTAAGATGGGCACAGCCAGAAATGAGAAACTTAGTGGCCGTATAAGAAGACTTATCAACCAACATAGAACTGGAGTCGTCAGTCGCTGGACACTGCGGAAATTGCTGAGGAGGGGATCTGAGCACCTACGGACATGTTCGGAGAATGGCTGTTAAAGTCTCCACATACAATTATTCTTTCTTTTAATGTAATTGTGTCAAGTGCTAGTGGGCGGTCACTCGGACAGTAGTAGTTAATTAGATGGAAGTCTGTATTTACTGTCATGAGGTGCAGTATTTTATATTCCGCCCCATCCATATACACTTCAATCTGACATGCATTGATGTTGTTCTTTACAAGTGTCAATATTCCGCCCTTTTGTCTGTTTTTTCTGTCAGATCGGTAGCACTGGTATCACCTAATCTTCAAGGCTATGTCATCATTTAGATGGGTTTCCTGCAAACAGCATATGCTTACTTGTTCTTCATGCAGGATATTTTCTAATTCTATCTTTTTACTGTACCCATCTCTTTTGCTGTTGATGCCTTCTGCATTCCAGTGCATTATTTTGAGTGGTCTTATTTTGGATTGGCCAGTAGCTCTATTCTCTCGTCCCCTGACTTTACAGAGTGTTTGAGAAGGACATTCAGTAATATTGATTGGGCCCTTTCGAGGCTGACGGCCCGGCGTTGCACCTGCCTGAGTGTCCATGACAGGGCGAGTGCCATATCGATTTGCGGTTATAGACATACTTCCCATTGGCGTGAGTGCGTGGCATCCTGATTGTTGTAGTGCGGCTTTTGGCTGGTTGCCTCCGACTTCAGCACTTAAACTTGCTAGAGCAGACTGTGGTCTTGCTCGGGTGTAGGAAGGCCTGGCCAGTCTTGGTTTTCAGTCCCTGGTGACTGTTAAGCTCCATCCCCACGACAAGGAGCTGGCCTTGATGAGGTAATAAGTGATAAACAGACATATAATAAAATGTTAAAAACAAAGAAATACAGAATGCTAAACAGGGTAAATATATGGAAACTAACAGCTGATATGGAATGGAGTGAAAAGAAATTCTTTCGAAAGCAAATCATGATGTGGGATTTATAATACATCATGAGAAAAAGCAAAAGCAATCACAGCTATACAGAGAGAAGGAAAGACAACACAGTGCATACGTGACCTCTCACGTACATGTCTTACCTACAGTCATGATCTCTACCCAAGGAGGACATAACAACCCTTTGAACAACGACAAAGGCACATGTCAGCAACAGGGATAAAGTCTGTGACTCAGAGCCGACTACTTGTACTAGGGTCATTGAAGCAGAACTATCCAGATCCTCTCCCACCTCTTTGTGGTGCCCCTTGAAACTAACCAGTCTAGGCTGGTCAAGTGAACAGTGATCGAGAGGGAAGACAACCTGGTATTAAACAATGCCAAATTGAAGACAGGTCGAAAAGTGCAAATTTAATAACAGTAAGCCTACTTAAAGTCCTTTTAAGGGTAGACAATGAAGAAACAATTCCTTTAGTCATTGGGTGAACAACAATCGGCTAAAATATCAGAGCAAAATATATAATTTTGAAGAGAAAAGCTGGGATGAGTTAATTGTGACAGGTTTCTGTGGTAACATAGAAAGATGATATACCGTGTGAAATCACCCAGAATGCACTTAACAACACTTAATGGTGTCTAAGAACAACACAGAAGAACTTATGTATATATATTTGGTTACAACTGGCAAACAGAGGGCAAGAGAGATCACAGATGACAAATAGAGAAGATACTAGATAGCTCTGTGTCATGGCACAGAAAACAATCATCAACAGAAATGATACAATGTAGTGGATAGAGAATTGTGGAAGGGCATGATCACCTACACCAATTGGTATGGCACATGATGACGAATGTATACATTGTACTATGCTACTAACAATTAACTTCCACTCTACACTGTAGAAGGGAGCCCGGTAGTGCTGTGGTTATTGAACTGATCCTCCAAGGACAAGAGGTTTGGTTCGATCCTAATTGATAGTTTCTAAGTTTCCCTATCATGAAATGAGTACCTAATTTGTTTTTCTGACGAAACATGGCACTGGCCATTAACATTATTCAGAATTTGATCAAAAGGATATGGGCACCTACGCTGTGGTTTTTTCCTTATATTGTAGAAGCCATCGCATAATACTGGTGGAATAGCATAGATCAGTCATATTTTAATTAAATAAAGAAGCCAGTTTTTAACATATTAATCATAAGTCCACTATCTATAACCCAGAAAGGAAAAACCAGCTCCCAAGCATATAAAGATAGCATGATAAATATATCACTACATCAATCAGAAATTGCAATTGTTATAATGTATACCAACTCACTTAACCCATTAATTTCATCAAGCTGTGATAAACAGATGTGATCATTGTCTTCTTTGTCTCTAAAAGTCATTGCAGTCTATCTTTAAACTTAACTCCTTGTCATTATTTTGGCCAGATTAGATGAACTTGTTATATGACCATTCATATTGATCAACCTCTATTAGTAATGTGCTCTAAGTGTGAGATGCACAAGATCTTACAAATGAAAGAACTTTCTAATGATTGAATGGATTCACATCATGCATAACAATTAAATGAAAGGAAAATTATACAGAAACAAGATTTTTAAAAGTATTAATTTAATTAAAATGTGTTGGAAGCATCAAACACATGACAACCGGTAAATTTCATGGAAGAAGAGACCACATGTTGAACAATCACAATAGCAGTAAATATAGGCAGTATTGGAAGGTGATACATGATTAGTCTCATCATCATTGAGTGCCGTCTCCGCAACGAAGGTTGGCTACCATGGAGCGCCATTTTGCTCTATCATGATTAGTCTGCACAGCACATAATATGTAGTTGCCAGGTGGTACAACCATCTTGTACCAGTTACTCTTAATAACTGATATCTTACATTTAGACATCTGCAGCCTTCAGATTTAGAGATTTGACCTTTGCTGCATCCTGGGTACCCCCACACTTTCTTATTCATTAACAGTGAAGATTATTAATGTTAATTGTTCCAGTTAAATGCTGTTTATATACACCTTTTATCTAACTTCTCAATACAATCCTTGGTTTGCTGCCGGAGCTACTGAGTTTAGTGCTCTGTGAACACCGTGAGGTGTGTTTTTCATCCGGATCGTGTTTCGATATTCTGATTTCTTACAATGAATGATATCATATGACGAAGGACAATTCAGCTGCATTCACTATTGGTGTCGCTTGGCCTTATGTCTTTTGGCGTGTGCTGTAGCTGCTCTATGGGGACTACAGCTGCCTTTCTTTGTTTGGATCCTTCAATGATGAGTTTTAATTTGGATGATTCCACTGGCGGTTAAGCAATTATGAATTTTAATTTGTTTGCATTAATTTGTTTGCAGTGATACCGGGCCCTTTATGTTCCCATAACCTAAAGGGCTTTTTGCAGATACAAAAGGAAATCTATCTATCTATCGACCTTGTGAGCCGTAGCCGGCCAATAGCGCGTATACCAAGATACTTCCTCTCTTATCTGAATTTTTGTTCTAGCAGTTTTCAATTCTTTTAAAGATATTTCATCAAATCTCGCCATTTGTCTCTGTTCTGTGCAAGCAGCTCTATCTCAAAATGGAAATGAGTAGACTAAATATAGTTGTTGCCCAGGCAAGAATTGTTAAAATAACTATACAAGCCAAAGGTGTACTGCAGCTTGTAAGCTAATCAACTCAACATAACCAAGTTACCAGCTGAACACTATGAGGAAGAAATCTGTTCAACATGTGTGCAGAAAACATGAGAAATGTTAGAGAAGCAAATAATAAAGATCATTATGACACCACCATGATTAGTAGTCATACACTACCAGAAATACAGTCCGCTGATAATCATTGAGTGTAATCTCTGCATCAAAGGTTGAATACCATGGAGCACCATTTCGCAGTCTCTTGCTTTAATAATGCAGGTTGTCATAGTCAGACTTGTCCAGCTTTTGATGTTACTCATCAATGTTAGTCTTGATCTGCCTCTTTCACCATGTATTTTCCGTTCCAAGAGTTACTTTCAGTAGGCTGCTGTGCCTTAGACTAAGATGGCTTGGGTGTACGTCAAGCGAATGAAAGAAAAACACATCCCCAGGCAAATACTATATGGTGAACTAACACAAGGAAAAAGACAAATCGGCAGATCAAAACTACTACATAGAGATATCCATGAATCATCTCTGAATGATTTCTCCATCTGTGAAAATGACTGGGAACATCTGGCAAGTGATCGCACATCATGGAGAGCATGTATAAGGAATGGTAAAACATCATATGAGACTGTGCTAAGGCAAAACTTAGAAGTGAAAGACTCATGAAAAAGGATGGAAAACACGGTGGATCAGTGGGCCTTGTTCATTCTGTGGCCGTGTGTGTTTGTCAAACATTGGTAGAATTAGCATGAGAGAAGCTGCTCGACAAAAACAAAACCTCAAAAAATTACACAATAGCCTCCACTAGACTATCTGACAAGACAAAAAGGGCCATACATGTGCCTTTTAACATGCCCAAAATATCTTATGTCTTGTTTAAATTGAGTAGTTGGTGTGCTTGCTTCATGACCAGCAGTCACAGATTTTTTTTTTCAGACAGACAAGGCTCCGGGGTTCACCCAGCCTCTAAAAATGGGTACCAGAGATTTTTCTGGGAAGTAAAGGAGGCCTGGTGTGATACTGACCACATCACTCAAAAATGTGCCATGGTTATAGAAAAATATGATCACTAACACCATATTCCCCATATGTCTAGCAAGGCATGAAGGGAACGTCTACTTTTTTTTTTTTTTTTTTTTTTAAACTTGTGTTTAATAATTCGCTTTTCATTTTTAGTAGTTTTAAGACTTCAGAGTTAGCTTTCTTTTCTTGATAGATACTGCACTTTTATCAACCTCAGTAAGGTGTATTGTGAAACTGTTATCATTTCAGTGCAATATTGAAAAACATCACCACTATCTCAGTGCAACAAAAATACACATTTTGCAACAGATAGAACATGTCTAAAAACTGATGTTTTATTGGACAAATATTAGAAAGAATAGACAGTTTCTCATATTTCAGCTCATTGATAACAATGGAAAGAAAGACTAAAGCAGATCAAAAGGATGAGCATAGTTATGAACAAATTAAAACTACTGAACATGTAGCAAGGAACTGACATAGTTGTGAAAGATACATCAATGCCTTTGAGTGCAAGTATTACAAAAGAATACACAGGATATCCACGAATAGAGAAAACAAATATGTCAGTTTAGCAAAACTTAAATTTACAGAAAACTGTTTGAGTAGGAACATGGAAAATAATATTTTGGTCACAAAAAGTGATACATCATCATCATCATGTGCCATACCGGTTGGCGTAGGTGATCATGTCCCTCCACAATCTTCTATCTACAGTGCATCGTATCAGTTCTGTTGTTGACTGTTTTCCATGCCATGACACCAAGCTATCCAGTATTTTCTCTCTTTGTCACCCACGATCTCTCTTTCCTTTTATTTTGCCAGTTGTAACCAAGTATTCCAACTTTCCTTTTCTCATGGTGTGCCCGAAAAATGTTGATTGTTTCTTAATAACAGGTAAGATAATTATGGACCTTGTTCCAGGAAAATAAGAAAGACCTTGAAGAAGGTGGATAAAAGACATAGAAGAGCTGTTATTGATTGCTACAGAAGCTGGACATCTTGCACAGGACAAAGAAAACTTCAGAGTATCTATCTTGGGAGCCAAGTTCCAACAGGGACAAGCTAGATGATGGTGTAAACACAAGCTATAACATTAAATTTAAGAAGTCTACACCTGTCAAGAAATAGCATGCAACGGCAAATAGATTCACATGTCGGTGGCACAGTAACATACAAGTCTGAAGATAAGAAAATACAGCCAGAAAAGCTTTTGCCAGCCCAAATATAAGGAGACCTCAACATTACACAAAAACCAAATTAAAGATGTGAAACCAGTATACTTTTAGAACAGATATCACTCGAGGGAAAAAAAAAAAAAAAAAAAAAGGAAATATCAAGACAGGTCGTTTCAAACAGCCTGACTGGAAAACTCACCTAATTTTTTGGTGGGCAGAGCTTGCTAATGACCAGGGTTCAATTTTCAATTGTGGCAACATTTTTTGTGAGGATTACCCCAGCCTCAGGAAATTGATACTACAGATATTTCTGGGAAAGTAGGGCAGACTGTCATGATTACCAAGACACCATATTCTCCATAGGTTTTAGGTGTCAATTGTTTCTTCTAACCTCATAATAAACAACAAAACACCGCTCAGTGTGCAAAAAAAAAGAAATGCACAAGTCGTGTGCTGAAAAGAAAGATCTAGCACAAACACAACAATTGTCAAGCTTGTCATTCACTGACTACCTTCCTTGTTGGATCATGCCCAGGGAAATGAAAACCACAAAGCAGTGTATAATTTGTAAACAATATTTCATAACAAGGCAGGTTTCTTCTCTGGCAACATGCAAATTCAATATGTACACACCTCAATTTCTATGGACACACTTAACTCAGAAATTCAAACAGATTGAAAGAACACCTTTATTCCATTTTTGCATACATCTTAACATAAACGTACATTTTAAGAAATGACTGATGTATTTTCCAAAAATAGGAATATATAATATATAATAATAATATATGAATACTTGTGTATAGTTTCCCTCATACTTGCCTCTATGCAGCAATTATTGGAAGAATAATGCTGAGTGTGAATCAAAGCATGACTTACACTCATCACCAGTGCTGTCAGCACTTAGGGTACATGAGGCTTGTCACAGCAGGCAGGAACTGGGGCATTTGGGAGGAAAATGACAAAACAAAAGTGGATTTTCTGAGACACTGAAACAGCAACCAAGATTCATGATTTAGCAAATTCTAAACATTCATTAACTGACTACTATAGTAGACACTCCATTGACTACCTGAGTTCTATAATCTACAGGCTAAGTTCTATATTCTACAAACTACTCTTAAGACTCATAATTCTACACATTTTTAAAACTTTAGTTAAGCTCCTATAATTTTACACATCTTTTAAACTTCAGTTAAGCTCCTATAATTCTACACATATTTTAAACATTAGATAAGCTCCTATAACTCTACACACCTTTTAAACATTAAATAAGCTCCTATAATTCTACACACCTTTTAAACATTAAATAAGCTCCTATAATTCTACACACCTTTTAAACATTAGATAAGCTCCTATAATTCTACACACCTTTTAAACATTAGATAAGCTCCCATAATTCCACACACCTTTTAAACTTCAGTTAAGCTCCTATAATTCTACACACCTTTTAAACCTTAGTTAAGCTCCTATAATTCTATACACCTTTTAAACATTAGATAAGCTCCCATAATTCTACACACCTTTTAAACTTCAGTTAAGCTCCTATAATTCTACACACCTTTTAAACCTTAGTCAAGCTCCTATAATTCTACACACCTTTTAAACATTAGATAAGCTCCTATAATTCTACACACCTTTTAAACATTAGATAAGCTCCTATAATTCTACACACCTTTTAAACATTAGTTAAGCTCCTATAATTCTACACACCTTTTTAACCTTAGATAAGCTCCTATAATTCTACACACCTTTTTAACCTTAGATAAGCTCCTATAATTCTACACACCTTTTAAACTTTAGTTAAACTCCTATAATTCTTTACACTTTTTAAACTCAACTGACAAATTTAAATAGCTCACAGGAAAACTCCTTACATTCTTTAAGCATGAAAATAGCAATGGATTCCATGTTTGTTTCACAGCCAAACGATTAAATGTCCAATTGCAGGCTGCAGTCAACCAAGCAACACAAGTGGGGACATGTTTCAAAGTTAGCGCAGGGTATAGCAAAGAAAAGCAGTACCAAAAAAGCAACAACACTGTACTAAGAGACACATGTTTCTATGGCATGCGAAGGGCCATCTTTACCACTAGTCAACCTAGTCTTTTACTTCAGTAAACATACTAAATTAGCACTTGTCTTTTATGTTACATACTAGATTAGCACTTGTCTTTTATGTTACATACTAAATTAGCACTTGTCTTTTATGTTACATTCTAAATTAGCACTTGTCTTTTATGTTAATTGGAACTTATTTCTACTGTCATTGTTTGCTACATAACCTCATTATTATATCAGTAACGCACATCATAATACTGAGTAATATGAAATTACTTCCCAACTTTGCCAAAATGCTAGTTCACTGCTTATCAAAATCTAGATGAAGAAAAGGATAAATTGCGATATCTAATAACATAAACAATCAACCTGGACATAGTGAAAATACACAAAACCTTCATGCCATCTCGTTCTTGTTGACACTTGCAATGGCCAGACACTGATAATCCACAATATCTATTTGTCAAACAATCTAAATGCCACAATTGTGTAAAGTAGCAAAGCCTACAAATAACCTAATATTAAAGATAAGGAAATCTAGTTATTTCTTTCATAGAAGTCCCTCATTTAAAAAAAAAAAACTTACAGTAACTACATATCATATGACACACTGAATGGCACACACAAAATTAGAATCAAGTTATAATACAAAAAGCCACTGTCACCGGATAATGAAGCGACCTGATTATATATGACTAAATAATGATGCGCTATAATCAATAACCTTTGATTATCAAGATGCACTGATTAAAAGCAAAATAATATATATATGTATATATATATATAAATGTCTTCTTTTTACAAATATGTTGCCCCAGTTGTAAGAAATGTACATTATTTTGCTTCAGGGGAGGGAAAAAACATGCAAATAACAAAACAACATATCAGTGTTTCAAAAGAAAATATTTGAGCAAACAAGATTGTAAAAATACATTTTTTTTTTCAAATATTGCTTGATATAAATTAATTTCCCCCTATCTTCAAAATGTTTAGTAACCCCCCTCCCCCCCAAAAGTTACATTTAGCACTTCCAAATATTTTGTTAGCTTCCATTTTTAATCTTCCAATTTCTTGTGAAAACAAACGATTATAACATGTTTTTCTACAATAATAATAATATTTATTGTTATTATCATTACCAGTCAAAGAGATTTTAGTTTTATCGTTATATTTCAAACCTAAGTGCCATGAAATTTCATGAGCTTGTTAGTTTGTACTATGCATAATTGGGTGCATTTGTTTGTACTAAGAATCTTTCAATATAAAACAATTAAGCACAACATTTTGTTATTTCATCTCAATTTTTATCTTAGCACTTAATAATAATTTACTCATGTTTCATCTGAAATCACATTTTCTATTCAGGAATCACCATTGACGAAATATGCTGCAAAGTGGTTAGGAATTCCTGGGTTAGAAATAGAACATTATTAATTTTAAGTTTAAAATATAAAAACCCGTCTGATATGTTATGTCAAGCTGATTTTTTTTTTTCAAGTGATTATACTATTGTCAACTAGGGGCAGGGAGTAAAACAGCAGTGTGAATATCAACTAGCATAAACCTGTTTGTTGAAAAGAAAAACAAAATCCAGTAAAATATGAAATATCACATTTTGTAAATCTTGAATGCATAAAGTTAATTTTTTTTAAAAATCATGCTGAAATATGGGACACTGAAATATGGGACACTGAAATAAATATCATTAGCAGAGGTCTTATCATAAATATGTAGTAACACTATTATACTATCTAGTTAAAAATAAGGGAATAAAACTTGAGATCCATGATTAAAATTTGTATTATAACCATCATTATAAGTAACAGAAAATTAGTAAAAATAACTGCAAAACTGGTGCAGACGGCTCTTTAAAAATGATTATTTTACCATTAAAAAATATCTTGTAGAAGGTTGTCTGCAAAAAGTTGCTGCCATCTTCTTTCTGACATCTTCCCTAGACATGGTCGTCTTTCTACAACTCTTTTCTTCTAAATCCAGACTTATGTTAAGGATTGCACATGCCAAAATAAATTTGAATGAGAATAAGGATTGATAAGGCTTCAAAGTGTCTAAACTGCTTGTAAGTAAAAAGTGTCTTGGCATGACCTCATTTACCTATCAACAATTGCTGCCTGCCATCACCATTCACTCCTGCTAATCATCAAAATTACAGCACACAATTATAGAACTTTAATATTAGTATTTTGTATTTAGTTTATATGCCTGGTAGACAATATTACAAAATTACAGACTAAGGAAAATAAAAAATGTATTACATATTACTATAAAAAAATTTAAGACACACAACTTGTTCCTCTCTATAGTGGTAGTTGTGATTATGTGAGAAGGTAAATTTATGAGCAAAATATAGACAAGATCTGTGGTATTTGTGTGTGTAATCATGCACACTTATCTCCTATTACACTCCTGTTATGTATGTGTGTGTGTGTGTGTGTGCAATATATATATATATGTATATGTGTGTGTGTGTATAAAATATAAACAACAGTTGCTAATAGAAAATAAATATTTTATCTTTGAATACACAATCCTGACCAGATCTTAACTGTACAAAACAAGCATAGACAAAAATTAAAATAATTCACAATGTACAAATATATATATATGCATGAAATTGTTCACACTGTTCATTTGTCTATTTCATAAACACAAATATCAGATATTTTCTTTCCTTCCTTCTTTCATTAAGACAACACTGATTGATAGTGTTGCCAATTTTTTTATATTTTGAGTCTCTTGTACAGAGTAGCCTGATGAAGTCATTATGACAGGCAAATATATATTTGTTTAAAGCTTCCTTTAAAGGTACTGTCCATGCAACTCAATTTAAATTCACAAAGAGGCATCAACATAATCCAATAAAAATGAAATAATTAAAATGAAACACTAATTTGTCAGATTTTTTGTTTCATCTTCTTCTGATGACTTTATAATATTAAATTATTAAAATGTCTGAAGAACCAAAATAAGTCCATAGCATAATTTGGGAATGATGCAGACCACAGCCAATGATTAGGTATTTCAATGTTGGAGAAATAATCATAGTAAGTGAAGAATGTTTACAAGATGCTTAACAAAATCTCCATTAAATATTTTACCTTAATCCAAACCAAAAATAAAACTATATTAAGAAACATGAGAAATACAAATATTTTCCATACGTTCAAACACATTATCCTTGTGTTAAAGGATATTACCTTATAACTAGTCTGCATTAAATTACAACTATTCTAGATGTGTCATTTTTTTTTTTAACTCTACACCTGAGTGTTACTTCAAAAAGCTATTTATTATTCCCTATAACTACAAAACTAAAAATGAACTATAACATAGAAGATTGCAATAGCATGTGTTACTATTTAACACATATATATATATATTTATATTATCTAAACACCTACATGGATGTGCGTGTGCAGTCGGTCCTTCATATCAATGCACCTTGCGACCGCAGATTCAACTCATTGTGAAAATATTCAGAATTTTAAAACTAAACTTGTTACCGTAATGTTACCGCAATGAGAGCACAACCTGTGTTTAATGTACGGTTTCGATCCTGCTTAGGGCTGTCTATTGTTCTTTCTATTGATTATCTGTGAATTTTTTCTCCGAGTGTTGTAAACATACCTTTTCCCCTGAAATGATTTGCTGATCTATTGCCTCGAAAGTTATTGAGTTATTTGCGGGTCATCATCATTGCACTCCGCATATGTCCATAGGTGCTCAGATCCCCTCCTCAGCAATTCCCTCAGTGTCCAGCGACTGACGACTCCAGTTCTATGTTGGTTGATAAGTCTTCTTACACGGCCACTAAGTGTCTCATTTCTGGCTGTGCCCATCTTAACTCCCATTTCCATCATCCGAAGAAGTGACGTGGATCTGTGTTTGTCGAAGTCCTGTGCTCTTCCCACATCTTGGAGGGCATTGATGATGTCCGCCCAATCCATTGGTTGCCCGTCCTCAACGACAGCGCAGCTAGCCAACCTGTCCACTCTTTCATTTCCCTGTACTCCCGCATGTCCAGGGACGTAGACAAAGGTGACCTTACGTATTTTGGATTTCTGCAACGGCTCTGCCCAATGCCATTACCCACTTCGCCTCAAAAGTTTCCCTCCATAATAATATTCATACATTATTATTTGTCTTCATGTGTTTAATGTGTTCAATATTTTCGTCTTCATCTATGTCAAAAAAAAACTTCTTCAAAACAATGAAGCTGTCCACTCCTCATAGACTGACAACCAGAGTTATTACTAATGCATGTTAAAAAAGAAAAAAATAGGTACCTGAATGTGCATGAAAGAGTGAGAATGATATCAACATTAACCCTTAATTATGATACCTATCTGTAACTCTCCCAGTTACGATACCATAGTAAAAGTTACTATTACTACCACTTAAATGTAATATTAGATGCTCTAAAAATAGTAATTTTTGTAACTTTTGACACACTGCTGTGAGTTCACACTAGGGAAAACAAGGGGACTCTAAATTCCTGGCTCAGGTTGATTTATGATTTGAGTTTCACCTCATCATGTTACAATGTCTATCCGTACAGTTGCCGTAAGTCCGTTCAGCTACCCCACAACTGATGCATTCACTGTGTTTCCCAAGTCACAAAGGGTTATTTGAGGTCTACAGACGTCAGGAAGAACGACAAATTTTCTTAAAATTGGTGATAATTTTCGCAAATATGATTTATCTCACGAGGGTGGTGGTGGTGGTGGGGTGTGAGTGTGCGTGTGTCTGTCAATCCCCCATCAGTAGAAACAAATTTATAAACAGAGGTCACCGTAAGTAGTAATTAGGAACATATACGGAGGGGGGTAATGTTCGACCACGGTGGAAAAATGTCAAAAGTTTGAAGAATTGTCTTTTGATGCAGTAAATTTTACGATGGTGATGTAATCTAGGGTTAATATGTTTGTCTCCAAATCTAGGGTTAATATGTTTGTCTCCAAATATAAATACAATTTGAAAGTGTTGAAGTAAATGTTAAGATGTTTGCCCAAAAATGGCTGCTTCTGTAATAGAACATACAATTTTCTTGTCACCTTTTCCTAGGGACTTTAACTGTTTATGTAACAATAATAGACACAGTCAAGAGATTACCTGTTTAGTTACTGATGCATACATAGTTCAGTCTGTTTTCTACAGAACACATGCTGGTGTAAGAGGTATTTTACTGGTGGTAAAGGACAGACTTTGTCAGTTTGACTGATGTTGATGTATAAGGGTAATGAACCACTTTGACATTCTGAATGCCCTCAAGTATGTAGGATGAAAGAGCCGCGATAGCTCAGTGGTTAGTGAACTGGACTACAAAGGACAAGAGGTAGGGTTCGATCCCAACCGACGGCTTCCGGGTTCACCCAGCCTTTAATGTGTACCTGATTTATTTCAGGGAAAGTGAAGCGGCACGGGCATAATACCGACCACATTACCCCAAAAATTATGTACCGAAGGTCTGTAACATATATGGTCACTAACACCATATTCCATATACGCCACTTTGCGTGCCGGGGGTACTTTTAACTTTTTTTTTATGCAGGATGAAAAGACTTTACTTTTTTTTTATGCATCATGAAAAGACAACTCAAAAAAACTGATCCTGAATATACAGCCATGAACAGGATTCACTTCACAAATATGTCAAAGTGGGAGATGCCAGATGAGAGCACTTCGTAGGAATCAAAAGAAGACTTATTACAATCACAACACTGATGTCTTTAGATGCTACATGGTGACGGATATTTTTCAGAAGAGATCTGAGTGGTTATGAACTAATCCAATGTGCAATGAGGATGAACTGTCAACTAAACTAAATACAGCACAGACTCCTAGTGCACCTTGATCAGCCTTATTTATTCTTGTTGCATTACTAACAAAAAAGTATCCTTTTAATAGACTTCTGGTAGATTAAAAAAATATAACATCAATTGTGCGGAAATCAATCTCCATTATAGTGTTTATCAAGTGGAAATAAAATAAAATTATTAATTTTACTTTTTATTTGTATTTTTTCTTTTTTTTTTTCTTTGTTTGTTTTACATTTTAATGACATTTTTTGTTTTATGAAATTTTTAGAATCAATATTATTTATTTGTTCAGAGATTCCATAAGCAATGAAATCATCTAATTTAGTGGATTTGTATAATGAAAACATGACATTTGCATGGAATATTTTACCTTGATCTAATTTAAAAACAGGATAAATGTTAACTGATGGAATGATAGTTGGTGGGTCCATGAACATGATAGGTTGCTTTGTTTGAAATTTGATCTGAAATTGCCCATTTTTGTTTTGTACAACCAAAGTGTGGTGTTTACAAATGTTTTTTTTTTCTTTCTTAATAATAATAATACAAAATTATTGAGTAATTCTCCTTGTCTTAGGGAATGCAGGAGAAAAAAAATAGTGTTATTGCTTAGTAATGAAATACACAGAAGAAAAAGCTTATGTACCATAATGTTATGCCATTTTACATAACGAACTTAAGCATTGGCTGTACTTGATGTCCACAAGAGATTCTGGAACCAAACACCCCATTCCATCATGGATACTGAAGGACTACTGCATACAAGCACACACACACAAATTTATATATATATGTAAGCACAAAACAGGTCAACCTTTACAACTTTTCATTCATCAAATGTAGGTCAATGTAAACAAGGACAATAATTTTTTTTTTTATGAATTAGAACAGTAAATAATAAAATGTGTTCTTTCAATCGCTGAATGTGCAAAAGTGGTGCCAGTCAGTGCGTCGATATGTTAAAACTCATGAACATTTTTTTTTAAAAACTCATGAACATATTTTTAGGCTGTAAAACTTTTTTTTATTTGCATAACTGCCGAAAGAAAGAAAAAAAAAAACACACACAACAGAAAAATAATCTTTTCAGTTCCTGTCAAGGAATTTTGGTTAACCTTCATTGTAAAACTCCAAGATAAGAAAACAACACACAAATAATAGAAAAACCAAAATTATTGCAAACTGTTTAAAAACACATTTCAACAGTTCTTTTTTTTTTTTTTTTATGTAAACATTTTTTGGTTGTGGTGGTGGGAGGAAGAGGAGAGTAGCATAATTTAAAAAAAAAAAACAGGAATGGAAAAAAAAAATCTGGGGAATTAAATTTAAATAAATATATTCCACAGAACACAATGAAAAAAAAAACATGACAAAAATAAACTGGAACATCATGTTAAATGATGTGCACAAAAATAGTTACACACACATTTGTGTGGTAAATGTGCACAAAAGCATTTGTAGAAATAAAGCAAAATACCCAAAACAGTAAACATTTGAATACACCCCAACCAGTTATGGAAATTTGTTAAATTTTGTGTACAAAAATCATGAATTAAACACTTGCTACTTTTATTTTTTTTTTTTTTATTTTTTTTTTTAAACATTTATAAAAATAATATTGGATGGACTTTAAGAATGTGATAAAAAGGCTGTCTCTCATGTTCATACAAAAATTTGAAGGATGAGGATATTGTGTATTATATTATTTTCTATTTAAGAAAATATACAATTTAGCACCTAACTATCATAACTTAATATGCAATTCATGCATTTAACCTATACACTAAATTGTAACTAAAAACTAACCTATGAAACATGCTGCCACTATCCTCCCTCCCCTAAATAAAACGGAAGATAATATATTCATTATATTTCAATAAAATATAGCATCTCTCTGTGTTGAATTTACAGAATACTGAAGAAAGATATGCCATAGTAGAACACAAATAAATAAATCAGCATTAAAAAGAAAAAAAAACTAAATACCCTAATTTTAGACCGTTCCAGTTACTCTTTTCATATGGGAAAAAAATGAGCACACCCGAGTGTAATTTAGAAAATTACGACTTCAAACGTCAATAGTGAGTGACCATGCATATAAAGCAATATAAACCTAGAAATCTGTGTAAGAAAAGTTGGCAAATATCTGACAGGCAAAAGTAACCTGCATACCTTTAACTCTAACAGTTTATGAGCTTAGCAGACTGTACTTAAATATCTGTCTATTGCAATAAAAAAAAACAAAAACAAAAAAAAACAGCATTGTCAAGCCATTTTTATTTATGTTGTATAACCACCAGATGTGAAGAAAATAAAAAAAAAAACATTAAAAAAAAACATACAGCACCATATGTAAACATTTAAATTTGTATTACAAGTCAATAAAACCACTTGGATAATGTATGTCCCTGGCTGAATAAATGTAAAGTAAGTATTTTAAAAGAAATAAAACCTGCCTTTTTTTCTTTTTTAAATAAATATTTCGAAAACAATTGTTTTTCTTTTCAAATCAGTTAATTTGAGATGCTTTTGAAAAATAAATGATAATCAAAACAAACTTTCCTGGTTACTTGATTGTAAAATTGCAATGCAATATTTATCTAAAATATACTCATCACATATTAAGTTTGTAGCAGTGACAGTTAGTACAACTATCCAAGAAAATAAATGTATTAATATATAGAAGTCTGTACACAAAATCTGTATCTAGACTTAAAACAATTCTAATTAAAATACATCCACACAATTCTAATTTTTTTTTTTCGTTTTCCTTCGTCAACTTATGTCAAAATGTAAACAAATTCTCAGTAACACAAAGATATATATATTAAATATGCATTATCAATTATTCATAATATATATATATATATATATACTAGTTGAGATGGAATTGAAAATATGAACGCTGAAATCACACAATTAATAAAATAGTAACAATTGAGTGATGAAATACTCGTTGTGATTTCTAGAGATGGGATTGGGGTGTGGGGCTGTTGTTAGATTGTCTGAATGACAAAGGCAGACAAACAGTGGGAGACAAGGTATATGTGGTGACAGGAATGAATGGGCTCAAAAGGAAGCCTCATCTCCTTCCCTTTTCTCTATTCATGATTGGGGAGCAGAGTATGATCTAAATAGGTAAATATAATATTTCTGGAATACTTTTAAGATGAAGCTTAAAACAGTTTATAACAAGAGTGAAAAATTATAATGGGACACTGCATTTGTAGTCATCTATCAAATTTGATGACATTCAGAGTAGTAGTGTCACTGCTTGGTTTTAGACCGAGATCTACACATTAAGTGATTTTGATTACCGCAATCAATTAACAAACATGCAAAGCATTATTTCACTATAAAAGTATGGTGGGTAATAAATGGTTCACCTGAAGCTTCCTTGTACAAAAAGCTAGCAGACAAATGAAACAGTTAAGATAAAGACTGAGTTCTTCAATAAAGGATTATAGTCTTACAAGACCAGCTTTAGGAATAATTCCCAAAGGTAGATCATGTACATGCACTGACTTTCAACGTACATTGTTTATGATTAGATTGCAGGGTAAATAATACTTCCATATGTTTTTCTCTCTTTTTTTTTTAAATAATCTAAAAGCAGATGTTATTCAAATATAATAAAAGTGTTACAACACAATAAAAAAATACAACCTGGCATGGAAAGATTGATTAAAAAGTTGTTTCGGTCATAATATAGTATAAATATCTGTTGTAAAGCCTTGATTTTTAACACTGAACACGGAAACAAAAAAGTACAAATTTTAAGGCACAGCAAAAAATGAACAAAACAAAACAAAAGGTCATGTCCAGATATGAGTATATATGACTAGATTTAGATACATATACATTGCATAATCAGTGTATCAATGTATAGGACAGACCATACATTAAACTGATATCCCATCCCTAAATGAGACCATTTTAAAACATGCAAAGTTAAACTGTAAACAAAAAACACAGCACTTTGACATATTGGATATGATGATATTCAAGTTTCCATTGGTGTATTTTTTAATTTGTGTGTATTTTTTGTCAAAACTGTTACCAGACTTTTAGTTCTTTGAAATTAAGTTATGTGCCAAAATGTATAAGCATATACATCTGGATGCTTTGCTATTTCAAGATTATGTTCTTTTTACCCCCAAATCACAAATATGAAGGTTAGATCAATCAACTTTATTACTGTTTTTAATTGACCAAAACTGCACACATTAAAATACATTTACAATAACATGAGTTACTGCTGAGATATTATGCCAGTGATCACAAAATCTCAGCACATAGATCAACAAGTCCATTATCTACACAGAGGCTACTCATGTGATTATAAATCTACAATATATTACTCTGACAATGATGGATATAGTCAAGTCCTAATCTTACAGTAGGTTGTAGACTTTAAAGATAAACTCAAGTGAAAACTAAATTACATCTCCGAACTCCTGAAAAAGTATTAAAACCCTGGATAAAACTGTTACAACATGTACTGTAGAAATACCACAATACTAACCAGACAGATAACATCCATCTCTTAATGTCTAATTTGTCCGATGTGCTAATTTTATCAATTCAAAAACAGAATCAATGACCTTGAATCTAACCCTGGAGCTAAATAAATGAAATGGTCAGTAAAATAATGTAAGAAAGTGGCCAGAATATACTGGGGGTAAACAATATGGCGTCTCCTCCTGAGTAGTGGTCTAAAATTCAATGTACATGATTTTTTTTCATAAAAAGAACAGGAAAAAAACAGCTGCTAAAAATGCTTTCATTATAATCAGCAACTACCATTTTTCAAACAGCTTTTCAATATCCAGGAGCCCAAGAAGAGGAAATAAGCCTCTCAAAGGGTCTGAAAGATAAAACCAAACATTTTACAAACAAAAAAATGGAGGATAATGCAAACATCATAAATGTATGTATGTATAGATATATATATATATTTATATGTGTGTGTATATAGTTATATATTGGCACATGTTTGGGGAAAATCTTAGGAGCTACACCAGAAATAAAATACAGAAATTGAATAATAATAATTTTAAAAATGTGCACCTTGGTTTTTTTCTGATCAATTGTATGATATGGCATTTTGTACTGCTTTCAGGTATATTATCCAAAATGGACAATATTAAGGGCTGCTCCATGAAAAAATCTTTACAGTAGTTCTTTTAAAAAAAAAAAGCAAAGCTAAAATGTTACATTTTTCTTAAAAAAAAGTTAACACATTCACTTATACCTCAACAGGAAAATGGCCTGAGAAAAGTACAGTTGAAGGAAAATAATATAATAATAATAAAATGACCACAAAACAACAAAGAATTTGATCTTTACATGGAATGTTCTCCTGTGGTACTGGTACTGCCTGGGATGATCTTTATCATGGTTAAGAAAATTATTTTGAAATCACAAAAGATAGAGAACATGTAAAAAGAAAGAAGTAAATGAGGGAGGATCTGAAGGAGAAGTATGTTTCAAGTGAGAAGGAGCAAATGTGCTCTTCAAAATGCATAGAAAGGAGATACAACTTTTAGCAGCAGAGCATTGGCTTATTGTTAAGAGCATGTATACTTCAACTATACATTTGTATTTAAAATAAAGACAAGTGACATGCACTAAAATCAACTCCACACACACAAAATATATATTTTAAAAGTGTGCTGTTAACTTCAACAGCAAAAGTTAAGAAACATCCCTTCAGCATTTTCAATGAACATCATTATGTCTCAGACCTACTTAAACAGGGTTTATTTATTTACTTTCTAAAAAGTTACAAAAATAAGTATGTACAAAATATTATGACATCTTTAACTTATAAAAAGTACACTACACTTCACTACTTCAAAAAAAGAGATAACAAGGAAGATTGTAATATTTACATTTTCTTTGGGGCTCGAGGATAAAAAAAAAAAAAAAATGAAAATAAAATTTAAGGCTGGAAAACAAACAAACTGTTTCTGACCAACAAATTAAAATGAAGATTCTAGGAGTTCTGTGATCCAATGGCAACCAAAATACTCATAGCAAAAAAGAGAATTAAATGAAATTAAAATAAATGCATTGTCATGATGACAGAATCTAAACACATTGATTTAGTCATCCTTAACATTTATCTGAATACAACAAAATGCATTTGGCAACATGTAATAACGTAGACAATGTTATGACCCCACAATCAATATACTTCAAGAAGTTAGTGCACAATCATGAAAATCTAATAAAATGTTTAAAATGATTGGATTATCAAGCGATATAAAACCTCCTAAATTTCACATTTAACTCTGTCACATCAACTTTCAGGACAAGCATTTATTTGTGTGTGTGCGATAAATGCAAATGAAATGTGTCAAAATGTCTACAAGCTTCAAAAGAAAAAAAAAGTATGAATAATCTAAGCACACATAAATGTACACAAAGAAATCACTAAAGCTGAAAAAAAAAAAACCTTTGTATGCGTAAGTATCTTCACTCTTAGATAGCCAAGTGATGGTACACATCCTTTCATGAATGGGAAGGGGGTATGAAAAGTTTCACTCAAAACTATCCATCATTACAATTTGGTGATATAGAACATTCCTTCATTCTTAAACAGTGATTATGATCATGCTGTCATTCAAAATGGCAATCTCATGCTTGGTATGTACAGAACTTTCATATGAATGAATGGAGAAAATACCATACATTCACAATTTAGTGAGTCCTACTATCCTGCTCTGTAGAAACAAAAAATATATTCTCTCACACATACCATATCTGGAGTCACAACACAGAAAAAAAAACAGACACATAAAATTATGGTATGTACAAGGTATTCAAAACTAGCACATGGTGGTTGTTTTTTGCCAAGGTGACAATATATCCTTCAGTTGTGATTTTCAATCCACAGCAACGACTGACCTTCACGTAGGGGCACTGAAACTCACTGATAAGTGATCCCTCGCGCTGGAAAACTCCCACATGGAAGCGGTTGCCGTGGCTGTCACCAATAAGCACATCTCCATGGCCACTAATGTCGATGCCATTGGGGTAGTTTGTGATGTTTTCACACCCAATACGACGCAGGAATGTTCCATCTCTGGCAAATACCACAACACAATGGCCCTGAATTGTATTAAAATTTATATGTGAACATGTAATAGGCAGACAGTAAAATAATCCAAGAAACATGTATATAAATGAATATGCATACCCCCTATAACCATAATGCCCTGAATTGTATTAAAATTTATATGTGAACATGTAATAGGCAGAGAGTAAAATAATCCAAGAAACATGTATGTAAATGAATATGCATACCCCCCATAACCATAATGACCTGAATTGTATTAAAATTTATATGTCAACATGTAATCTATCTATCTATTGACCTTTCGAGCCGTAACCGGCCCATAGGGCGTAGACCAAGATACACCTTCTCCTATATGAATTTTTGTTCTAGCAGTTTTCTTTTAAATATATTTTATCAAATCTCGCCATCTGTCACTGTTCAGTGCAAGCAGTTCTATCTCATTGAGAGAGCCGATTCCTGCTGCTCTTGCCTCTCTCATCAATGTTCTTCTCAGTGTCTCCCTGGGTCTTCCTCTTTTTCTTTTACCTGTTGTTTCCCATATGAGGGCTTGCTTTGCCCTCATATGGGAAACAACATGTAATAGGTAGACAGTAAAATAATCCAAGAAACATATATGTAAATGAATATGCATACCCCCTATAACCATAATGCCCTGAATTGTATTAAAATTTATATGTCAGCAATGTAATAGGCAGACAGTAAAAAATCCAAGAAACATGTATGTAAATGAATATGCATACCCCCACCCCACCCCCACCCAAACAAAAGTATATGATTTATTTCAAATAATGCTTTTAAAATCCACTTAATGTCCTTTAAAAGATGACAATGAAAATTAAAACTAGTAAGGTATCACAGAAGAATATTGTATAGTTTCATCTTCTTTCTCTTGCATCTTTTAATCTTTCAAATTTGACTTCATTTCATTTTTCAAAGCTGTACTATTTCTCCACACATTTAACAGATTATTTTTCATGTGTTCTGCCTGATATTCTCAGTCGTTTTCAATAATAGGGAAGCTTTAAAGGGGTAGTGCATAAATTCACCATTCAATATTTTCTTTAGACTTTAGGGCGCATGAATGTGCCATTTTTACAGAACACATTCAATAGAACTGTATGAGCGATCAACACTTTGTAGGTTGCTGGAGCAGGGCGGAGCAAATATGGAAATTCTACGCCTGCAGTGAAGCTGTTCTAAAGTCTTAATCTACTCAATATTTGCTAAGGGACATGGGTTGGTATTATTCTTATAATATATCCCAGCTATCTTAGTCTCTAGCTTTACTATCAGGTCTTTTTATAATGACTAGAAGTCTAGAACTCTGCAATTAATTTCTTTGTCCTGCCATTTGATGTTATGATGAGTATTTTTCAAAGACATAACAACTTTGTTCTTTCCTCTACCACAAATGAGCTTGTCCAAGTTTTTTTATTCTTATAGAAGTGCATTAAGCAAGAGGTTTGACATATTATGACCTCTACCATTAATGTTAATCTCCAGCTACTTTACACAAAGTATGCATCAAAACAATTTTTCTTGTCTCTATTTTATTAAGAGAATTCTAGCAATAATAAACAGTGATAGTTAACACAACTTAAATCACTCAAAAAAAAAAACACCCTGCATCTTCTTCCTCTTCTACCTAGCTCCTTGTGGAGCATAGGTCTTCAACAAACACTTTCCAAGCTGTTCTGTTTCTTGCCATTCTTTTAAGACCACTCCAAGTCTTCCCCATCATCTTCATCTGTTTCCATCTGCCTTCTCCAAGAATTCCTTGATCTTCCTGTGCATCTCCCAGGAGTGTATTTAATAATTGTTATCAATAAACTGGTATTCTTTACAGGCATATATACTCGCCATTACATGCATAAGAGTCGCATTCAAAGCTATATATATGGGGAAAGAAAACCCAGAAAAAAAAAATTGCTGCTTTGCAGTTACCATCAGAAGAAGGAAAGGCTATGAGTGAATAACCAGACAGAACCCAAGGACAGAGTGGGCCCAACAGCATCCACCCTACAAGAAGGAAAACTCATATGTCAAACCTAGATCCACCCTGCTGAAGATGGAGTGTATCAGCCACTGCACAGGTTTAAAGAAATCAGGACACATGCATACACAAGTATTGACTATGCAACAAGCTCATTGTGTGTCGTTCTTACCCCTACATCAGGAAACAGGACAGAGAGTGAAGATCACATGATCATAAGACTTGAATGCTGAAGAAGAGAAGTCTTCTCTGGACATTCAAATCACAACTAAGAAACCAGAAAAAAGTAACGCTGAAATGTAAAATTATAATAAAAATATATTTACACAGTAAAAGGAAAATGGATATAACATGACTAAGGATATAAGAGTAGGTACTTTCACAAAAACTTAAAAAAATAGATTTAATATATCTAGATAGCCCTTGACGACAAAAATAGAAATCCAAGAATACATCATTTATGTCTGTATTTCAATATTTAAAAAGTTATGAATTTTTTTATTTTTTGTTATGATTGCATCAAATCAGCTGCTAAAAATATGTAATACAAAACGGAAAGTAGATTATTAAGGTTACCATCGAGGTCATACCCCTGCCACTTGGGAACAAGACCTCTGTGACATAAGCTAAATGTGGCGAATAATTAAAAAAATTACATGGTCATTTAATTGCCGGCAGCAACAATTTGACAGCAGATATCACCTTGAAATTTACAACACTCATATAAAAAATGGACACTGAATCTAAATATCGATTTCATTTTACATTAGCTTTCTTCTCTTTATGCTAAATGCTGAATTCCACACACTGATCACTCTGAGCTGATTTTGTACATCATTTTAAATGGCTCAGTGAGATTGTGCCAATTTTATGTGAATGGGTGCCGATCACGATAGCAAGAATTTGGCAAGAGATTTCACCTTGAAATTTACCTCGCTTATGTAAAAATGGATGCTGAATCTAAATATTTATTCCAAATTACCTTAATCTTTCTTTAATTTAGGTGCAAAATAAAGAAAATCGACTAAGCAGAAAATATTGAATAAAAAAACTGACAGGAATTCTCACAACTGCCATTTTTATAATGGAGAAGCAACCTGTCCTTGATTGAAAAACACTTCTGGTATTCTTATAATCAAGTGATATCCCGTTCAAATAAAATACAATATAGACGCACTATTATGGTGCTTTCAAATGCCAAATGCAAAGGTTGCACATTATAAAATGTGAAAGTACCTAATAAGAGTTGTGTTTTTGTGTGGATAAAGAACAGCACTGCCCAGAAAAGAGACAAGGCTTATAGTTAGTTAATAGACTCACTTTGAAGTCGCACACAAAATATTCGTTGTTGTTGATGGCAATATCTGAAGGCTCTCTCATAAAATCGCTGCAGTCAAACCACTTAATCAGGTCTCCAGCTTCAGATATGACAAACACTGTGGGTGAAACACTATCAACTGCTACAATATGACCTGCAAAACAACAGTTCAAATTTAATCATGATGAAATAGAAACTGCAAAGAAAAAAAAAAGGTTTCCCTGCACTTCAATTAAGCAAAATGACTAGATTATCTAAAATTCAAATTATTTTAATGCATTTTTTTTATTTTAAAGTATACTGTGCTCTGGAATGGTTGACAATAGAAGTGCATGAATACATATGCGTTGCAGCATATATATTGTTACCATCGCCGATTAAAAACACATGATTTATAGAAGACTGCCCACAAACTAGAGGTTCCACCAAAATATATATTCTTTGTCGTGAGAATTAGCAGTAAACACATTGTGCATATTTGAAAGAAAAGTACAATTTTTACCTCATATGAATTCGACTGGACCATCAAAATATTGACGTTAATATTATAGATATTATATAAAGTTAGAACTTTCTTTCATTATATCCAATTTATATTTAATAATAGAGGAAAGCACTATGTTATCTTCATAAGTTTTATGTTTAATAATAGGGAAATGTACTGTGTAATCTTGATAAGTTTTATGTTTAATAATAGGGAAATGTACTGTGTAATCTTGATAAGTTTTATGTTTAATAATAGGGAAATGTACTGTGTAATCTTCTTAAGTTTTATGTTTAATAATAGGTAAATGTACTGTGTAATCTTCTAAAGTTTTATATTTAATAATAGGGAAATGTACTGTGTAATCTAAAGTTTTATGTTTAATAATAGGGAAATGTACTGTGTAATCTAAAGTTTTATGTTTAATAATAGGGAAATGTACTGTGTAATCTTCTAAAGTTTTATGTTTAATAATAGAGAAATGTACTGTGTAATCTTCTAAAGTTTTATGTTTAATAATAGAGAAATGTACTGAAATCTTCATAAGTTTTATGTTTAATAATAGGGAAATGTACTGTGTAATCTTCATAAGTTTTATGTTTAATAATAGGGAAATGTACTGTGTAATCTTCATAAGTTTTATGTTTAATAATAGGGAAATGTACTGTGTAATCTTCATAAGTTTTATGTTTAATAAAAGGGAAATGTACTGTGTAATCTTCATAAGTTTTATGTTTAATAATAGGGAAATGTACTGTGTAATCTTCATAAGTTTTATGTTTAATAATAGGGAAATGTACTGTGTAATCTTCATAAGTTTTATGTTTAATAATAGGGAAATGTACTGTGTATATCTTCATAAACAGATTGAGCCTTTGCTTCCCTTACAAAAAAGTTAGATATTACTGCTTGTAAATTCTGACATGTTGTTTCTATCTTTCAGTAATGTATGTTGTGTAAAAAAAAAAAACTATCTTTACGACACATAGTACCATTGCTAAAGTATGTCGGGGGGCAACAATAGAACCAGAGGGATAAAGGCCACTTGGGTAAGCAGTCGCCACAATGTGAAATATGTTCTGCTTTTGAGACTTTCAAGATGGTGGAATAGAGTTCCATTGACTGCTGCAGGATTTGCATTTAGGCTGATTGATTTTGGCTACGTAATGTAGTTTGCTGTGTTCAACAGGATTTCCCATTTAACGGATTCGTGTCAGTGCTACTGAGTGTGTGCCTTGGCAGCTGTTCTCTTTGGCAAGTCAAGTTTTGTGAATGTGGTTTTCCAGTTCTTTATTTCTTAATCTATTACTCACCATGGGCTGTTTAGTCGATATACACTGAAGAACATCATCTAAAGAAGCTTAAAGTTATATAAGGAAGGATTCAGAATAACATCAATATGGAACTAGAAGAACAACAATTTGGATTGATTTCGGCTCTGCAGTGTAGTTCACTGTGTTAAGAGTCAACAGGATTTCCCATTTAACGGATTCATGCCAATGCTAAAGAGTCCATATCACTGGCAACTATCCTCTTTGTCAAATCAAGTGTTGTGAATGTGGAAAAGACCAAAATTTTTAAATAAAATTTCCACCACAAACTGTACTCAAATAATTCCTACACAAAATTTACATAACTCACTACTTTCTTTTCATTTTAGATCCATATCTACATACTGTGTATGATTTTCATTCATTTATTAACACAAACATATTTATTACCAAAAGTGTAATGTGATATGTAAATAGGAATGAAAACAATTTTTCGATTACTTACCAATATGTTGAAAGATGTTACGCACATTGACATAGGTAAATCTAGTTTGTTTACTTTCTATTCACAGTATTGGTATTTAAACATTTAAATGCACTTAAATCCATTTGAAACAAAAATAATATATTTAAATCTATTCACAAATGAAATATTACTGAGGAGGCTCTATAATCTATAAACATGTCAAAAAAAACTGTCAGAAGGTGATTGAAAAATGAAGAAATTTCTTGAAAAACATCCAACAAGGTCATTTCCTCTTTTTAAATACCAGTAGTGACATTGGAATGAATTAAAAGGATGGATTTGAATATATAAACAGCTATTTGATTGGAGCAAACATAATGGTTGTTGAACTGGTGTAGGGTGAATACTGTTATTTTATTGCTCAAATTTCTGAAGGACTTTCAAGGGTCATATAGATTGATCTGTCAGGTCAACCAAAGGTTCCACTTTAAAGATTCTGCACCTTCAATATCGTGTTTCATGCATTCTGGTAGCATTCTTTGAAGTGAATAGGGTGTTATGGGGGCATCCCTTGTGTGTGCTACGTCATCATGAAGGGACAATCTTATATATATCTCTAAACCGATGCTAACAATGTAGGGCAAAATGATAGCTTTGTTCGTGAGTTTGCAGCACCGATGCAACTTCCGGATTTTCATGTTAGCCAGAAGAGATGTTGCTAGATTCAGGAGAGCTATGAAATCGGGAGTAGACGTGTGAATCAGCTATCGTTTCACATTGATGTGTCTTGGGAAGGAAATCTGAGCAATTATGGATTGTTCGATGTGTGTAAGGACATTCCGATGATTACGATTAACACTAAGCTTTTGATTTTAATATTTTCTCCACTTTCTCTAACATCATCATTTTCATCTCAAGTGCTGTGCGTTTCTTGCTAGTGCTGTAAGCCATGGTTATAACAAATTTAATTACTAACGAATGTATGTGGCATGCACATGTGCGCCAATAACAGTATTTTTGATACGTTATGGTGAAAGACAATTGGCTACTGGTCTATTAAATTTTTAAAAAACTTTTTTCAACTGCGGTCACAACTTGTGTTATATGTTTTGTTTCCTAAAACCATACATTTTCCCATCCACGGCTGTGTGCAAGTAGGGCTCAAAAATCACACTTAGCTATTGTGGCCATATAAAATACACACTTAGCAACTCACACATGATTAAGGGGTTTGTTTTTTTATGCGCTAGGCAAATTTAACAAAATATGTTATAACCAATTTGTATACTTGTTAACAGCTTTATAAAAGATTTTTTTAAATGTAGGATAAGAAGAAAAAAATCCAGGGATTTTAAAAATTGCCTTTATATCAGTAGTTTAATTATAATCAGATCTGTTATAAATAGAGGATTACTGTATAGCTTACAACACATTTAAACAAATTAATACCTTCAGCAGTTATGGCCAATCCTGCAACTATATCAATGTAACGAATAGCAATTTTCTTCAGAAAATGTCCATTTCTGTTAAAGATTTGCATTCGTGACCGCTCATTACCACGGTCACACACTACAAATTTTCCTGTCTTCAACATAACTGCAACTTTACGGGGATACCAAAGTTGTCCTTCTTCTCGTCCTGAAAATTTACAACATTGTGAAATTATTATTTCATTACATCTGCACCAATGCTTCATCATTAGGATGCCCCAAAAAAAAATAGTTTATTTCCTTACTGATTTTTAAGAATAAAACTTTTTGCAGTTTAGCTAGCACACGGGAAATGTGTCAAATTATTATACTTTCCCTCAAATCATTTTTATTTCCAGTGGAACTATTGTATTACTTATAAGTGAATGTTAATGTGGTGAGTAGAGTTGGTTACATTTTCCTCCTGCAATAAGTTTATTGTGTCTTGATATTCAATCTTGCCTACTTAGGTCACTGGAGACCTCAAACTATAACCATAAAGCACAAACCATAAATTGTAACCTACCTGGAATTCCAAACTGGTATTTAAAATCTCCAGTTTTCTGGAATACCTGAATGCGGTGGTTGTTGGTGTCAGCAACAACAATGTCTTCTTCAACACCCAAACAAAATCCATGGGGAGAGTTGAACTGTCCCTTTCCTGGACCAAGTTGTCCAAATTTGCACCTATGAAAATGTAAATATTAATGATGAAAAAATGGGACTCAAGAGTCAGATAGCATTCATGTTAACTTTCAAATTACATTTTCGTATGATCGATGTAAAAATAACCAAAAAATTACAATTAATTTTCGTACACAAAAAAAAAAAATTCTAATTATGGAATTTTAAAATCTTAACATGTTTTGCAAATACTAGTTATTAGTGCGTGTTTGTTAAGAATAGATAACAAAACAAGTTACCACTGGAGAAGCAACAAAACTAATTATCTTTGCAAGCCCATAAGCAAGCCTAACAATGCCAAATATAAAATAGTAATATCTGCATGTAAAAAAAGACAACAACACATGCTTAAAGCTTAAATTAAAATCTAACCAACACATGCACAGTCTCAACTACACCAAGTGAAGTTAACCCTACATTACGATTTCGTCGTAAAAATTACATCAAAACAGAAATTCTTGAAATTTGAAAGTTTTTCAAGAAATTTATTTTTGTTCCCCTCATGATGGGGGAAATAACATTAAACAAACCTTTGTAACACCGTAACGTTGTGAATGATGTTTAAAGGGAGTCAGACAATGGCTGGATTGATGAACTTACAATGGCCATATCAATGTAATTGTAGCCACAGGACAATGTGTTTAAATTTCAGGCCACAAATCTAACATAACCCAGGAAATTATTACAGCATCCAATTCCTATGTGTCTGCTTGAGTAAATACAGTTGTGAAGCAAAAGTTCACAGAAAACACTATTTTTGGAATCCACCCATTTAGGGTGTAGTAATTTCTACAACGATACCGTAAAAACACCACAGACAGATTTGTATAGTAATCTAGTGTTAATAAGAATCACATTACACAATTCAACCTTTTGGATTTTCTGTCTGGGTCACATTGAAAGAAGTAGAATTGTTAGCCACACATAAACTACAAACACAATTAATAGCTGATACATTTTTCAAATCATAAGAGGAAGATCGCTATTTAAGACAGAGGACAGAGATTATGTTTATCATAATATCCATTAGTAATTACTAATATAGAAAATGTACTTATCATCTAAGTATTAAAACTTATTGAAACAAATATTTGTTACCACAAAAAGTAAAAGAAAAGAGGACAAACTAGTGGGGTATTTGACCTTCTTCTTCTTTCCTTCCTTATTTGCTTTTCAGTGTCAAGAGGAGATATAATATATAATTTGCTGTGTTTTGCGGGGCGGGGGGAATTTTCTATTTTTTTTTCTCAGTTCTTTCATATTGTACTTAAGAAACTGCTACATCAAGATCTGATCCAAATGAAGCAATAGCAATTCTTAGTGAGCTCTCAAGATATATTTGTCCTAATTTTACTCTTAAAGTGCTTCATCTTTAAAATGGTTGTTCACAAATGTAGGTAGTGTCAAACAGCAATGACATGAATAACACATGATTACGAATCGCACGATATTTCATTCTCTTTGAAAGTGCCAACACTGGTGCCTTTCAGTTTGAAAAGTCAAAATAATTTGTTCCATGTTTCTAGTGAAAATTGTAATTGACTTCACCTTATTTCTGAGTGATTTTCCTTTTCAAAATAACCAGCCGGTTTTGATTTTGTGAGCACGTGTGACCTGTATTTTACAATGTAGAAAAGTAAACATTTTGATGAATCTCAGGAATATTTTTTTTTAAATATAAAATGGTTTCTGAGTGAAAACATTGTATCCATATAGATCACATCAAAGTTTAACAACATATTTCATTTAACTTATTATCATCTGCATGGTGCTCAGCATCAAACACCCCACTGCAAGAACTGGACAAAGTACAAAACCAGGCACCTAGGGTCATCACAGGAGCAATGAAAACAACACCAATATTCGAGATAGAGAAATTGTGGAGGATACCAGCACTGAGAGAACGGAAGGACACAAAGGTGCTGATACAGGCAGAAAAATGTGCATGCATGCCGAGACATCAAATGAAGGACCGATCCAAAATCTTGCATTGGGGCGGCTTAAGAGAAGCAGTTTTATCCACCAAGCCAAGCATATTTGTAGACAAACGTCAGACATGCCAAGAGTTGTTAACCGCCTACTGCCCATACCAGAACAGACTCCCTGGACAGAGGAATCAGGATTATCAATACAAATACGGACAGAAGTGAAAGGAATAGTTGACAAAGAGGAACAGAATAGTCTACAGCGAAAAACAATAACTCTCAGTTTCCTGGATAAAGAATACCCACAAGACTATGGATTTGTGTGTACACAGATGGATCAGCACAGAATGCAGTAAAGAATGGGGTAGCAGGTACATATATAGAGTACCCAAATAACACTAGGGATATTAATAAAATAGCAACAGGGAAATATTGTCACAATTATGATGCAGAAATACAAGCAATAAAGTTGGCAATAGAAAAACTGATGAACAGTAATCCTAGCCCACAGCCTGTAGTGTTTTTGACAGATGCAAGATCAGTACTCCAGGCACTACAATCCAGGAAATTACCACATCTGCAGACCTTATTGACTGAACTCTGCAAGCACCACAGGGTTGCCCTGCAGTGGATCTGATCTCACTATGGAATACCAGGAAATGAGAAAGCAGATCAGTTGGCAAAGGAAGGTTCAACAGGCACACAACTAGATGCACCGGTTACATACCATCATAAGAAACAGATAATCAAATCAATCAGAGGACCACAAGCCCCAAATCAGGATGCCTTTCATAATATGAATAGATATGAACAAGTTATAATTATACACCTCAGAACAGGACACAATCGACTCCATAGTCACATGTATACAAAATTCAAGATCGGCAATTCAACTACTTGTACATGTGGACCCCAGACTGCTGAACTTCAAGACTGCACTGAAGATAGTAGACTGAGGAAAATCCATTGGCCCATAGATACAACACTACAGACAAAACTATATGGGCCACTGCGAGAATTACAAAAGACAGTAAAATGTATACAGGAAACAACATTGCAGATATAGACAATACTTCGGGCGAATGAAAGATAGATAGATTTAACTTATAATAATAATAATAATAGTTATATGACTTTTCAGTCTGTTGAGTGACAGTACATGCAGATAGAGAGTTATAGTGCACAGACCCTGTGGATAAGACATTTTTATACAATGTTTTACTTTATACTGTGTATACATCAAATGTCATTGCCATTATTATATGAAGTATCTAATGGGATATTCCAGTAGGAAAGACATAAATGCATTTCCTTCATTAAAAAACAATACTTGGAATTAAGTTTGGACCCGATTTTTATTTAAATTTTAATATTTTTATTTGATTTAAAATACACTTGGAACCACAGTCTGGTATGTTACTTTCGTTGTACTCTTCCTTCACTTTGAAATATTTCCTTCAATGATTTTATTTATACGAAAATTATTACCATGTGTGCTCCTTCTTTATTTAGATATGATATGTTTTATGGGGGAAACATACAGAGGTTTTAATTTGGTGACATTAGGTAGGTAGTACATTCAAGTCAGATAATTGTTTAAACCAACAAAATACCTCAGGAGTTAATACTGCAGGGGATATGAAGAACTGAATTTGATAACATGCTTTTTTCACTGTTCTAACTTCTATAACCTTAGAAGTTACGTTTCTGTAACTATCCATGTGCTTTATAATTGAATATTTTCGCAAAGAATTAATTAAACAGTTTTACACCAAGAAATTGGTCTTTTAAATGATAAAATCAGTATTGAATGGTCCTCTTTTACTCTCTGTGTAAGTTCTTTCAAGGAAAAGTAAAAAAAAAAACATTTTTACTAGTAGCTGGTTATGACATTGATTAAAAATTAATACACCATGAAAAGATATGACAACAAAATAAACTCCACAAGACATTATACAAACTACTAGCATAATTATATAATTACTGCATACATTTCAGGCTATGCTCTTCAAAATTATTAGAAGCAGCATTACAATTTCTCAGATATAAGTCGTACTCATTGTGTGAAGTTAATATCTAAGAGGATTATCAATACTTGATAATACTTTCTTTGATACATTATCATTAATTTAATTGAATGCAAATAATTGGCCTACTTGTTAAGTACTTTTAAACTTTTGTATTTATTATATTAGGTTAAGTATGAATTAAAGTTGCTGTTAAAAGTATTCTTATAATCCAGTATGAGTGTGAGGTAACAAACAATAGCATTTGATGAGGTGATAATAGCTATTTGCCACTCTTTCAACGATCTTACATTCATTGGTGTTAATCACATATAAGCTGTAAAAGAACCTTGCCACAATGATATAATAATCATCATCAGTTGCCATGCAGATTAGAACATCTCTTGGTCCATACATGTCATAATTTCAACTGGTGATCTTTTATTAGGCCATTTGGATAAGCTTTTCAATACTTTTTTCTCTTGGTTTTCTTCTGCTCTACTTTCTATTCATTCTAATTGTTGTTATAATAATCTCAACTCAATACCTTCTTTTATGCATCACACGCTCAATATACATACATTGTCCTTTCCTTATGATTTTGATATTTCTGATTTCTCCAGCTCTTTTTTAAATATTCGTCATTAGTAATTTTTGTTATCCATAGAATTTGTATAATTCTTCTGATAATCCCCTCTCAGTCGCCTCTAATGTTCATTTATTGCCAGGCCTGTTTGCAAATCTTCTTTAAAAATTTTCGTTATACAAAAAAATAGATCTAGTGGCAATACACATCCCTTTCGCACTTATTTTAATTGTTAATATTCTCCATGTTTTTTCTCAATTCTAATTGTTGCTTCTTGTTTCAAACATATATGTTTAATATCCTCAGATCTTTACTATCTATATTGATTTATAGCATCTTGATCATCTGTTCATGATTGGCTTTATCCAAAGCTTTAAGTGTAATCAATAAAATATAGATTTTTCTGCACCTCCAAGGCTCTCTCTCTGCTAATGTTCGAAAGACATAAATGGCATTTTGTGTTTCTTTTCCTTCAACAAATCCAAACTATTCGTCTGCTATTTCTCTTTTGCCTTGTTATTCTCATAATGATTCCTAGCATGATCTTTTTAATGTGACATGATAATTCTTTCGTTCCTGGTTTTTTTTAGCAAAGCTATAAAGATCATCATAGAAAATCATTAGGGATATGACCGCTATTATAAATATTCAGCAACCTTCATTATGATTTTTGTTCCTGTCTCACCCACGGCTTCTAATTTCTCTATTGATAGATTTTGTGGTTCTGCCACCTCTCCTTTTTTCATGTGTTTGATGCTATCTACTTTCTCTTCAAGTATTGATGGTCCTTCATAATTTATATTATCTGGTTCTAGTCTTTCTCCTCCATACAACTGTTTGATGTATTCTGTCCAGATTTTTTTTCCAGTTACATATCACCTTCTTTTCATTTCAGGCAGACTGTACTAAATTTTGTTTTCTACTTTTCAATAATCCTTTTATGCATTGACTGTATGTTATTATTTGCAGTCTTCTATATATTTGTATTGCTCATTTAACATCCTCCTAGCTTCTTGGCATTGTCTTTTTTCTTTATTATTGTGTCTACTTCTTTATTAATGTATTATTATTTTCTTATGACATAATGCAAAACACAAATTTAACTAATTTATGAATAAAATAAAACACATGTTACTAACAATATTACAACCGTTTCAATAAACTAAATTTTATAGGTAATACAGCAAGAAATAGTGAATAGTGTTAACATGCGATACCATGCAAGACAAACATCAATTTCTAAGACAATATATCAATATGCAATATAAAGAAATAAAAGATTAACACAATCTTTGTGTCTGCTTAGGTCTGACAGTTTTTTGTAGAAAAAGTGCTCTATAAATGAAACTATATAGAGGCCGGCTTTATTAAAAATTAACCTACCAATCAACTAGTAAAGATTTACCCAAGTTGGCTGCAATAACCATCTTAGCAATCAATCAGGAAAGATCACACTAAACATAATGTTAACTGAACAAAGCAACAGAAAAATTACATTAAACATGTGTAAAGCATATGTAAATATATGTGCTATTGCGGTAGTTAATTCAGCTTTAAAGATAGCTGATTCAGGTTTGTGCAGCATGTCTAAACTTCTAAAATAAGCATAATGTCAAAAATAAAATAAATAGATTCGTTTTTTCCCCTCAGAATATTTTACTCGATTAGTAGTAACCATTACATTCAATGACTTCAATTTTACCACCTAAAATATTGGAAAGGTATTTATTTTAATATTTAAAAAAACACACATATAGTGCGACTGCCCACAAAATTTGTATATCTACTTAACCCTAGATTACAACACCTTTGTAAAAATCACAAAGGCAATGTAAACATTTTTTTTCTCGACAGTTTGCAACGGGCAAAATTTTTCCCCAGCATGTGCCTTCCTAATTATAGAAATGGATCTTGTCACATAGTACATACTCACAACAAAGGCTACCCAGAACTAGATCTGTGTTTATTTCAATTGTTTACCTTTTGGTCTGTTAGCTATACATGTATATATTTGCATCATAAAAAGTATTTCCCTGAAACTACCTATTCTGTTCTCAAGAAACCTAGGAAACCGAAACTCTGGTGTAATATGTGCAAGCTTATATCTTTAGTACTTATATACTTCTATGTGTGATGGTGTATGTATATGTGGTATTACTTTGTTAAACTATAATTTGGACATCATCAAAAACAAAAGTGCAGTATTAACGACAGATAATCTGTTCTGAGGTCAGTTGAATACATTTATTGTCAACAAATGTACCAATACACCATCATCATCATCAAGTACCGGGCCTGCTGGCGTTTGTGATCATGTCTCTCTACAATTTTCGATCTCGACAGTTATTTATAATTTCTGTTGTTGACCCTCTGCCAAACCATTCTCTTAAGCTGTCTAGTATTTTTTCTCTTTGCCTTCCTCTATCTCTTAGTCCCTCAATTTTCCCAGTTGTTACAATATATTCTAGTTGTTCTCTTCTCATTACATGGCCAAAAAATTATGATTGTTTCTTCCTAATTTTGGAAATTAGCTCTCTTTTTGCTTTGGCCTCTTTCAGAATATTTTCATTACTCTTCTTAGCTGTCCATGGTATTCTCAATATGCTTCTGTAAAACCACATTTCTACAGACTCCAATACATCATGCTCTTATGTGTGTGAATGCAGTAAAAGTATTTCCTGGAATTCAAATATGATGTCTATTTCAAGATTTCCAAGGGGACATTGTGATGTTAAGCATGAACAAATAATTTTAAAATTAATAGTGAAATAGAATTTACATTTCATATCAAAATAACGTTATTTTCACAACTTTTCCTCACAAAGTGAGATAAAAACAGTTTGTGTGTGGCGCACCACAAACAGGTTCTATATGTCTCAATATATTTCTAAGCAAGGCATAGGGTGCTGTATGAAAAGCTACAAATTAAAGCATAAAAAGTGTAATTTATATTTTATGACCAATGCCACATATCAAAGCAAGCAAAATTTATCATGGCCTTACTACAGTGACATCAATTTAAAAAAAGGGGTTAGGATTAAGCACCACAGCCCATTCACATTTATACATATGCTGGTGAATGCAACAAGCAGATATGATTAACCTTAAAGGAACTTCATTGATTTGTTTGTGCTGAGGTCCCCAGTGGCCAATCTCTGTATCTCCAATTCCACCTTGAAACCTGCTGATGAATTTCCCACACCCAAATGAACACTGTGCAATTCCTTTGCAATTTTTAGCAAAAATAAAGTATTCACTAAATTCCTATTTCAAATCGATTCAACATAAGCATAATGGGTGAGATATTCAAAATGATCATTTATCTGGAAAATAAGATACAGCCAGATTAATTTTTCAGGTAAAGAAAGGGTGAAACATCCAGGGTCTCTTAGTATTAAATTGTGTTTATGCAGACTGAAATAAGTCATGGTTAATGAATAGACTAACTAAACATAACTGCCTGGAGAGAAGTGGGTACAGCACAACTACAGTTTGCCCAAGACACAACATTATGTTTGCAATCAGTAAATGAAGGATAGATAAAGACTGCCTCAATGGCCCTGGCAGTTACTGACTAAAAAGGAAGTCATTCATCGTGAAAAATAATATTCACAGAAACAAATGATGTGAAGGATCATTAGCGCTTTACCACTGTTGGAATCAAATTTCTGGTGATTGATGTGAGGATAAGTGTAATAAGCCATAACCCTACAAATAGGGCCAACTTCTTGAAAATAAATTGGGATTTTCTTTAGAAATTGTTGTAGTGTCAATGACCAGCATTCAGAATTATAAGTTTTAAAGAATGGTGCATCAACTCAGTTCTAATTCTGGATAACCTCATGGCAATTTGTGAGGTTATAATGTAATCAATTGCAATATAAAAATGAGAAGTCCTATTGCACACCCTCTTTAAAAACCCCAATGGGGGATGGGTGTTCAAGAAGAAATCCTCGTTAGAGGTGGTGTGAAGACTTCCCTTCAAAATTCGTGTTTTTTGTAGCTCTCGCAGAAATCAGGAGGGAAAAAAGGAGATCCTCTGTGCACTCGGCAAGAGTAGGCCAGGCAAAAATCATTTTTAAATATTTACTCGTGCTGAAGACAGATAAATCAGGCTAAAAAGCACAAAACATTATGGCTTGGGTGGACAGTGAAGATAAAGAATACATCAATTAAATATTGACAGCAAATAATCCAGGAAGATCAACCACATCTTTATGAATGAGCCCAAAAATTTAATAAAAGTGAAAATCTTATGAGGACCAAAGTAACAAGAAAAGTACACTTTTTTAGTGATATTTAAGACACCTGCATTGTTTAGTACCAAGAAATCATAAAAGCACTTTTTAAAAAATCCAACTATGACGCATGGAGAACATTCAGAACAGACTAGAGTTGCAGCACTGTCAAAATTCTGATACTGGACAACTATTAATTAATTAAATATATTTATTAGGAATAAACAGTATATAAATGGAAAACTAGTGGAAGAGATTGACCACTTTATCTATCTTGGAAGCCACATTGATCGGGAAGGGGATACAAGTAAAGAAATTAGAATCAGAATAGCTAAAGCAGCAATGTCTTTCAGAAGCCTTGAAAAGTCGTGGAAATCAAAACTCAGCACAAACACAAAACAAGACTATTCAAATCAAATGTACTATCTACCCTAACGTATACATGTGAGAGCTGGAAAACAACAAGAGACATAGAAAAATAGTTGAACGTATTCGAAAATAAATGTCTAAGGAAAATAATTAGTATAGCATGGAACAAATTCAAAACAAACGAGGAAATTAGAGAAATCTCCAATCAACCACTAATATCTTCAGTAATCAAGAAAATATGATGGTCATATGTTGGACATGTGATGAGGAGAGATAATAACTGAATAACAAAGCAAGCCCTCATGTGGGAACCAACAGGTAAGAGGAAGGGGCCGACCCAGAGAGACACTAAGAAGAACATTGATCAGAGCGGCAAGAGCAACAGGAATCGGCTCCCTCAATGAGATAGAGTTGCTCGCACAGAGCAGAGACAAATAGTAAGATTTGATCAAATATCTTTAGAAGGATTGAAAACTGCTAGAATAAAAATTTACATAAGAGAAAGAATATCTGGGTCTATGCCCTATGGGCCGGCTACGGCTCGAAAGGTCAACAGATAGATAGATTAAGAATAACTGTCTATCGATGGAATCAGTTTCATTGTAATCTGTGGAATCCATATATGATCTGCTGCATACACCAGCATTTCTGGAAGCATATTCAAAGTTTGTCCCTGTCAGATGTTGGTACAACTTCTGCCAGGTATGCTTCATTGACTAGATCTCCTTTTCCTCCCTAAACTTATTAATCCTTCAATGCATACATCCTTGTCCATGTTCTTCCTCTTCCTCCATTAAAAAATTAAGTAAAAAACAATTTCTTTGCCCAATGTCAAGTTGTATTCAGTGCTACTAGTACTATCAATGAATCTATCTGCGGTCTCAATGTAAAAAACTCCAGCATGTCCTGGAAAGAACACCAACATTAATGCGCTCACTGCTGTGTCCTCCAGGAGTTGCATCCATTCTCGCTGCTAGGTGAGTTTGTCATTCTTCTATAATATACTTTGCTAGCCTGTCACCAATACTGTTCATTACCACTTATTATTTCTGTAGAAACAAGTTATTATTATAGTGAATCATACTGCCAAACAAATGATCACTAATTCCCTCTTTCTTTTGTCACATTGGTGGAATAAAAGAGAATCTATTTTTTTTCCTTCAAACAATAGTGATCCAATTGGCAGGACAAAATATTTGAAGGCTACATTTTATCATACAGGGTCAAAGATAATTAACTAATTACACAGCAAGAAACAGAACCTGTAAGACAGAAGAGTAATAAGTAAAAGTCTCAATTCCATATCTGTAAAGACATTCAGCATGTCTGCTAAGTGTGATGGTTACATCTCAATATTAATTGCATCTATTTCAAATTGATGAAACTAAAATACTTAAAATTCAAAATAAAAATTCTAAAAAAAAAATACCTTATTTGCATGGAATTCATCTTCTGTCCACGTCGTATTGGTGGATATGGTTCACTACTGTAGTTACTGCCAGGTGATGCCAATTCTGAAGGATCAGAATCTGGGGACAAACAGCGGAGTTATGAATAATTCTAGATTATAGATTTATAAAGTTGTATGATGTTGAGAGTTCCCTGGTCAGCTAAAGACCAATGAGGAAATTCTCAAGGAGGCCAACTCAAAAGAGAGTTCATAAAAAACAATAGATATTATTCAGAAACATCGTGAGAAGAGGGAAATTGGAATACTTGGTTAGAGCTGGCAAAATACAGGGAAAGATATACGCGGATGACATAGAGAGAGGAAAAAAAAATTCCTTTCAAGTATGTCATAAGTGAGAGGTTGCAAATAAGTAAGTCATAATTGACTGCTGATATGAAAATCAATGAACAAGAAGTGATACATGACCATGTGAGGACCTCAGAAACAGATTAGTCAGTTTAACCCAAGATAGCCAAGAAGGAAAGCCATTATGATACCTAAAACATGTCATGCTGCCTCAAATGTGTCACGCCTAAAGACAGTGCAGCTTGCTGTAAGCTACAACACAACTTATATTCATCTCACTCTTTTCAATGTTTATTAGCTTAGCCATAATAATTTTCAAATTTCAGGAATACCAATATTTTGTTTCTTCATGCTGGACAACACCATGTAAATGTGGTTTCTGGAAATAATACTTCAGACCACGAAAATTTAAATAGTGAATTTTAATTTAAATGTTTATTATCAATCTATGCCTGTATTATGTCACTAACTGTTATGTATCCTGATCATATTATAAGATTTAACAAACGTTATAGATTATTAACAAACAATGATAAATAAAATGTATTTACATGTCAACTTTTTTACGACAGGTTGTTACGAAATAGAATAGACAAATAAAAGAAATAGAAAATGACAAATTACATTTTATTAATTAAAAATAAACTAAGTATTTTTGTCATTTAGAAAAAAGGAACGAAGTTGGTCCACATGCAAAAATAAGCATGTATCTATGAATCTATTATATTTCGAATTTCTTAACTTCTTAAATTAATCTTTTATTTTTTTTTCAAAAAATGGTTTAGCATACTTCTCCCACCCTACAATAAAAGCTACTTCTGCAAGCACGTCCCCCTCTTCTTTCCCCTGTATAAAACTTAGTGACAAAGAATTGTCAGGTAGCGCAGAATGTTAGTTTATATCACACATTAATACCCATCAAATAAACAGACTTTAGATGTAATCAAAAGTGAGGAGCAATGTGCCTTACTTGGACTGAACTGTTCATATGTCCCAATGTTGGTGAAGGAATTGATGGGTGGAGGTGGAGGTTGATTCAGCAGTGACACAAGCCCTTCAATGTTTGCATTCTGCACAGTGGACGCATTGGAGTTTGATGCAGACGCAACATGTCCCAGAATTCCTGCCAACGCATTGTCCCCAGCACCTGAAGCAATAGCACCTCCTGCAGTTACCATGCCTGCTCCAGGTCCAACAATGTTCATGCCAGGGGCAAACAGTGGGCCTAAAAAATTTAAAGTAAATAAGGATCTTTGCAAGACGAGCAAAAACTGTAAGCATTGCTCAGTGTTAATAAATATATATATTGGATTAGAGACCTAGGTTTTTATTATTTACTGCACAAAAATAGTCTTGAATTCAACAGATTACATTAATAACTGAAATAAAATACTTACTTTCATATATATATATATATATATATATATATATATATATATATATATATATATATATATATATATACATATATATATATACACATATATATATACATATATATACACATATATATATACATATATATATATATATATATATATATATATATATATATATAGGAGCGAAAGAAAACAAGAATACAGTCAATAAATTGTTGCTGAAGTTGTGAGTGGACTTATGGCACAAAAAATTCATTCATGTCAAAATTGCAATTCTAATCTTAAATGCACTCTATAATTGCAGGCATTTCAAATGTTTAAACCAAAAGATGTGTGTGCTAACACTCTTTTTAACTGCTCAGTGTTCATTTATGAGGAATGGTCTCAAATGGATTAATAATGTAGTAGCTGGCATCTAGAATAACTACCTAAGTAACTGACTGTGGTAAACTAACACACTCAAATACTTACTCTGACTCTGCTGCAACTTAACCATAGCAGCAACATTCATCATAGCGTTGGTATTACCTCCACTGCTGTGACTAACATTATCCACTGAGATGCCACTATCAGAGAGTGGACTGTTGTTGCCAGAAATTGTAGCATTGTCTGCATGATGAGAAAGGTTCACTGAGCTTAAGCAAGAGATAACGCTGGACATTGGCATGTTGTTCATCTCCTGACCAATACCAAGACTCATAGGAACTCCTGTCAAACTGCTCATGTTGATCAAATCGTGATTGGTGTTGGTCTGCATCATATTAGCGCTGCCTAGGTTCAACACACTAGGTAAGGTAAAGTGTTCAGCTTCAAATGGAGAGCACATAGCAGATCCACTCTAAATGAGGATGGTTTCAATAATGAACATTATTACATTTTTTCTTAAAACAATGGGGCAGAAAGGAACTATAAATTATAATATGTTCAATAAAATACATTATTTAGATTTTAACATTAGGTGGGAAAATAAAAAATAATCACAATAGCCAAACTAAAATAGTAAATGTGGCAATTAGATAACACTAAATGAGGACAATCTTATTTTAGAAACAAAACGATTAAACATATATATATTTAGGCATATCAGAGAAAAGATGGCAAGAGCGTGAGTACATACAGGATGAAAAATATACATTTATTTTTTCAAGCAACACAGCAAAACATCAAATAGTTGTAGGAGTACTAATAAAAATAGAACTACAAGACTATATAAGTACCCAGTGGACATACAAAATGATAGGATTTATACTACTCAAAATGAAAGCAAAACCATTCAACATAGGAACCAATGGACATAACAATAATACAGACATACACACTCCTACTCAAGACTATACAAATTAACAAGTAGAGGCATGCTATGAAGATCTAAATAAAGTTATGAAGCAAGTTAAATCTTCGGACATCTTAATTGTAATGGGTGATTTGAATGCCAAGGTAGGAAAAGGTATATAAGACTATTATAGCAAATCATGATTTAGGAAAAAAGAAAGAGGAGAAAGATTAATACAATTTTGTAATATCTGCTTTCAGCAAGAGAAAGGGAAACTATACACATAGAAAACCCCTGGAGATAAGAAGAGGAATCAAATAGACAACATGATGATAAAAGACAGGTTCTGTAACAGCGTCAATAAAGCCAAAACCTATCCAGGAAAAGATATTAACTCAGATCACAATCTTGTATAGATTAAAATGAAAGTCAAACTAAAGAGAAACAAATAAAAGACTAATTTACCCATCAACAATACCACTAGATATAACAGTTTCAAATCAAAAAGATGTTAAATATACTTATACAATACAAGTAAAGGACACATATAAGAAGCTGTTAGAAGAAGGGATTGAGCAGTACAGACAAGTGAAAATCCTGATGAAACCACCATTTTTAAAATCACTCTTAGATTTATTTTTAAAAATGTACAACAAATATACATACCATGGATCTGCTCTTTTCCCTAGAGAAGTAGCCAAAAAGATTTTTAACAGCTCCTGCAAAAACAGCTGCATCAGTTTTGAATTCTGTATTAGCAGGAATATCAGGCATTATAAATCCCATGCACAAACTGTTGAGCTGGGTCAACATGGGCTGTAACAGCTGGCCAATTTGACCTGCATGCCCATTCTGACATACACGCTCAACAAAATTTTTGGCCTGAGACAGCTGATTTTCATACGTAGATAGCTTATGCATACGCTCCATTAGACACAATTCTCTTTTTCCATGAAGCTCATCTGCTTCATTTAAGTACTTATCCTGCAAAGAACAATGGTAACAATATAAATTTCAGTCTCTTACAAAAATACTATTCATGTGATATTGTAATGAAAAATAAATGCCCACAATTATTTGCAAGTTAAAATATGTACCAACTGTAAAATTTATTTATTATTTAACTTCATTAAAATTATTAGTTTTTTAATTTGCTAAAAATGTGAGTAACATCAAAAGATGAACAAGTCAGCCTATGACAACCTGCACCATCAAAGCAAGACAGAGCGTGATGGCGCTCCATGGTAGCCAACCTTTGATGCGGTGACAGCACTCGATGATGAAAAATGTGAATTTATATGTTCAGTATAAGACATAACGATATAACTACAATTACATTTTTTAGAATGTAAATTTGCACAAGTCAACAGGGCAGACAAGACCACATACACTGAAAATAATATAACTATATGTACTAAACTGACATGAAAATACAAAAGAAACTATGTGTTAAAATCATTATTCTTAGACAAGCATTTTCTGAAAATACATTTTCATTAGAAAATGATCCTAACAAATATAAAATAACATACTCTTATATCCTCCAATAGTGCTTTGTAGCTTTGAAAAGTTTCTTTAATAAGCCCTTTAGTGTTGTCTTTTTGCATTTCTAACTCTTCAAATGCTGCATTAAGACTAGCATTGATTTTTTGACATTCAGTCAGCTTCTTTCCACATTCTTTGGTAAACTCAGCCAGTGTCTCTTTCCTAGCCCCAACAGCCTCTGCAAGCTGCTTCACAACATGCTCTGGGCTACTGTGACACTTCTGTACACACTCTCCACATGCTGGTACCTATGTAAAGACAAATATATAACATGGGCATGAGCAACTGATCCAAGTGAAATTCTATAGCTTAAAGTTAACTTATAAACAGTACCATTTTTACACTGTTACCAATTAAATATTTTTTTTTTTAATACAAAAGGGCCATTCTAACTTTCACAACTAAATGAAAGTAACAAATTGGAACTTAAGCATTTTTAAAATTAAGTGAAGAGAAACAAAACATCTAATGCCCACAGCTGATGATATGAACTGTCAAAGATTTCACTGTGGCATAATGATCCCTTCATTTCAGATGGAGATAACAAAGTTACAAGTTTTGCAAGCTAGGGCAATATATACATTCTTCACAGCTGTTATATAACACACCCCCCTCCCAATTTAGAGGCCCTGGTGGTGGTGTGTTGTTTTCCAAAACCTAGGAATTGTTTAAAATTGTGAAGTGAAAAATGTGTTCAGCTCCATCAAATGAAAGTGCAACTGACCAATATGAAACAGGAATATTGAAATATTGATCATACACCACGGAAGCAACAACAAAAATCAACTTTATACACAGCTATTGCTACACTTGATCAGGGGTCTGGGTGGTCTAGCGTTTAGATCCTCTTGAAAAGATTGCCAATGGTTCCAATTCCACAATTCCAACTGAAATTTGTTTCTTCTTATATATGGTTTTTTTTTAAGTGTTACTCTTAGGGTAGTGAGATCCAATGTCTAGACTTCTTGAATAATGGTGAAAATAGAATGTCATATTTGCACTTGGCATATGTTAACACTTCCTGTCGATAAGCCACACCATACTTGAAATGATGTCGAGTGGTAATGATTCTGATGATATAGCTCAACTGATCCAATTATATGTATATGCTGATTAAGTTGGCAACTATAGTTTTCATATGTAGTATAGCAACTTCTAGTGATAACTAATTCCTTGTTATTATTTCCTTCCTCATATGCCTTTCAGTGTCAAGGGGAGATATAATTTGTGGTATTTTGCTCTTCTCTTTGCCTCTGTTGCTGTTATATTTCCAAATGGTTCTAACATTCAGTCAATCTATTTTTTTCGTGTTTGGCCCTTGGGTCTGATGTTCGTGCAATGTTTATTGAAGGCTCGTTGTGTTGTGCTTATATCTTTCTGCCTTGCCACATGGCCAAACCATTTTATCTGTTGTTTCTTTATATATACTATGGTGGGGTTATTCATAGCTTTTTTTCTCAGTTCTTCATTTCTGATCTTGTTTCATGTCATTCGTCTAACACATTTCATCTCAGAAGAGATTATTTTTCTTACTGTTCTTGCATCTAGAGTCCAGGATTGGCATTGGTAACACAACACTGGGATGAAGATTGTATTGTAAAGTTCCCATTTTGCCTTTAGAGAGAGTTACATCCTTGTTGGACAATAATGGTGATAGCTGTCCAATGATTTGACAAGCTTTGTTGCATCTTGAGTCTATTTCTGCTGTTTGTGAATTGTTTGTTCAATCATCTAAAAATTCATATGCAATATATGTGTTAGATAAAGATGAAGCATGTAGATTTATATTTAATTGATATTTAAAATCAAAAGGTCCATGAAAAAATGTCTCTGAAATCCTTTGCCGTTGCATGCATTGATAAAACCTTTTATACTAAGAGTTAACTCTTGCAACCATTGATAAAACATTTTATACTAAGAGTTAACTCTTGCAACCATTGATAAAACCTTTTATACTAAGAGTTAACTCTTGCAACCATTGATAAAACATTTTATAGAGTTGGGGACTGGTTGGTCTTGAGGCAAGACCGAGAGGTTGATGGTTCAAATCACGGTTGCACCAGTTGGAGTTTTTATTTATGATTTTGTCTCTGCGGCAACCACCCCTGGTCTCAGCAGCGAGGCCTGGCTTGAAATGTCAATTACTCATGGACGGGAAAAATATGAGTATGTAACAGTAAGGGATAAAATGTAACAGAAAGGGCGATCTATTTAATTCTATGGAACAGTGACCAATTCCTCCACAAGACGTAACAGTTTACTCTCTCTTGAGAGTAATAAATATATTGATTAATAGGCTATATTGAGAGCACCCGATCGCCCCTTGCGATCGTCATTCGCTTGTCTGTGTTTGGCTGCAAGCAAGGAGAATCTAATTTGATGGATAATGCACGCCGCAGTCGTTGAATGCAACTTCTTGACCACAGGCTGTGGTGGTCGCCTGCGCCTGCACGCGCCCCTTGCCTGTCTTGTGTTTACAGACGGGCCTAGGTCAGGCTCATTCCTCCCCTGCTCTCTCCGCCCATTTTAACATGTTCTCCACTGTCATTGACCACGCCGTAACCTGGCCTACTTTAGCCTCAGGCCACTAGCTGCCGTTAAGTGAACTATTGCCGTATTCAAAATGGTTAGTACTTCGTGTTGTGTAATTTATCCGCTGACACTCAAATTCGTTCTTCACAGAACTTATGAAACTTATAATAGCAACAGTCAACAACACACCTGTATAAATGAACGTAACTTTATTATAACAAAACATCACTCGGTCATTGATGTGACTGACGTCGATTATTCCTTGTAAACTGAGTAATAATTCACAATAAACTCTTGTGTAACCTCACACACCTTCCTCACAAACATGACACTCCCTGGGTGTCATTATCAGATGGACATATCTTCTTATGATCATACATTAACGAATTCCTTGCATATTTTAATTCGCATGCCTTGACAATTTCTTTTCGTGGTGTTTCTTGGCAGACTGACCTCTGCCACCTTAGTGAGAACAATGACTGTTCATTATGTTTACTGAGACACTCTCTGATGCCTCTTAGCAGATTTATCGTCTGCTACTGTGGGAAGAACATTTACTGTTCCTGTGCGTTGACTGAGACACTTCTCTGATGCCTCTTAGCAGATTTACCGTCTGCTACTGTGGGAAGAACATTTACTGTTCCTTTGCGTTGACTGAGACACTTCTCAGATGCCTTTTAGCAGATTTATCGTCTGCTACTGTGGGAAGAACATTTACTGTTCCTTTGCGTTGACTGAGACACTTCTCTGATGCCTCTTAGCAGATTTATCGTCTGCTACTGTAGTAAGAACATTTACTGTTCCTTTGATGACGTTGATAAGAACATTAACTGTTTGCTCACATTGGCAAACAGCTTCGTTGACATGACAACGTCGTCGTGACCATTTCACATTGACAATCAAATATTGGTTGAGCACTCTACTCACCATTTAAGAACACACATTCCTTGCCCCACTCTCAGAATCATACTGAAGGGCACCGGGCATTTGTTCCACCCGTATTTCTCCTTAACTTCGAGAATCACAATTGAAATTCTTCTATGGTCTAACACTGACCACTAGTCTTGGACACATCGTCCCTAACTATTCAAAAACTCGTGATTTACCTATTTCACCTGAAAACTAACACATCCCTATGTTAGGGGTTCTGACAGTCTGCTCACGATATTTCTTAACTTGATACTAATTGCAATCATAACGTACAAAACTATTTACAAACAGCTGGACTGCTGTCTACTGTCTCTGGCTATCACTCGCCTAATTATGACCTGCCTGGTCATTGCTAATTCAAACTTAAATTGTCACTAACACAACAACTAACAACCTAACTATATACATTACTTTAAGGGCTATTAACCTACGAAGGTAATACCCTACGGGATGCCACCTACTTGGTGCCGGCTCGTTCTCAGACTGACTTATTCTTCACACTTCACTCTCCACTTAACTCACTTCGGTCCACACAAAAATCGTGCGGCCCGCTATTTCTATGAGTTGTTATTACCTTCATGCCTTTCATGCTTTCTGTCATTTCTTCTCCCCCCGGCCTACTAATGACCTTCACCTTTATCTCCACATCTCTCTCTCTCTCTGCCCTTTCTCTAATTCTCTCTCTCTGACTTTTATCTCTCTCTCTCTCTATTTCAAGTACCTCCGAAGATAGAGTTATCTGCCTGTACGGCAAGGGACCCCTGTACACACGACTGCCAAGGAAAAACAAATTAACACGCAAAATTCAGTTCTTAGTCTCTATGGACTTTGTCAGAGGTCCATACAGAGGTTTTTTTACTAAAAACTCTTGCACTCAGTGATAAAACCTTCTGTACTAAAAGAGTTAACTCCTGAACTCAGTTATAAAACCTTTTGTACTTCTGCATGCCTGTTTTACAGACATTCATTGTATAGATAGCAGCGTGGTTGCTCCTGTTACATTTCTGCTTCCGAAAGCCAAAGCAGCCACATGGGAATACATTTGACTTCTAAAGTGTACACATTATTGTGCTTTTTTCCCTCCTGTAATTATGACTTCCAATAAAAATGGGTGGAAACCCTAGTTTCCTATGGTTGATTAAAAAGACTACAACAGCTGTGAAAAGTAAGTATATTAAATTTGCATGAGAAACTGTTTACATTATTATTTTTCAGTGTATTGAGCAGTCTATCGAATATTAAGGCCTGGATAGGTCATAGTACTCATAGGATATGAAACCACTCTACATTTTGTTTACTTCCTACTGTGTCTACATCAAATGTGAATTCCATTATTTTATTGAAATTTTTTATTAAGATTTTCAACCAGTAAAGAAATAAATGAATAGTTAACAATAAATAACACATGGAATAAAATTTGCACCTGATTTTCTTTGGAAATTCACCTGGATTCATAGTTTGATGAGTAACATTTTAAATGTTCAACTTTCATTTTCCTTCACTTTATAATACTTACCCCAGTGATTTTATGTCTCACAAAATCTTCCATGTTGTGCATTATTCTTTCTTATTTGAAATAAGATATGCTTTATTTAAAAACAAAAAAAATTGGGTAGTTCACAAATACTCTTAAGGAAAAAAGATATATCCAAGATGATTCTAAAAACGAGTACCTCTGTAATTAGAGAATACCTACATGTATGGTGAGAGACGGGAGCCGCGATAGCTCAGTGGTTAGTGAACTGGACTGCAAAGGACCTTCTGGGTTCACCCAGCCTTAAATGGGTACCAAATTTTTTTCTGGGAAAGTAAAGCGGCACGGGCGTAATACCGACCACATTGCCCCAAAAAAGATGTGCTGATGGTCTGTAAAATTTATGGTCACTAACACTATATTCCCTATACACCACTAGGTGTGACGGGGGCTCTTTACTTTTACTATGGTGAGAGACACCTGCTCACACTGCCAGTATGTTCTAGGTACAAAACAAGTGTTTCTACAAAATTCAGTCCCTTAAAAGCCCAAGGGCCTAAAGAGTTACAAGCTGGTAAATACAAACAAATAACACTGACAGCTGATTAATTGACACAAACTCACCATACACGAGGTGCAAAAATACTTTATGCTCTCAATTGTATGGATTGTACAAAACACTGGTTTCCTAAGGTGTTCAATGCCTTCACCGGTGCTCATCATCTCTTCAAAAGTCACAACCTAAAAAGAGGAATTGGCAGATGAGAAAAAATTCAAAGTTAAATATATGCAGGAGAGGTGTATGTCAGGCCCATCACTGCTGATTCCAAGTTTATAAAACGGACTTTTACATTCACCCAACTACATATGGTCTCATTCCTGTTCATCAACAAAATTCATCTCAATAAGTCTTTTATACCTATTTTCATACCTATGTTAATGAGCTTTTTTCAAAGATACAGAAAATACCACTTAAAGCAGTACATCTTCTTAGTATTCACCCACTAAGTTGGCATGGACTTGTGATAGCAGCGATATCTGCGCCTTTCGAGCAGACACATCAGTCTTCGGCATAGAAGGGTAGATTTGCTTAACAGGGACACATCAGTCTTCGGCATAGAAGGGTAGATTTGCTTAACAGGGTTTTTTTGGTCCGGATGACTCATTTTTGGCCTACTCTTTTTTAAGTAACTGCCAAGGGTTCTTTAACCCTGGTTTAAGATACCATATAGTAAAATTTACCGCAGCAAAATACAAACATCAAAATTTGACATTTTTCCTTGCTCTAACATTATTCAGTGTACCTTCCTAATCACCACTTCCCGTGACCCCTGAGTGTTTAATTTGCTTCCATTGTTGTTTAAAAATTTTTGAGATTGTGAGATAAGTTTAATTCGGAAAAAAAAAAATTTCAATTTTCAAGAAATTGGCCGTCTCTTTCCTCCTCCTCCTCCCCCCATATAAAGATTATATATAAAAATAAAAAGGACAAATCTGAAACAAATGCAATGTGTCAAATACTTGGGCAAAATAATAACATCAGATGGAAGATGCACCACAAATAAAAAGCAAAATATCTCAGGCGAAAATAGCATTTCAGGAGATGAAAAACGCCTTATGCAACAAGTCTATGTCAATAGAAGTAAGAAATAGAGTTTATTGGTGCTAATAGAGTCAATTCTGACCTGTGGAAACAAATCTTGGACAAAACATAAGAAAGAAACAGTCGACATTTTTCGGGCACATCATGAGAAGAGGAAAGTTGGAACACTTTGTTACAATTGGCAAAATACAAGGGAAAAAAGATAGTGGACAACAAAGAAAGAGAAAACTAGATGGCTTGGTGTCATGGCATGGAAAAGTCAACAAAACAGAATTGATACAATGCATTGTGGATAGAAGATTGTAGAACTGGTATGGCACATGATGATGATGAAGAATGTTACATTTAAGTGGTAGTAATTCTTACTATGGTATAATAAGAATTGTAATTAGGTTACACGGATCTCACTACCCACAGACCAGGGGTGAGCGAAGACACAAAGAAACCACAGGTTTGATTTTTGTTTAATTTCCACTGCCTGTGGTGGGAACTGAACCCAGGACCTACCTGTCCAGAGACCTATGTATTATGTCCACCAAGGATGCTGTACTTACGCAGAATAAAAGGATGGAATTGGCAGGACAAAATCACAAACTCATAGAATTATGGAAATGTACCAGTCAAATACCAGTGGATAAAGAAATACAGCGATGACGATGGCGCTGGATAGGACACACCCTGCGGAAGCCAACTGAGAGTATTACACAACAGGCCCTTTTTTCGAATCCCCAGGGGAAAAGACAAAGAGGAAGACCAACAAATTCTTGGAGAAGACACAGAATCAGAGATGAAGATGATGAGGAAGACATGGAATGATCTTAAAAGAATGGCAAGAAACAGAACGACTTGGAAAGTGTTTATTGAAGACCTTATATCTACAAGGAGTTGAAAGGTAGAAGAAGAAGATATTACCATATATTCTTTATCATATGCCTTGCTGATATTTGCTATGCATTATGTGACAAGTCTATTTATATTCTCAAATTTAGTAAGTAACACATAAAGCGATTAAGAACACAGCGGAGGAGAAAACTGTGGAGAATTTTAAATTAAAATTTAATAAATGAATTCAATAAAACATTGCATACCTTATGATCCTCAAAACATCTCATAAATTGATGAGCAGTAACACAGTTAGGACATAGCAGATTTTCACAAGTTCTGCATCTGGCAACAGCATTGTCTCCTGCCTTGCAACTTGTACAGCCAATCTAAGAATGATAAAATAAATGTCATAATTATCATGAGGTGAGGGGAAGACTGAATATAAACTTATGACTGCTTTCACTGGAGAAAAAAATTCTAACAAAAAGCAGCTATTGTCTAACAAAAATATCAGGGCCAGCCAAAGGCTATAGGAAATGTCTTGAACAATTGTAATGATAACAGGCACTGAGACTGATGGTGCAAAAGAGTGAAACAACTCATAATGCAAACTAAGAACTATAAGCATATTACTAAACTAGATAAAATTACTTCAAAATGCACTTTAATATCCTCATAAAAGTGCAATTACAGAATTATGCTGATAAAACAACTGTCATCCAGCACCAACAAAGAACTTAAAACAAATAAAGGACAAAGGTATGTTTCAGCAATTGGAAAAATCCACGAAACAATGTTGATCATACCACTGTCCCTTATTTGTCACTCGCATGGGAAGTGTCCATTCATAATAAATATTTATTTATTTACTACTACTATTGTCTTCAACATTTCAACAAGCTAAATCTGAGAATAATTGTAGACAGGTCTTCATCATAAATACTAAGGTACATAAGTTCATGAATATAAAGTAAATTATGTAATTATAACATCAGAAAAAAATGTGTTTGTTAAAGAATAGGATTAAAGATCACAAAAAAAAAGATTATGCATTACCATTATATTCAAGCAACAATAAGAAATCACAAATTAATCCACAACGTGGGGCAATCGAATCACTTAAATGGACAGCTGACTTCATGAGAGTCTGGAATCCTACTCTGATTGAGTCTTGATCGCAGCGAGAGAGAGAGCATCCACAATAACACAGAGAAGATACAGAACATCTGATTTTAAATTTAAAGTTAGCAAAAATAATGAACACTTAAGATCAAAATATGTAATGCTCTTAATCAATTAATCTGTTAACCATTTTTTTTATTTTGAGTTACATCGTATCGTCATCATGATGTTAATGGAATTCAAATTTTTACGATGCCAAGTTTTTGTGACAAAAATTTTGTAATGTACAATATAATATGTCTATCAGTGGTGTCACAGGTAATATTTATGATACATGCATGTATACATTTGCTGATTTGAGTGCTGGAAAATATTAAAGTTAAATTTGTATGGAACATTTTAAAAGTAAACTGACAACAAAGTCTAGAACAGTGATACAATTAAATGACTTCTGACTAGTTCATTATAACTCATTGATTTGTGCTTGTTTCAAATTTAACAGTGGATTCTGAAGGAAAACTTATATATATTAATTATACTGGATGTGACTGCCAAGTTAGGCTGTAATAGAATTAAATGTTTTTATGTTTTTTTCATTCAGCATGTTGTTAAGTATTTTTACCCTTGTATTGAAGATGGTTGTATTGAAGGTGTTAACCTCAGATGGTAGATGTCACACAGAGGTGAGATGCAGAATGGCTCAGTGAAAAGCAGCTTTCCAAAAAATGAGGAAGATACTATGCAATCTATTTTTGACAATAACAACACGAAAAGAGTTCTTAAATGTTATGTAGAGCCAGTCTTAACATATGGATGCGAATCACGGACAATATAACAACAGACAAGAAAATCACTGGAGTCTGTAGAGATGTGGTTTTACAGAAGAATGTCGAGAATACTATGAACAACTAAGAAGAGTAATGAAAACGCTCCGAAAGAGGCCAATGCAAAAAGATAGCTAATTTCCAATATTAGGAAGAAACAATCATCAATTTTTTAGCCATGTAATGAGTAGGGAACAGCTGAAATATATTGTGACAACTGGGAAAATTGAGGGACAAAGAGATAGAGGGAAGCAAAGATAAAAGATACCAGACAGCTTAAGAGAATGGCTAGGCAGAAGGTCAACAACAGAAATGATAAATAACTGTCGAGATCAAAAGTGTGGAGAGACATGATCACCTACGCCAGCAGGCCCGGTACTTAATGAAGATGGATTTAGCATTGGTGAATGAAACAATTGTGCTGATGAAGATCTTGTGCATTTGACAAAAATAATTAAACAGCATGTATTTTGATTTCTCAACGGCTCAGCTTCTTTAGCAATTATCAGTCCATTCCTTCACAGATCTTTGCTGTGCTTTTCTAGTGAATGCTAGTGCTTAATTGTAGCACATGGACTCTGTGCCTGTACCAACAATACATACTGGTCTACCACAATCCCCAGTGCTGTTAAACAGTCACAATGTGAAATCATAGGCAAGCAGATCACTAGTCCAGGTAGCAAATGTCTTATACAATGTTTAGATGTATATCCAGGGAAGTGACATTGCCAGAGAATTTCAGTCAAAAAGTGGTCATGTACGCAGGTGGTGCAGAAGCACTGCTCAGACAAAGGCCGGTGAAATTTGAATCTCTTGAAACATTTATATTGTCAATGCACCAACACAAAGTCTGTTCAAAGGTTGTGGAGAAGACCAAAGCAATTAAGTATCTAGGAGTACTGTTTTCATCAGCCCTGCTTTTAGCAAGCAGACAGACCAAATATTTGTCTGTCCTACATAACGTAGAGAGGAATATAATATTTCTTTGGATAGTAAAATAATATCTCTTAATGGGAAGGTACAAAACATGTATGACCAAACTTGGAAATGTACAAAACATACCTGGCCAAACTTTTGTTGATTGCTGCCCTTAGAAAGTTTGAGACATCAATGTGTGGTTTGACAGGTGATATAAAAAAAAAAAAAAGACAAGTGAAATGATTACTCAAAAGAATGTTAAGGAAGTTAAAAGCTGATCAATGGGAAAGAGGTCTCAGAAGTTTATGGGTCAATGGACAAGACCACCAAAGCATGAATTATATGTAAAGTAAAATACACCAATATACATATTAACACTAGATTACGAAACTATCATAAAAATTATGATTTCAAAAATATAAATTCTTATAAATCAATAGTTTCCAGCATGCACATGCTCCTTCTTGCCAAGTAACTTCCTAATTGTTCACACCAGTGACCTATTATGCGTCACTGTAACCATAAGTTTTTTTTAAAGAATACAACCACTGCGTCATGAAACAATATGATACTATCATAATAGTTTTTTGTAATTTGTATGACTTTACAACACGATGTCAGCAAGTCTATCAGAAAAATTATGCCAATTGAACAGAATGCTGACAATATGAGGCTGGTCACATAAAAAAAAGTTTGTGATGTGTCCATCAAAATAAAAATTAAAAATTTGCATTTCCCCTTTTTTTTTTACACACACATACACAAAAGAAAAAAATAAGTATGTCATGCACATGTCAACATTTGTCCTGGCTGTTCTCAATTGTTTAAATTACTTTTTAAACTGTAGTTCTTCCAAGCTATAATTCTTCAAAAGATTTGTACCGAATGGTCAACAACAATTTTATTTCTCATGCTATGCAGGGTTTTCTTTGAGTGATAAATGTTACTTAAGTTGTATAATAATGTAATTCACAGTGAAGTATTGTAATCTATGGTTAAAGCGCACATCTGAAATAAAAGCACATCAAGAACTAAAAGGAAGAAAAACATAAAATTACTCCATGGTGGTTAACTTTTTAATCCAAGCAGTTTTTAACTAAAGAAATTGTCAAAAATGTACTCACCTGTTTTTTATCCCCTCTATCTGATTCAATCATGTCTTCTAAAACAGTGTCTGACAGCAAGCCAGCAATGCCCTTGTCAGGTAACCTTGTCTTCTGTTCACAAACAGGGCACTTGATGACATCCATCATCCATTCCTTAGCTAACGGGCTACTTGGCAATATATTTTCTTCTTCTTTTTCATTTTCCAGCTTTTTATTTAGGCATTCTTCACAAAATTCATGAAGACAAGACAATATCTTTGGAGCCTTCATTTTATTCTCACACACATGACAGATATCAAAGGACTGATCTTCTTCAAGGGCACCATCTAAATCACTTAAGTCATTACCAGTTAATGTCACATCAATGTTTGGAGATTTGGTGTCTTCCATTTCTGTAATTATTTCTAAAATTCCCTGAAATGCAAATAAAGTGATGTACAAGAAATAAGATTAGGTAATATGTTAATCCATTCAAAATGTTCACAAAGAATGAAACAAATGGCTGTTTTCAGTGGTGTGTATCTTAGATACATATATCACAGAACAAGTATTGGTCGTTTCAAATCTAAATGTTCACGATTAACATGAAATATCTCCTCTTTCCCTGCACTTACAAACTTGATTTTTTGCATCTGGCCTTGTTTTTCCAAGGTCCCACCGATTTCACAAAATTTAATGATGTAGGAAGTATGCTTCATCATGTAGCAGCACTTTCCTTTGATCTCAGTGAATTTACGGATCTTTTTGCTCCTGGAGAAAATAATTTACCGTACATTAATGGAAATCAGCTTCTCGACATAGGCGTCTCTACACAACTTGAAAGTTGGAGGCGTTTATCAACTGTTTACTTTCTATTGTTTACTTTCTTTAAAATACTATGAGAATGTCAATGTTATAGCCTTTACAGACGGTCTAAAACAAATCAGCGTATAAACAGTTCCATTAATGAAAACTATTTAAACAATATACAACAAAGAATACATTTAAAAAAGTAATTATCCGTTGCGAGCGATAACGAGCATGACATATCAAGCAAAGTTATTGTTTATGGGTACGCATGTGACTAAAGAGTCCGATGTAAGCACGGGATCCTCTTCACTGTAAAGAGCTACATTGTTCGTTTTATGTCTTTCCATGTGACTTTCATTATTTTACGTAAACAAGACATATGAAAGTGATTTAGTTTCTTTGCATGCCTGCAGTACACATATCAAGAATCTTTACATTTTCAAAACGTTATCAACTTTAGCTAAAGATTGATCATGCGGACATATAAAAACGTCCATTATTATTTCATTTATTCTGAATCAGAGGAGTCTAACATATTGATTACTAATCTGGGCTGAACGAACGATAGTCCATCTTTTTTCCAATAGTCATTTTCTTCTTTTAAGACATGATCTTCACATTTGCACCAAAAATCTTTGTCAATCTGTGATAGAGCAGCATATGTCAGTCCTTTTATATCGCATAGTTTAAAACTTGTATTCTCAGCTGCCACCTGCCCTTTAATTTTTGCCCAAACGAGTTCAATGGGGTTTAATTGTGGATGATAAGGGGGCAGTCTCAAGCACGTATGACCATGCTGTTGAATGATTTTGTCTATTTGGAATACTTTGGTCTTTTGCCATTTCTTAACAAGTGACAGTAATTCAGGTTTCAAAAATCCCTCGTTAAATGGAATTCCTTCCTTTCTTAGCCAAATCTTTATAACATCTTTTGTACTGGTAGATGTAGGAATTTTGTCTTCTTCTGCCACAGCGTTGTGGTACGACGCGTTGTCCATTACCAGACAGGATGGTCTGTCTAGAATTGGAAGAAGACCAATCTCTAAATATATCCACTCTCTAAATATATGGCCATTCATCTCGGTGTGATAGTCCCTGTTGTCAGTATAATTAGAGGTGAATATAAGTTCTGCATTTTTCACCAACCCTTCTTTTCGGCTGCCTGCATGTGCCATTATAATACGCTGTCCTTTTCCAGTGGGTACACATCTTTTAATACTTCCATCTGATAACTGCCATTCCTTTGCACTTGTATGGTGAGAATTTATCCAAGATTCATCTAGAAATACAATATCATAACCTTGGTTACGCATTTCCCGTACTTCACGTAAATATTTACTCCTCATAGAAACTAAGTGCGGCTTCTCGCAGATGACATTTCTACCACTATCGTACTTTCTAAACGTAAAACCGATGCTTCTAACAGTTCTCCATAATGTTGTTTTCGACACAACAATGTCATTTTCTGCTCTCAGTCGAATTTTCAGTTTTCTTAAAGTCACAGTTTCTTTGGAATCGAACATTTTACAAATTGCTCTTCTAATCACTTCCTTGTCAGGGTGTCCGGTTAGCGCAATCGATAGGCGGTTGGCTTACCACGGCAACAGCCGGGGTTCGTACCCTGGCGAGGACACCTGGGTTTTACTAATTCCCTAAAAATTAGTACCTCTGAAGTCGGAGTAAATCTGCCTGCATGGCGAGGGGCATCCTGTAATGGGATAAAACAGACTTTACACGCAAAATTCAGTCCCACAAAATTGAGTGGGTGGGACTTCGTCAGAGGTCAAAGCTGACGAAAGCGAACGAACGAACTTCCTTGTCAAAACTATCTACTACTTTCTTTCTTCCTAGCGTCCTAGTCTTGATTGAACTGGACACTCCGTTAGCTTTAAGCACTTGTTTGAAAAAGCGTTTGCTTATACCCAATGCGTGAATAGTTCTCTTTTCTGGCTTTGAGATGCTTCGATACAGTTTTCCACGCTTAGCTTCTATGCAAAAATATTTATACACCTTTATTGCCACTGATTGCAATGTAAGGAACTTTACTTTTATACCCATTGACTAACAGATCACAAATTTAACGAAATTACCCAATAATTAGGATACGCCGTTGCACATAAATCACAACAAAACGACAGGAAATGGGATGCACCGGATATAAAATTATAACTATGACGCGTTTTATGTGTTTTTTAGTGCTTAAAACAGGGAAATTGGCGCGCATTACGTTCATGATGACAAGTCCGTGGGTGCTCACTCATATGAAGCGGTAATTCCTCCAAATATATGGTTTTACCAAAATGCCTTAAATTTGTATACTTCAAATAAAGAATATTTAAAACTATACGTTTGTTGGTGAGGAAATGAATGTACTTCTTGGGACCAAAAAATCACAAGACCATATGCAAAATTTCAGCATTATCAATCAATTGGTTGCAGAGATATGGAATTTTAAACACCTTCAAAATATTTTGAAACGACCTATAGCTTACATCATTACTTTTCATTATCCCATTAAAAAAGCCCATGTACAAAATACTGTATAGTAGATATTTCAATCCAGTCAATCTATCTATAATCACATGAAATGTGACTAGAGGTCATCCTTTGTTTTTCAATGATTTATTATAAATTATTATTTCTTCCCCATATGCCTGATAACACCTATTCATTATCTTCCCATAAAATTTGTTAAAAAGCATATTATATATGCACTGTTGTCGTTTACAACAAAATCATATAGTTTATTTGTGCCTATTGGTCCAACCCATGAGACTTCATGCAAATCATAATTTATGGCTACCACATTCGCTTTGATCCTTACCTGTTTCCAGATGCAATACTAGAAGATGAAGTAGGAACTTGATCAGCTGTTACCTCATATCCTTAACTTTCCCTACTTTAAGCTATGAGTCAATGGCCACTTTCAGGTTACTAATGTCAATGGGTATCTTTCTTGCCCCTCTCATTATTATCAAATGTGATTATCATTCATGAACAAAATCAGTGATCAACTATCTCTGATTTGAAGTTCAATGTTTATTCTCTATTTCATGTCCACTGAAGAATAAGGAGTGCTGAAACTAGTTGTGAAAAAAACTGGTACTTTTAACATTGAGTTTACATATTCAGTTATATTTATAAAACAATAAGGTAACTGAAACTAAAACAGTCATTGTGGACTGGTTATATTTTAGGTTTTTTTTTTAATTTGATGATGATCACAGAAGTGACAGTTGTGTTTACAATAACAAAATGGAATATATGTTATCTTTTGATCTGATCATCATAACTTTCATTTCTATTTCAGAAAACTGTTTTCTTTAACAGTTAAAGCCAATCTGCAACAAACAATAAATTTCTCCGCCGTTCCAACCTGTCAAATTTTAAAGATATTATTTTAAAGAGCTTTGTTTGGGAGATGAGATTCGGATGATTACGCTGGCACGGGCGGTTGAGCAATTATGGATTTTAATTTGTTTGCAGTGAATGAGTGATACCGGGACCGGGGCCTTCCATAACCAAATATTTTAAAAAGATTTTATAGATGCTTACAAATTCATTTCTTGGTTCTAGAATTGGTACACTGACAAGATTTTTTTTAAGATATCAGAATGAGTAGATAAATTGTACTGTACAAGTTCAATGGGAGAAAGACAGACAACTACAGTGAAACTTGTTACCAAAAAAAATTAATGATCAGACCAGGTGAGCAATAGCTCTTTCATATATTATACAATTGTAATATATCATGAATAAAGTTACTTTACTTAAAGTTAAGTTACTATTATTTAACTTAGTAAGACTTAGCTTAAGTTATTGTAGTAAGTACTACACTTTTTACTATTTATTGAAATAGAAAGTGACCAAACCAAATACCAAATTATTAAAATATAGAACATTTTATTACCTATGAATACATCACTACTACCCTTAAAAATTATTAAATTACTATTACTCTTATTCTTATAAATTACTTTACATTCCACTTGGCATCACTTGGTTTATCATCATAATTAAACAATTTTTTTTTTTAAATGATGCATTGTACTCAGTAAGTTGAGTAAGTACTGTCTGTGTACTGTGAGTGTGACAACAGTGTCACAGTTATACACAGTTGTAGAGTAGCATAGCACACCACACAGCACAGTGGTGCACACTTATCACAATGAATCATACACTAAAAAAAGCAGTAACTTAGTAGTAGCTACCAAGCCAAAAGTACTTCTACTTCTTAATTTTTAATAAAGCTATTTAAATAATATTTTTATAATAATATTTAATTACTATTACTTACTTCAATTTTAAAAATTGCATCATGATGTCATGTCAAAGTCAATGTGAATCAACAATAACTAACTTCTGTTACTGAGTAAACTAAGTTACTGAGTGTTACTTGCTTTCTTATTATTATTACATTTGCTACTACTACTACCTAATAATAATAATATAATTTAATAATAATTATGAAGAACCCACTGCTTACTACACTACTACTAAAACTAAAATTATAAATTTATAATAAAATACTTAAAAATGTAACAACAAATTTGTCTTTTATTATCATTTTCTTTTCTGAATTGAGTACTTGCATGAAAATGGTTATTGCAACTTGTGACCATCGAATTCTATTAAAGTTTATTCAAAAAAAAAAAAAAACCAAACCCAAGTCATGGTGGCGAAGCATATTCAATGAAACACATAATTTAATTTGACTGAGAATAGTAAGAATGATTGGGTTGTTTTCGTGAAGATCAACAAGGAAGGTCAATGAAAACTATACTAATTTTTACAACAAAACTAAATATTTCAGTGTAAAAGCTTTGCATAAACTATCATAAACCTTACCTGGAATGTTATGTATCACAAATAAATTACGAATAATCTTCTAGTATTGCAAATTACCAAAAAGAACTGCTGCAAATTTATTACAGTGTTCTTCCCGCCATCTTGGTTCGTTCCAATATAACCGTTTAGACATGCGCAGTGAGACTACAGCATAACGTCTATCGGGGCTGCCAACTTTGAAAATATGTCTCTATGTAATCTAGATAACACTCGTTAAAGTCGCTAGACACATTCACCACCCATATTCACACAAAAATATTTTATCTCTATATACAAGAAAAAAAATATTTTTAAAAGTCATTAAAAATGAATTAATTGAAAATCTATTTTTTTTAAAAACCGGTTGGCGTAGGCCACCATGTCCCTCCACAATCTTCTATCTACAATCTACAGTGAATCTTATCAATTCTGTTGTCTGTTTTTATGCCATGACACCAAGCTATCCAGAATTTTCTCACTTTGTCATCCGCGATCTTTTTCCCTGTATTTTTACAATTGTAACCAAGTATTCCAACTTTCCTCTTCTCGTGATGTGCCCGAAAAATGTTGATTGTTTTCTTTTTCCCTGATGTTCTTTTATGAGTTTCCTTTTTGTGTTGGTCTCATTTTGAGAAATTTCACCTTGGTCTTTTCAGCTGTCTAAGGCACTTTCAACATTCTTCTGAGAAATCCCATCTCTGTGGCCTCTAATCGTCTTTTCATTTGTTTGTTTAATGTTTATGATTCGCTTCCATGGGTCACAACTGACTCTATATAGCACTGATAAACTCTCTTTTTCACTTCTATTCACAAAGACTTGTTGCTTAAGACGTCTTTCATTTTCTGAAATGCTATTTTTGGCTGAGCTATTCTGCTTTTTATTTCAGTGGTACATTATCTGTCTGATATTATTATTGCGCCCAAGTAATTGAAACGTTGCACTTGTTTAAGATTTATCCTTTTTATTTTTATACTACATGATAATGATGGTGATTGTTTGTTCAATATGACACTCACTTCTGTTTTATTACAATTCAGACTATGCCCCTATTGTTGCATTCTTTTACAATTATGTCTATCATTACTTGTAGTTCATTCTCTGTCTCTGTGTCATCCGCATATCGCAAACTGTTTATGTTGTGCCCGTTGCTTCAATTCATTTTATGTCTACTATTGATCTCATAATATTTTCGCTGTAAAACAAATCTGGCGACAGAACACGGCCTTGACTTACTCCTTTTATATATTGGAACTGTCCTGTTTGGTTGCTAATACTTAGAATAATTATTTCAAATCAGCCATAAGAAATGGAACAGGCAAATAATTAAGAGACATAAGAAACAATTTAAAAAGAGCCGGTTCAGAGCAAGAAAATTCACCATCATTAAGAACCCTGCCTAACGAAAGAAGGTGATCATATCTCTTCACAACTTTCTGTTATTGTTTATAAAAATATGTTATTGACTATAAACTATTAGTTATTGGTTATGGAAGGCCTCGGTATCACTGCAAACGAATTAAAATCTACAATTGCTCAACCGCCCGTGCCAGTGGAATCATCCGAATTACTAACTCATCTCCCAAACAAAGAAAGGCAACTGTAGTTCCCATCGTAGCAGTCTCAGCACACGCCAAAAGACATAAGGCGAAACCGCGCAGAAAGTGAACACAGCCAATTGTTCCCTGTCATACGATATCATCATTCATCGTAAACAAATGGAATATCGAAAAATGATCGAAACGGATGAGACACACAGCTCACGGTGTGCACAGAGCACTTAACACAGTAGCTCCTGCAACAATCCGGACTTGGAATATGGGGAAACTGCAACAAGGAACACTTTTCAGACATAGCCTTCAATGGTTTCTGCCGCCTATCCACCATATACCGGAATTTCACGTCCTCCCGAAAATGATGATCGTCATATTGAGAACAAAAAATGTATAGCGCTTGATGATGTTAGGACATCGTTATTGGCTGCAACCGAACATATAAACACACAGTTAGTCGTCGAATTATCCCCGTCACATATCAAGCAACAGACCGTACGGTTAGCGTACAACGAACAAAACCGTTTCAGGTTTTAAGATTTTACCGCCAGACGTAAATGTTACAATTGGTTTCTTTTCCCTTTCATAATAAAATGATTCTGTTATATATTCTTGCCATCTATTGATTATATTTTTGTTGTCTGCGTTTTTATTTTTTGTTGTTAGAAATATATCCAGTTTCTGTGGCTTTTTTATGTTTACTAGTCATTCTCTTTATTTATGTATGCATCCCTCTTAAATCTTTTTTTTTTGTTCCATAGTTTAGATTTCTAGACATCTTTGGCTGGGCCAGTCTTCTTTTGCATATTTCATTTTCTATTTCCTTGTATGGGGCAGTGTTCTTCGCCTGTCTTATTTCTTCCAATTTTTTTCCAAGATGGTGTCAGATATCCATTTTTGTTCTTTTCCTTTTGGCTAAGATATCGCAAGTTTCTTGTATGCTTTTTGTTATGCATTGCCAATTGGTTGTAACTTTTTCATCAGGACTTTGTCTCATGTACTGCTCAATCCCCTGGAACAAATACGAGAGTGCCGCCCCTTCCCCAATCAGATGAATATGGTAGATGTGTTGTAGGGTAGTTTTATTTGTATCTTCTAGTTCCTGTGTCAACACATAAACCATGGTGACTGGACTTATTAGTACACCCACTAAAGACCAGAATGGTCCTGATTCAATTCTCATATGTGACAATTTTTCTTTTAAAGACCAACACAACTTTGAGATTCAACCAGCCTCTGAAAATGGGTACCAGGTATTATTTCTAAGAATATTGAGGTGGGCTGTGGTGATACTGATAAGATCACCATTACATCTCCTATTGAAGCTTGTACATGCCAATACATCCATACTGATGGTACAGTCAAGATAGCAATAAATAATAACTGGCATAGATGATCATGATTGGGAATGCTTCAACAAATAAAACAGGGTATTAGGCATGGTTGTGTGCTGTCACCAGATTTGTTTAATATTTATAGTGAGAATAATTTAAGATCCATAAGGAGCATGCTTGGAATAACAATCGGAGGTCATAATATAAATAATCTAAGGTATGCTAATGATAGGGGTGTCCGGTTAGCGCAATCGATAGGCGGTTGGCTTACCACGGCAACAGCCGGGGTTCGTACCCTGGCGAGGACACCTGGGTTTTACTAATTCCCTAAAAATTAGTGGGAGCCGCGATAGCTCAGTGGTTAGTGAACTGGACTACTACGGACAAGGGGTAGGGTTCGATCCCAACCGACGGCTCCGGGTTCACCCAGCCTTAAAATGGGTACCGGATTTTTTCTGGGAAAGTAAAGCAGCACGGGCGTAATACCGACCACATTACCCCAAAAATCATGTGCTGAAGGTCTGTAAAATATAGGGTCACTAACACCATATTTCCCTATACGCCACTTGGCGTGACGGGGGGTACTTTACTTTTTTTACTATGCTAATGATAGAGTCTCAATCGCCAAGAGTAAAAATGAGTTACAAGAAATGTTAGACATTATAGTGAAAGGAAGCAAGGAAGCAAAAATAAAAGTCTCAGCCTTAATAGCAAAAAGACAGAAGTAAAGGTAACAACAAAGAAAAAGACATCACCTCAGTGCAAAATAAAGACAAGTGGAACAATAATAAAACAGGTAAATGAGTTTAAATATTTGGGAACTTTGTTAACCTCAGACGGAAGATGTACAACAGAGGTGAGATGCAGAATGGCTCAGGCATAAGCAGCTTTCCAAAAAATGAGGAAGATGCTATGCAATGCATTTTTGACAATAGAAACACGAAAATGAGTTCTTAAATGTTATGTAGAGCCAGTCTTAGAATACAGATGTGAATCATGGACAATAAGACAACGGACAAGAAAATCACTGGAGGCTGTAGAAATGTTGGTTTACAGAAGAATGTTGAGAATACCATGGACAGCTAAGAAAAGTAATGAAAATGTTATGAAAGAGGTCAAAGCAAAAAGAGAGCTAATTTCCAATATTAGGAAGAAACAATCATCAATTTTTGGGCATGTAATGAGAAGGGAACAGCTGCAATATATTGCAACAACTGGGAAAATTGAGGAATGAAGAGATAGAGGGAAGCAAAGAGAAAAGATACCAGACAGCTTAAGAGAATGGCTTGGCAGAAGGTCTACAACAGAAATGATAAATAACTGTCTAGATCAAAAGTTGTGGAGAGATATGACCACCTACGCCAGCAGGCCCGGTACTTGATTATGATGAGATGATCATGTCTTTCCACAACAATCTGTCTCTACAATTATCAATTCCGTTGCTGACCTTCTGCCAAATTGTTTTCTTAAACTGTCTGGCATCTCTTCTCTCATTTTTCTCCACTGTATATTCCAACTGCACCCTTCCCATTACATGCTCTAAAAAATGATAGTACTTTTCTGATGTTGGAAATACAGCTTTTTTTACATTTTTACTTTGACTTCTTTAGAACATATATTTTTATTTAGCTGCACATTACATTCTCAAACCTTCTATAAAACACATTTTGTAGCTTCCAATTATTTTCTTGTCTAGAATTCACTTCCTTATGACAAGACTGGTTCTACATAACACATAGGAACTCTTTCTTTTATTTCTATTGTATAATGCCTTAATGCCATCTCACTTTACTTTTCAATGTGAAATAACATGTATTTTCATTCATTGTGATGATTACCTCTATCCTTTTGCTCTCCAGCACTATAATGTTTTCATGTAACTCATTTTCATTCTAAGTGATTAAGTCAGTGTATATTATCATGCCTCAGGTTACTTATATTTTACCACCAACTGATATTCCAAGCATGTCCTTCATGGATCTTAGTATAATCTCACCATACATATTGATAAATCTGATGACAGTACACAACCCCACCTACAAATATAATCAAAATAAAAGGAACACAATGCCCAGTCAATTTATCAACATCCTATTTTTGCTTTTTAGTCATTGGTATATACAAATATATAATAAATATTTCAATTTCATTTCAATTCATTGAATTTTAAAATAAATAGTACCTGATTTTCTATCTATCTATCTATCGTCCTTTCGAGCCAAAGACGGCACATAGGGCAGAACCACAATCTCAAAAACAGAAACCTTGCATGCCAAAGTGGCACATATTGCAGAGATCACTGCTCTAAAATATATGGCACTGTTTCCATAACAATACTTTTTACAATGACAGCTTGTCAAGCCTTCGATCAACCTCTTTAGTCGCCTCTTACGACATGAAGGTCACAGTGTCACTATTCTTTACTTCCCTCATAATGAGGCCCCGGTAACACCTGCTTTTAGGCACGCAATAATAACTTGAATCAATCTCAAGTGGCCCCCAAAAATATATCTTCACAGACAAATGTAGAAAACTTTAACTATTTTCATTAATAATATTTCATAAACATAAAACAAATCTATCATCATTTCTTTCTTCATCAGAAAAGGAATTTTGAGTCACACCAGTAGTATACAATGTTGTATTTGCCCCGTATTGTGGCGCTAAATTAACAAAGATATATAGGGCGGCGCGCGGCGCGCCTTTCGCGCGAAATGTACACGAGAGACAAGGGGAGTTAACCATGCCATTTCGTGTCCGGATGTTGACCTATAGTCCCGGTGACCGCGGAAGTGCCCTGTTTATGTCTGGTGTGTGCTGACTTTGGAGTTCTTTATGTACTTGATCGTTAGTGATAGGTTAGTAGATTATATAACATCTAGGAAAAACGAGCAATATAAAACAGAAGACAAAATATATATTTTATTCTTTTATTAGCTCAATAGGTGTATAACATACATTGATATTATATATCATTACAAACATAGTCAGTACATTGAGTAAATATATAGCACAAGTATAACAATTATTTATAGCTATGTAGTTGGGTGTCAGCTTAACGTTGTACCATAAATGAAGCATAAGGGTGAAACAGTTAGAGATTACTGGTTAGTCTAAGCTGGTAGTGTAAATATGTTCCTCGGTGTTAGTGGTTCGCTATCTCTCTCTCTCTCTCTCTCTCTCTCTCTCTCTCTCTCTCTCTACTATTCCTGCCTAGATTTCCCTCCATTGAAACACTTACTCATTCTCTCCATTTATCCCTATCATCGCGCCTTCCTTCTCTCTCTCTCTCTCTCTCCCCTATCCTCTCTTAGACTTCTAACCTATCAGTCCACCCTCCTCCTCTCCCTTTAGCTCCCCCGCCCGCCCTCATATTTTTAGCGTCCATCCTATTGTAACACTTGATTATTCTCACCATTAATACATAGCATCTCACCTTCTTTCTCATAGGCTTCTCTCTCTCGCTCTCTCTCACGCTCTTCTAACCCCGACTAGACTTCTCTCCTACCATTCCACCTTTCTTCCTCTCTCTCTCTCTTTACCTCGCCTAGCGTTCCACCTTCATTCGTATTTTTACCTTACCACCAGTGTAACACATTAATAACATTGAATATCAATTGCAAAAAGACTTGAAATATTTACTTTTTAAAGAACCAATAAGATAAACATATGAAAAACGAAGGAATAATACACTCGACAAGGCTTAACAGACGTACTTTATACACATCACCATTAATACAACTGAAATTCCTTTAATGATAACCTATCACATCGTTATGAGCTAAGAGAAAAACAGAAAAAAAAAAATTCAACTTACACCGTAAAATATTCCACTACAACACAGACCGCTAGACTGAACAGTACTATGAAAATAAACGGCCGTGAATCAAGCGCGCTTATAACACGAAGTCTCACATCCGACTAGTTTAAATATAATCTGGTAAATAAAAGTTAGGAGACAAGGGCAGAAACCTAGGAGGCAAGGGCAGAAACCTAGGAGGCAAGGACAGAAACCTAGGAGGCAAGGACAGAAACCTAGGAGGTAAGGGCAGAAACCTAAGAGGCAAGGGTAGAAACCTAAGAGGCAAAGACAGAAACCTAGGAGGCAAGGACAGAAAACTAGGAAGCAAAGGCTGAAAACAAGGAGGGAAGATCAGAAATCTAGGAAGCTGTGTTAGAAAACAAGGAGGGAAGGTCAGAAACCTAGGAGGCAAGGTCAGAAACCTAGGAGGCAAGGTCAGAAACCTAGGAGGCAAAGGCAGAAACCAAAGAGGCAAGGGCAGAAACCTAGGAGGCAAGGTCAGAAACCTAGGAGGCAATGTCAGAAACCTAGGAGGCAAGGGCAGAAACCAAAGACACAAAGGCAGAAACCAAAGAGGCAAGGGCAGAAACCTAGGAGGCACCTCGATGGACAGCTAGACAACGGAAGAAGCAGAGATTATCATTGTAAACTTTAGAATGGGAATCGGTTTGAAGGATATTATTACCTTGATTTGATGCAATGTAGTGTGGGATATCTAGCAGACACCCTATAGGATAATCTTGAAGTTTATAAACATAAACACTCGTACTGACTAAGGCTTCCAAGGTGTATTTGGTTGTCTCCCTATTTTTGTCTGTATAACATAATATATCACTTTCATTTAATCTATCGATATACGTTTCAAAGTCATTTCTGTTGTTAACTAACAAGGGTTTGTCTAACCCTGTCGCGTTATTTGAGCTTGCGTGAAAGTAACGCAGCCCCTGTGTATAGGCCAAATCGCAAACATTTTACCCCAGAACACAAAAAAATTTAGGCTCATACTCAAAATGTTGATCCCAAAACCATAAAAATCTACTCCCATTCTCATACTAGTTAGACACATCGAACAGATAGTTACATCCAAAGTCCCAAATAGTTAGGCCAAATCACTAACATTTTACCCACAGAACACAAAATATAGGCTCATACGCAAAAAATCGACCTCAACACCCTAAAAAGGTACTCACATAGTCATACTAGTTAGACACATCGAACAGATAGTTACAGCCAAAGTCCCAAACAGAGTGGCCATATCACTAACATTTTACCTCCAGAACACAAAAATTTAGGCTCATACTAAAAAAGTCGACCTAAAAATCCAGAAAAAGCTACTCACATAGTCATAATAGTTAGACACATCGAACAGATAGTTACATCCAAAGTCCCAAATAGTTAGGCCAAATCACTAACATTTTACCCACAGAACACAAAAATATAGGCTCATACGCAAAAAAATCGACCTCAACACCCTAAAAAGGTACTCACATAGTCATACTAGTTAGACACATCGAACAGATAGTTACAGCCAAAGTCCCAAACAGAGTGGCCATATCACTAACATTTTACCTCCAGAACACAAAAATTTAGGCTCATACTAAAAAAGTCGACCTAAAAATCCAGAAAAAGCTACTCACATAGTCATAATAGTTAGACACATCGAGTCGAAAGTTATATTCAAGCGACCTCAACACCATAAAAAAGGTACTCACATAGTCATACTAGTTAGACACATCGAACAGATAGTTACAGCCAAAGTCCCAAAAAAAAAAAAGTTTGGTCAAATCGAAACTATTTTACCCACAGAACACAACAATGTAGGCTCATACTAAAAAAAATCGACCTCAACACGATAAAAAGGTACTCACATAGTCATACTAGTTAGACACATCGAACAGATAGTTACATCCAAAATCCCAAATCACTAACATTTTACCTCCAGAACACAAAAATTTAGGCTCATACTAAAAAAGTCGACCTATAAACCATAAAAATCTACTCACATAGTCATACTAGTTAGACACATCGAACAGATAGTTACAGCCAAAGGCCCAAACAGAGTGGCCATATCACTAACATTTTACCTCCATAACACAAAAATTTAGGCTCATACTAAAAAAGTCGACCTAAAAAGCCAGAAAAAGCTACTCACATAGTCATAATAGTTAGACACAACGAGTCGAAAGTTATATTCAAGGTCCAAAAAAAACCCCGTTATTTTAGACATCCCCACTGCAAAAAATTACATAAAAAACCACTTTTAGGATTTTACCCCCTTAGCATTTTTGAGGGTTACGCCCATTAAATCAATACCGACCACATTACCCCAAAAATCATGTGCTGAAGGTCTGTAAAATATAGGGTCACTAACACCATATTTCCCTATACGCCACTTGGCGTGACGGGGGTACGCCCATTAAATCGGTAAAAAAAATCGTAATTTTAGCACGTAGGCTTACCTAAAACTTTATTTTAGACATCCCCACACCAAAAATTTACTTAAAAATCACTTTTGAGATTGTTACCCCCTTACCATTTTTGAGGGTTACGCCCATGGAATCGATAAAAATCGTAAATTTAGCACATAGGCTTACCTAAAACTTTATTTTAGACATCCCCATTGCAAAAATTTACATTAAAAACCACTTTTAGGATTTTACCCCCTTATCATTTTTTGAGGGTTACGCCCATAGAATTGATAAAAATCGTAAATTTAACACGTAGGCTTACCTAAAACTTTATTTTAGACATCCCCACACCAAAAATTTACTTAAAAAGCACTTTTGAAATTGTAACCCCCCTTACCATTTTTGAGGGTTACGCCCCTGAAATCGATAAAAATCGTTAATTTAGCACGTAGGCTTACCTAAAACTTTATTTTAGACATCCCCACACCAAAAATTTACTTAAAAATCACTTTTGAAATTGTTACCCCCCTTAAAATTTTTTAGGGTTACGCCCCTGAAAGCGATAAAAAATTGAAATATAACCTCAAGGCATACCTCCCACATAATTTTTGACACCCCTACATATCAAATTCCAACAAAAAAAAACAACAAAAAGCTAGTAGTATAGGTGGCTGTGAACCCTAACATACTACTTCTCGTGCATGTTTTGGCACCGAAACAGTTTCGGTGCCAAATCTATTGTATTTCGGTGCATGTTATTCCACTTTTCTGTTGAGTTCACAGCCACCTATACTACTCACACCTCAAAAAAATTTAGCATAAGTGCCTTTTGGCCCAATATATATATAACTCTGTGTCAATTCCTTGCACTGGAACAAACAATCAGACAGTTTTTTTTCACTCACAGTAATCTATGTTCCTTAGGCATAACTGATGCCACAAGAATTAGAAGACGTATATAAAAAAAAATAACAGTATACAACATGGCAGCATTCAGTCTATAGAAAGACAAATTCTGAGTATCAGAAATCGTGACAGTAGGAGGAGACTTGAAAGTACCCATGAAGCACGTTATGCGACTGTCATAGAGTGGTGTCCAGCATAGTATATCACTTTCTGCGCGGTTTCGCCTTATGTCTTTTGGCGTGTGCTGAGACTGCTACGATGGGGACTACAGTTACCTTTCTTTGTTTGGGTGATGAGTTAGTAATTAGGATGAATCCACTGGCACGGGCGGTTGAGTAATTATGGATTTTGATTCGTTTGCAGTGATACCGAGGCCTTCCATAACCAATATCCTACATACAAAATACATGCCACTTTGGGGACCTCTGTGACTTGAGGAGATTGTGCTAGTGGTGAACTCTGCATGTATCGATATCATATAATTCTGAAGAAACAAAAAAAAACCATGAAAAAAATCATGACAGTACTTACAACGTCATAAATTTTATTTCCTAATTCCGTCTGCTTACTGTTGCGCGTCATATGTCAAGTGCTTAAACTAGATTCCTTCCATTAGCGGTGAAAATGACTTTACATTATTACTCTGTCAAATATGTCAATATGTGTTATTAAAAAAAAAAGTGAATGTTATCCTTAGTTGAACTTATTAACAGTTTCCAATAAGTTTATAAGCTTATAGCGATTCACTTCGGGGCAGGTGTGTTTACAACATTTGAGAAAAAAATCACAAACAATCAACAGAGAAAAAACACACAAAGAACAATAGATGCTTATATCACACTTAGCGACATAGTCGCGATGTTGCTTTCCATTGGCAGATCTGTCACGTGATTATTTTTTTTTGACGGGCTTTTGTCAACAGGTGGCGGTTAACGACTAGCTACAGTCCAGTTACCTCTTTAGTATGTTCGATCACAGCCAACCATTGGCAGACCCATAGGTGCTGATTCTGTTAATAAATCATCATCATCAAGTACCAATGTTGCTGGCGTTGGTGATTATGTCTATGCACAACTTTCGATCTCGACAATTATTTGTCATTTCTGTTGTTGACCTTCTCGCCTTCTGCCAAGCCATTCTCTTAAGCTGTCGTCTGGTACCTTTTCTCTTTGCTTCCCTTTATCTCTTCATCTCTCAATTTTCCCAGTTGTTACAATATATTCCAGTTGTTCTCTTCTCATTACATGACCAAAAAATGATGATTGTTTCTTCCTAATATTGGAAATTAGCTCTCTTTTTGCTTTGACATCTTTAATAACATTTTCATTACTCTTCTAAGCTGTCCATGGTATTCTCAACATTCTTTTGTAAAACCACATTTCTACAGCCTCCAGTAATTTTCTTGTCTGTTGTCTTATTGTCTATGATTCACATCCATATTCTAAGACTGGCTCTACATAACATTTAAGAACTCATTTTCGTGTTTCTAATGTCAAAAATGGATTGCACTGTATCTGCCTCATTGTTTTGGAAAACTGTAAACGATGTTTGCATGCGTTCGCCTGATGACTAAAGGAATACACTTTTCCGTGATCCGCCCTTAAGAACACGTGTTCTGCGTTGTGATTTAAGTATCTTCTTCTTTTCTCTTTTCACTGATACCTAAAAGGTGTCGTGGTTTATATCATTTGTTGTTCTTGTGCTGCTCGAATTGTCTGAATTAGTGATTTTCCTTTGTTGTTACATGTCTCTGTCACTGCATCTATCCATCTTCTGGGTCTTCCTCTTGGTCTTTTTCCATGCATTCTTGAGAAGAACGCCCTTGATGGTGATTGATAAGGATTCATTCTGACCAGGTGGCCAAACCATTTAAGTTGTTCTATATATTCTTGGCAGGGTTTTGTTCCTACAGATTTAAGTATAAATGTGATATTTGCGCCCTTCGGCCCAACACATCCAACTTCATCGTGTTATTTTTTAGTACCGGGTTGTCTTCCCTTCTCGATCCCTAATCCCTACTAGCTTGGTCAGACTAGACAGGGTAGCCTGTCATTGGCGGCACCACGGAGAGGTAGTCTAGGGTCTGGATGGTTCTGGTTCATCGATCCTGTCGCAAGCCATCAGCTGTGGGTCGCTGACAGCTTCCAGCTCTGATGCTGGGAGGCGACTTTGTCTCCAAAGTAAACGTTATACCAGTATAGGTTTTTATTTACATGCCCTATTACCTTTCAGAGTAAATACCGACATTTAGAAATAAAGAAAAAATCCCCGTCACGCCAAGTGGCGTATAGGGAATATGGTGTTAGTGACCATAAATTTTACAGACCTTCGGCATGTGATTCTTTGGGCAATGTGGTCGGTATTAAGCTCCGTGCCGCTTTACTTTCCCAGATCCCTTGATATAGGTGTACAGTTATTGTATATCATCGCATCGTAAGAGAGGCAGGACAACATGCACCGTAAAAGCAGGTGGAACATGAAGCAACCATTTCTTTGCCTTGAATGTTTAATCACATCAAATAAAATAATGGATTGGGGGCGGAGGATTTTGTAGTAAATTTAGATAAAGGGTTTCTCGTAGCATAGTAGGCGTTAAGTATTAAATTTTACCATACTATGCAAGCCCCTGCCCTTCCTCGCTGTCATTACCTTCCCCAACTCAGTAAGCTAGGTAACCCATTCATTTTTCAGCTAAGGAGATTCAAGCTGCAAACCCAGGATAACTCTTTCGTCAACACAGCGGTTCGTTAATTCAACCTTCTTTTGTAATAGTTTTACGGTAACTAAAACGCCACACCAAAAAGAGATCACGTTACAGCTAGAGTTCTCAGTCTGGTAGACAAACATAAAGTATGTGCTATATGTTGTTGTGACTATTATTTCCAGTTTTAGTCTGTTAGAATAACTGCTTATTGATTTTATTTTCTCTCTTATAACATTTTATTTATATCTAGTACTTGTATCGACCTCTCTTTGCTAGGAGACGCCCTACTGGTTCTGAGTTTTTCCTAAATGTTGAATCAAAACTGATACGCTGATAATTCCATGGCTCCTGTAGGTCGCTGATTACAAACACTTCTAATCTTTCCTTTCAATTGACTCATCCTATTCATACTCCGTTTGATTCTGGGCTCTTCATCAGTCACATTTTCACTGAATGATCACAGCTAGCATTCAATAAATAAGACCCTATTTGTTCTTAAGCTTCAGTCATCCCACTACCCTGTGTCGGTTTTACCATTATACAAAACCTAAGGCAATCGCCTAGTTGCTCCAGGATATGGGGACGCCAGTCGTACTTATAATGAAAGAAAAAATGGGTGTTAAACTTGTTTTCCCTTTCCCAACAGAATAACGATTAAGTTACTACTATTTTAATTAAATATGTGTAGTCTTTCAATTTAATTTTCGTATTCTGAGAAAAGTACAACTAAATAAAATATCACGACCACATATAGTAAGTAAAGTGCCACGTCCGGCCATAATTTTTACAGACCCTCAGTACATGATTTTGGAAGTAATATGGTCAGTATTAGGCCCGTGCCGCTTTACTTTCCCATAAAAAAATCCTTAAACCCATTTAAGACTGGGTAAACCGGGAATCCCGTGTGTTACCGGGGCCTCATTAAGAGGGAGGTAAAGAATAGTGACACTGTGACCTTCCAGGCATGTCGTAAGAGGCGACTAAGGAGGTTGATCGATGGCTTGACAAGCTGTCATTGTAAAAAGTATTGTTATGGAAACAGCGCCATAGATTTTAGATCAGTGATCTCTGCAATATGAGCCATTTTGGCACGCACGGTTTCTGTTTTTGAGATTGTGGTTCTGCCCTATATGCCGTCTTCGGCTCGAGAGGACAATAGATAGATAGATAGATAGATAGATAGATAGATAGATAGATAGATAGATAGATAGATAGATAGATAGATAGATAGATAGATAGATAGATAGATAGATAGATAGATAGATAGATAGATACCGGGAAGCCGTCCATCAGGATAGAACCTGATCTCTTGTCCTTAAGTAGTCCAGTTCAGTAACCACTCAGCTATCGCGGCTCCCTACTTAATGTAAAGGCGTGTCTAAATTGTTTCTGCCTAGGGACATCAGATATTCTTGCGCTGACCTACTGGTGTTCATCTGGAAGCAAGTCTAGCAGTTATTTCATTTCCATCGATATAACTCTGTGTTGTGAAGCCAAGCAAGCTCTTCGACAAGGAGGCATATTTATTTTAAAACAAATAAAAAACAACCTTTTCTCAACGGCCAATATAGTTCTATATATCGAGATATATTATAGAATAATATAGCTCGACAAACGTCTAGATTACCGACGAAGAAGTCACGGGGACACGGAGTCTCATCTTCTATTGGAATGTGGACACAGGATTAGCGAAGGACGAGATTGCAAGACACTGTTCAGAAATTTTGACAACAAAACATCTTCTACAGGAATGCCCCCAGTACACAGACCTGAGAAGGACAATGTGGTCCACACCCACCTCCCTGGAAGAGAAACTATACGGGGCAACCGAATAACTTAAACAGACAGCTGCCTTCATAAGTCGGGAATCCTACTCTGAATGAGCCATGATCGCAGAAGAAGAAGAAGAAATGGAACATAGTACCACAATAATCAAGAACACGCCGAGAGAGTAGGCTCTAGGATTCACGACAGAATGAACGCGCAAAGGCCGATGTGAAATCACATTTAATTTGTTACATTTATTAATAAACACTGTGTTGGTTTTATTATAAGCTGTTTCTTTCTCGTTGTATCATTTAGTAAATAAAAACGTCATCATATCAAACCTGTCACGTTGAGACTCAAATAAGATAACCAACAAGTTCTTGATAAAGCGATAACAATTATGGCGATAAAGTGTATAGTATTTGTTTTATTTAGTTTATTTTAATGTAGTCGGTCACAGTAGCCTCTGAACGTACTTTGGTATATATTTTAATAAATGCTAATTACGACTGTCAGGTGCGCACAAATGACTTAACATTATCTACATCCAGACTGGTCAAGGTTATGTCCTCAAATAATGAGCGTAAGCTAAACGGGACGTGCAGAGAAATGACAACATTGAGTTTATGTATTGTTTCGCTCTCTCTCCTTCTCCCTTGCCAGTCCTTAAAATTGCGCTTAATTGGGCGTAGATTGCGTTGGGTCGCCTAACGGGCCAACACAATCAACTTCGGTGAGTTTTTATTTATTAACTTGGAGGGGGGGGGGGGGTGGCGGCGCGGCGGTGGAGATCAATGTTTTACATTCTCTTTTTCTTCGATCTCTATTTGTTTGAACACATACTAGATGTCCATGACAAACTATTGGAAGGCGGTAAATACCTCAAACACACCGTCTTGTTCGTGACCTACATTGGCCTAAACGTCTAAATACACAGCAGTAGCTGAAGAATATGATAGACAGTGTCACGCCTACCACAGGAATATGGAATAGGATCTTGATCACTTTAATGTCATTGATTGTTAAGAGATCAGTTAGCTATGAGTCGTTGTGCGACGTTATCAGTCTCAGTTCCCTGCGACGTTATCAGTCTCAGTTCCCTGTTTATTTGTTTCCTAATGGCCAGTGAAATTTAAAATGATCATATCAAGATGAAAGTACAATTCCCATGTATCAAGCCGCGTTATTTGATGGCGATTGGGCCTGCGCTCTTCCTCATTATCATTACAATTCATCACAGCACTACTAGATCTATATCTCCCACCAAACCACTGGCAATTGAAAACAATAAATAAACACACAATAAATACGGACTCGAACACTTCGTTTCCCCCTCCCCTCCAGACTCAAAAAAGCAACAGAGGCAAGGAGAATGTAGCAAAATAAATACATATTGTGGTAAATGTTCTTACTTTTGTCAGACATGTCCTGTGTTATCTGTGTGATATGTCGTCGACAGATTTTTTTTTAATGCCCGGCATTTTATCATTAGTCTCTAGCACTTCTGCCTAGTGCTTGACGTTAAATACATTTTTAGCGCGCCTCCCAGCACCAGAGCTGGAAGTTGTCAGCGACCCACAGCTGATGGCTTGCGCCAATTACGGTGTACCACAACCATCCAGACTCTGCTCCACCTCTCCGTGGTGCCTCTAATAACAGAAATACCCGTCTAGTCTGGCCAAGCGAGCAGGGATCGAAGAAGGAAGACAACCCGGTACTCAAAAAACGTCGTGCTGAAGTCGGATGTGTTGGGCCAAAAGGCGCAAATATAACAGTGTAAACACTGCAAACCACAACACAACGCAGAGACGTCCACCTAACGTCCTTTTAAGGGCGGATGACGAAGAGGAATTCTACAGTCTAATTCATAATTCTAGAATACTTTGTCATCGGGCGAACGAGAGCAAGCAAGCAAATATTTAAACTGAGACTCAGCGCATGACGTCTTCTATGACACAAGGCGCAACCAGAATATACTGGAGCAAACAATAACATATATTAAAATATATAGTATGAACTAATGAATGATGCTCGTCACGGTTTTAGTTTGATATTCCAAACATCAATGAAGCAACAGAAAGGGCGCACCCTACCACTAATTGAGTTATTAGCGGGTCATCATCAGTGCACTCCCAACATGTCCATAGGTTCTCAGATCCCCTCCGCATCAAGTCTCGATGTCTTCTGGGGTTATACTAGATTCCAATTACCATAACGATTTTTTTTTTAAAAGTTAAAAGTGCAGTTCTTTTGGTTACATCTATCCGTGTATTTTAGTTCATATACAAAGCCGGTTTGTGGCAATCTGATTGGCCAGCATACATACACGGTCCGACAATTAAGTAATGAGACTAATTCAATTTAAAAAAAAATATATATATATATATATATATATTTATATATGTTATGTTGGTATGGCCCTTAAAGTTGAGGTTTAGATTTAGGATTTAGAGTCGAGGTTAAAGTCGAGTTTGGGTGTCATCAGCATCGTCAAAGAAGTGTTCTTTCAATAGTGACTTTATTTTTGGGAATAAAAAATAATCTCAGGGAGAATAAGGTGGATGGTTGAAAACACACGCTTGTTTTTGTGACACACATTCGTGTACAACTATCGCTGGTGAGGTCTTGCATTATCATGGAGAAGAAACAAAAACTGCCAGGTATTGAAAACTAGTAGAACCCTTTTCAATATACTGTACCTAAATAAACTTTGGCAGCGACAGTCTGTCCCTCTGGAATAAATTCTTTGTGAATAACTCCTTTGCTGTCGTAGAAGTACATCAACATGGTCTTCACTTTCCACTTAGAATTTGCCTTTTGGTGATGACTTCCACTGAGTACTTGGCGTTTATTTTAGTTTTGTATTCGCCAGCTTTCACCTCTGGCGAAGTCTCTAGAGACAAGGAATCGAATTTTGCGCGTTACTCTGTTGTTCCCTGGCAGCCGTGTGCACAGGCGTCCCTTGCTGCACAGGCAGATAACTTCGTTTTCGAAGGTATTCATATTTTTTTTCCGTCGTTGAGTAATTGACGTTTCAAGCCGAGTCTCGCTGCTGAGACCAGGGTTGTTGCCGCAGAGAGAATTCATAAATACAAATTCCAACTGGTGCAGCCGGGATTTGAACTCACAACTTCTGTGTCTCGAGACCAACCAGTCCCTCTGGCGTTTAATTGTAGGATCATAGCAAAAAAAAAAAAAAAAATCCATGTTTCATCCTCTGCAACAATCAAATTGAAGAAATGTGGCGCGTTTTGATGATGTCCGTTGAAACTGAACACACTGATGTTTTTGGTCATCAGATGTTTGTGGTACAAACGGCAGGAAACTTTTTTCTTGCCCAAATCCTCCACTAAAATTGTCAGAATGATCCTGACGGTTAACACCAAATTCATCTGCCATCATCCTCACAAACATCAATCTTCGTGTATCCGCTCTCTAACTTTTGCAATGAGTTCTTCATTATGAACAGAAATTGGGCGTCCATGTATAGTTGCATTTGTGATCGCTTCCACGCCACTTTCAAATCGTGAATACCTACTACCTGAATATCTGTGCACGAGAAAAACTTATCCATGTCAATTCAACTGTCTCAGCGGCACTTTTTACGAGTTTTAAACTTAATTTAATGTTAACTTTTTGTTCCATGCTGATAACTTAACAATTCACTTCAAACTAGGTCAACAAAATGGCTTGTTTGTCGTCTGCTTATTGGACGGTGATGAAAAGTATGAAAGATCATAGATGAAGGGTGCTCTTTGGATTCAATGCTTTCCTTCATAGATGCCATTTTTGTCTTCTTGTGCATAATAAAATCAGTGTCATTACTTAATCGTCGGAGCTTGTATAAGCAGAGATATTTTTGTACATCTGCTAATTGTTGTCAAATGTTTGCTAGAATACTAGTACACGACTGGAGTTTTAGCTAAAAAAGAAGGCAAACATTTACTACGAAACGGCCATTAATCACTAAAAACAAAACGGGTGTAATATTAAAGAAAAGTGAACAAAGAGAATGGCACCAATAAAAGAAGCCGAAGTAGTGGTCACTTTCTTCAGTACAAGCACAAGAAGTTTAGACATTTTAAAAAAAAAGTCAAGTACCCCCGTCACGCCAAGTGGCGTATAGGGAATATGGTGTTAGTGACCATACATTTTACAGACCTTCGGCACATGATTTTTAGGGTAATGTGGTCGGTATTACGCCCGTGCCGCTTCACTTTCCCAGAAAACATCCGGTACCCATTAAAGGCTGGGTGAACCCGGAAGCCGTCGGTTGGGATCGAACCCTACCCCCTGTCCTTTGTAGTCCAGTTCACTAACCACTGAGCTATCGCGGCTCCCAAGTTTAGACATGTTAGGGGCTAATTCAACGCACCAAATCTTAGTTGTTGCGAATCCAGCAGCCTGCGAGCTGACGTCCTTTGGCCTAACACCGTGTAATCATTTCTGGAGGTATTTCTAAGTTCCTTTGTAATTCCTTATAAGGTATTCCATTTATCGGCTCTTTGAGGAAGTAGAGTTACCCTGATATCGGTGAGCTTTGGACAGTCAAACAGGTGATGATGACTCGTGTTCAGGGTGCTAACAGAGCGATTATGCTGGAGTTTGGTTTCGTTTAATTCTATTTTGATGTGGTATTCCACTGGTATATAACCAGTGAACTAATTTTAGTTAGCTGAGTGGCAGTGTTCCCTAGCGTTTGGCTTTTCGTGGCAAGGCGCTGTGCCACTGAGTACGGGTTCGATCCTGCCTTGGTCCATATTTTTTTCTGTTGTTGATTATTTGTCATTTTTTCCGAGTGCTGTAAACATACCTCTTCCCCTGAATTGATTCACTGATTATCGCCTCGGAAGTTTCCCTCTATAATAATATTCATTTATTATTATTTGTCTCCTGGTATATAACCAACCGGTTCTCAGTGTGAATATGGTGATTTGGTCTCTTCTTTTTAGATCATATTATCTTAAAAATGAGTACTTTGAATTTTAAATAGTCTTGATATGATGTGACTTTACACAAACATTTTGATGTAACGAGGACCTGGTATAAGATTTTGGAAGAACTAAATAGACTTTAAAATCAAGTTGTGAAATTGTATAACTAATAATATACCATTTTTATTTTTAAATCATAGCCATGTTGTAAAGGTATCTACCGGATCACTAATCTCTGGGAGTTATGGCACAGCTGCACTAAACTGTACTCAGGTTATCTAATCACTGGGAGTTATGGCACAGCTGCACTAAACTGTACTCAGGTTATCTAGCTCATTGTTCCTGTGGAATGTCTGTGATGTAGGGGCTGACTGTGCTTCTGTTAATATCATCCATATTGACCTGTAGTAGAGATGGCATGTCATTCTGTCGTGGCTTGTAGAACAGTTCACTAATCACAGACTCACCACGCCATCACTCAAGTGCTAGAAACACAACCTTTCACTTTCTGAGTGATTCGATGAGTATAAGTAAAAAGTAAAGTACCCCCGTCAATAGGGAAATATGGTGTTAGTGACCCTATATTTTACAGACCTTCAGCACATGATTTTGGGGTAATGTGGTCGGTTTTACGCTCGTGCTGATTTACTTTCCCAGAAAAAATCTGGTACCCATTTAAGGCTGGGTGAACCCGGAAGCCGCCAGTTGGGATCGAACTCTACCCCTTGTCCTTTGTAGTCCAGTTCACTAACCACTGAGCTATCGCGGCTCCCTGATTCGATGAGTATGCTCAGAAAAATCTAAGGAGGCTGGGCACAAAAGCAGCGGATGGTGCAACTAAAGAACTCAGGCCTGACTGCGATCTGTTTCATCTTACTGGACACTCCTATGTGAGAGAAAATGAACGAGCTGAAAGCCTGCCTGGAACTGCTGCTGTGGACGGTGGGCATGCAATGGACCTGTGTGACATTCTTAAAGCCCTGAGGGAGGCAGGGAGAGCTGATGACTCAATCAATGATCATGAATCTACAACCATGTTCAGACAGCACGAATATCAGGTCAAAAGTGGGGGTGTCAGGATGTAGCACTATGCGATGAGACAGAAGAATAAGAAATCAACACAGAACTGGAGTCATCGCTCTTCACATACTTGGAAGAAGAACTAAGCACTTATGAACATGTCCAATGCACAAAGAGAATGATCTGTCGACTAAACTAAACTGAAAGGTATAGTCAGAAGATAACTCTATCCTGTAATAAGTACACCAGTTCTGTTGTCATGAGAGTATTCAATATTTAGACTATGTAATTTTAAAACAACTTTACAGACAGAAAGTTGTGGACAGGCATATTCACTTTCGCCAACAGATATGGACAAACTGGTTGAAGATATGAGTAATTTTTAAAAAAATAGTCTTTGCCCTTTAACTGGCCTGCCAACATCAACGAGTAGATGACCTGGCAGTTTTTTTTTACAAATAAATAATGCATGTGACCTTTCCTCTTCAAGGCAACTTACATGAATTTTTTAGTATATAGTATATGTTATAGGTATAACTTGTTATACTTTAGTTATAAAGACTTCTGGCAATTTGATGAAATAAAATAACTTTCTTAACACTACCTCAGCTGGGGTGGTGTGTGTGTCCCCATTAAAGGACCATTTTAAACAATGAAGCATAGCATAACTTTTCAGTGATGATGGCGAACAATAAAATGGAGCTTAGGTTCAGTTCTGTACTTTTCACCACTCTCCAACAAAATCAAACAATAAAATGGAGCTTAGGTTCAGTTCTGTACTTTTCACCACTCTCCAACAAAATCAAACAATAAAATTGAGCTTAGGTTCAGTTCTGTACTTTTCACCACTCTCCAACAAAATCAAACAATAAAATGGAGCTTAGGTTCAGTTCTGTACTTTTCACCACTCTCCAACAAAATCAAACAAAAATGCAACATTAGCATTTCACAAACCTGCCTTGTGATTTTGAGGTTGGTTGTCTTACTTTTTTAAGCAAACCAATATGTGCCTGCTTCATTGACTTCACCAAAGCTTTTGATAGAGTACACCATAATCAACTTGTAGACTGCCTAAAAGAGATACATCTAGATGACATGGACATACGACTAATATGTAATCTATACTGGGAGCAAACAGCAATAATAAAATATAACAAAGAGAACTCTACACCCATTGATATAAAAAGAGGAGTAAGACAGGGATACATCCTATCACCAAGCTTGTTCAATCTATACACTGAGCAAATCTTTAAAAACATCACAGAGATGCCAGGCCTACAAATTAATGGAAAGATAATCAATAACCTAAGATATGCTGACGATACTGTACTACTAGCAGAAAATCCTAAAGATCTACAACAATTAATTAATGAAATAAACATGACAAGCAAAAAATATGGACTAGATATGAATATCAAAAAGACTAAAACTATGATCATAAACAAAGAAAATACTCAAAACCAACAAGTGGATAACAAAATTGAAGGAAAAGACCTGGAGACAGTTCAGAACTACAACTACCTTGGACATACTATAACCAGTGATAGAAAATGTACATCTGAAATAAACAAAAGAATAGGTATGGCAAAAAGTAATTTTAATGTCATGAAGAACATACTAACATGAAAACAAATAACACCAGGGCTAAAACTAAGAATAGCAAAATGTTACATCTTCTCAATATTCCTATATGGTGCAGAAACATGGACATTAGACAAGAAAACAGAACAGAGAATTGAAGCCTTCGAAATGTGGATATATAGAAGAATAGGTAGAATTGGATGGAAGGAAAAGAAAACAAATGATGAAGTCTTAAAACAACTAAAAATGAAAAGAGAACTAGTAAGCACAATTCAAACAAGATAAATGCGATTCTTGGGCCATGTTAAGACACAACAGCCTACTGAAAGTAATCCTGGAGGAATAAATACAAGGTAAAAGAGGCAGAGGCAGACCAAGACTAACATGGACGAGTAACATCAAAAGATGGACAAATCAGCCTATGACAACCTGCACCATCAAAGCAAGAGACAGCAGAATGGCGCTCCATAGTAGCCAACCTTCGTTGCGGAGACGGCACTCAATGATGATGTCTTACTTTACAGTAACCTTTTATCTTTTTGACCAAAAACTGCTACAATGTAGTAAGCACCTAAGACACGGACCTAAGAAGAGCAATGTGGTCCACGCCCACCTCCCTGGAGGAGAAATTATATGGGGCGATCGATTCGCTTAAACAGACAGCTGACTTCATGAGAGAGACTGGAATCCTACTCTGATCGAGTCTTGATCGCAGAGAGAGAAAGAGAGAGAGAGAGAGAGAGAGTTTATGACAAAACTACAGGGATATGCCCAAACAATGACATTTATCAACACGAATATTTGGACCCCAGTGTCAGTACTTGGTTCTCGTGTACAAATACGCCTAAAAATTCTGAACCTACTTTCCTGTTTAATTACAACGACACCACTTGTAACTCGGACGCAAATTCTACATCAGTTGAGGCAACTCTCAATCAATCTTTGCTGTTCTCATGGTTTAGGATTTATGCAAATGACTTAATAGTTCCGGACAGTTTCACGACATTACTAAATGGTTCTGCCTCATGTAGCAATGATTCAAGGTTTGTAGTTAGTCAGCACGAGATTGATGTCTTTTGCTCTGGGGCTGATCTGATCAACAAGTTATGATTGCAGGGTCGATAGTTGCAAATATCTGCTCCATCCACATAGGCGGGGGTCGGAATGTGGCTCTCAATCAGAACACAAACCAGGCCGACACGTTTAATTCTTGTTATACAGGAGACGAATGTGGACCAGAGGCCGCAGTAAATGGCAAAAGAAGGACCAATCTTTATGACAATGACTGCACACACACAAAACTGAGAAGTGGAAACAGTCCTGTTTACTGGTATCTGAACTTTGCCACGCCCCAGTAGATTCACACCATTCGATTCTATCATCAAGCTAGCACTATGATTCGGGTAAAGAATGCCACTCTAAAGGCTTCCTCTGACAGTGGCGGTGTAGTGTTCCAGTCTAATGATATATCATATCCAAATGTTTCTATGAACACTATTGTAGTCACCACACAAACGCCAATGGCACACATTAAGACTGAGTTCTCACCGATCATTTCGCAGGCCGGCAGTGAACCGACGGTGTGTGAGGCGCAAACATTTGCAGACACCTATTGTCTGGACGGGTATTCTTGGTCGTTTTGTGCAATGTATAGTGGGTGTAGCAAAAGCTGCGACTTCATCATTGGTACGTGTCACGGCAAATGCTCACATGGGGTCTATGGACACGATTGCTCCAGGTCTTGTCTCAGTGTCTGTCCTTTATGTGGGAAAAATCTGGAAAATGACGACAATGTAAACATCCTGGCTATACCTGTAATGACACTTGTCCCGATGGTAATTTTGGGCTACAGTGCGAACAGACGTGTTCTGATGGCTGTGACATCATATGTGACCCGGAAAGTGCATACTGCACGTGCAAGGAAACGTACAACGGGTCAGACAGCACTCTCAAATGTCCAGACAACTGTTTCAACGACACATCTGAACAGTCAGCCGGGAACAGTGCATGCAAGGGAAAGTTCTACGTGTCAGACTGCATTCTCAAATCTCCGGACAACTGTTTGAACGAAACCTGCGGACAGTTAATCGAAGCCTGCGTCTCGTATGTCAATGATTCACACGTTAAGAAGAGTCTGCAGACTAACCCAAGCATATGGATACCTCAATGTGTTTATGTGCTAGACTTGGCTCATTTCTTGGTGTTTTTCCGTGAAGACATGACTCATATCTTACTGTTTTTCTGTGCTAGTCATGGCTCATATCTTGGGGTGTTTCTGTGCTAGCCATGGATCAAATCTTAGCTTAAGTGTATGTTGTGTGTGTGTGTGTGTGTGTGATAGCCATGGCTCATATCTAGATGTGTGTCATCTTAGTCATATCTCATATCTTGGTGTGTCCGTGTTAATCATGTCTCTTATCTTTATGTGCGTCTGAGTTTAGTAATATATCATAACTTAGTGTGTATCTGTGTTAGTCATGTGTCATATCTTTGTGTGTGCATGTCTGGGTTAGGGATATCTCATATCTTTGTTTGCATGTTTATGTTAGTCATATCTCATATCTTTGTGCGTACATGTCTGTGTCTGTCACATCTCATATTCTTGTGTGTGCATGGCTACGTAAGTCACATCACATATCTTTGTGTGTGCATGCCTATGTTAGTCATATCTTATATCTTTGTGTGTATGTCTATGTTAGGTATGCGTCATATCTTTGTGTGTGCATGTCTAAGTCAGTCATATCTCATAGCTTTATATGCATGTCTATGTTAGTCATGTGTCATATATCTTGATGTGTGTCAGTGTTAGTCATGGCTCGTATCGCTGTGCACTTGTCTGTGTTATTCACATCTCATATCTCTGTGTGTGCATGTCTGTGTTAGTCACCTCTAGTGACTCGGGCAGATGGTGCTCGTAAACCTGGGAGGGTAGACCATCTAAGGGCAGAATCCCCCTACAGAAAAGACAATCTGCTGCCTTGCAGGAAGATTGGGGACAATCAAAGGCTAAGGAAAGCAAACCTGAAAAAATGCTGGCTGAAATCGGATGCACTGGGCCACTGGCGCAGAACACAGTGCAACGTATTAACGGGTGTTCAGTCAGAGTGGATCTGGCGGACTCTAAATGTGACGTTCTGTCTGTGGGGGCGATCAACACACTTAACCTGACAGCTGACTTCATGTGGGAGTCTGGAATCCTACTCTGACTGAGTCCTGATCGCAGAGAGAGAGAGAGGGGGGGGGGGGTAAGCACCTCTTTAATAAGGAGGGAAAAATGTATGAAACAAAATGCAGGTCATACTAGAATTATACAGGTTACAAGCCTAAAGTAGCTGGCACCAGTGTCAATTTCTTTTTAACCGATGCAAACATTTGTAATTGTCTCCAATAGACCCAAACAAATGTGCTTGAGTTATAACCAACAGCTAGAATATAAGCTCATGTCTTTAAAAACTCAACGGACTATCATTGTAAATACTGTTCTTCTTAGTTCATTAACATTTAAATAAAATTTGACAAGAAACATAGGCTGCTGCTAATTTAGTGTTTTATGACAAGAATGATGAAGGTATGCCCAAAGTTATTACTAATACACCCACCTGAAGAGATTAATTTTCCATTTACTAACTACACTATTTCCTCGCTCATTTAAAATGTTACATCCTCTACAGTCTGTGACTGAATATAGTTATCTCTGCTGAACTTGTAGAATAAATTATTTATCTGGTACATTGGTGTTCAATTCCCATTTATGGGCATGCCCAGTATGTTATAGAGGGCTGTAGCCATTGATCAGCATGATCATCAATGTTATGTTACGGAGGGCTGTAGCCATTGATCACCATGATCATCAATGTTATGTTATAGAGGGCTGTAGCCATTGATCAGCATGATCATCAATGTTATGTTACGGAGGGCTGTAGCCATTGATCACCATGATCATCAATGTTATGTTACAGAGGGCTGTAGCCATTGATCATCATGATCATCAATGTTATGTTACAGAGGGCTGTAGCCATTGATCAGCATGATCATCAATGTTATGTTACTCAGAACTGTAGCCATTGATCATCAATGTCATGTTACAGAGGGCTGTAGCCATTGATCACCATGATCGTCAATGTTATGTTACAGAGGGCTGTAGCCATTGATCATCAATGTTATGTTACAGAGGGATGTAGCCATTGATCATCAATGTCATGTTACAGAGGGCTGTAGCCATTGATCATCATGATCATCAATGTCATGTTACAGAGGGCTGTAGCCATTGATCATCATGATCATCAACGTCATGTTACAGAGGGCTGTAGCCATTGATCACCATGATCATCAATGTTATGTTACAGAGGGATGTAGCCATTGATCATCATGATCATCAATGTCATGTTACAGAGGGATGTAGCCATTGATCACCATGATCATCAATGTTATGTTACAGAGGGCTGTAGCCATTGATCATCATGATCATCAATGTTATGTTACAGAGGGATGTAGCCATTGATCACCATGATCATCAATGTTATGTTACAGAGGGCTGTAGCCATTGATCACCATGATCATCAATGTTATGTTACAGAGGGCTGTAGCCATTGATCACCATGATCATCAATGTTATGTTACAGAGGGCTGTAGCCATTGATCACCATGATCATCAATGTTATGTTACAGAGGGCTGGACGATACAGAGGTAAGGTGTCAGCCTCTGGACAGGAAGGTCATGGACTCAAATCCTGCCACATGCAGCGTAGTGGGAATTTTTCTCTTCAGATCTGGGGTTTATTTGTGGCTTTACCCTCCCCCTGTCTCTGGGTACAGAGATACAATGTCTAGGCCTCTCGGGGAACTGCGGAAAAACAGGTCCCATATACACCTTTTGCACATTAAAGAATCCTTTTCAGCTGGACTTGACACTGTCAGATGCCACTTTTCTCAAATCTGTAACCCTCACATGGTCATTTCACAGTGTAGACTGTGACTCGGATCATTAACTAGTCTGCTGCAAAATCAAGCTACTAGCCAGGAGTTTTCACTTTCCCAAGCATGTAAAGAAGAAACCACGCATAGACGCTAGCAAGTTTATACATTCTGGATTGGTCAAAGAGTTAACAAGGAACACTCATGAACATGACAATAGCGATATGGGAAAATTGCAACGTCCTCTATAGCAATATGGTTAGCACATTTAGAAAATTGACATTAAAGTCTCACGATTTGTTCGAATCTAGTTCACATGTTATGGCACCCATAATCGAAACTAAGTGTGCTGCCTTCTAAGATTACAAGCATGCACGTAATGCAAATACTCTACAAGCCCTTAAAATGGCCAGAAACAAAGTTCAGCATACAGCTCAACACTGCACAAATGAGTATTGACTGTAGCTTAGCAACAGCATCCAGACTTCATCTCAAACAGGGAACTGGGTATGACAGCATAGAGAAAGCCCTCAGACCAACAAAATGTACTATCTATCGATCTATCTATCTATTGTCCTTTCGAGCCGAAGACGGCACATAGGGCAGAACCACAATCTCAAAAACAGAAACCTTGCGTGCCAAAATGGCACATATTGCAGAGATCACTGCTCTAAAATACTTTTTACAATGACAGCTTGTCAAGCCATCGATCAACCTCCTTAGTCGCCTCTTATGACATGCCTGGAAGGTCACAGTGTCACTACAAAATATACTACTGCCCACTAAAGACCACCACTGGGGAAAAAATAACCGATACAGACAGACAGATGGAGAGATGAGAGTAACATTATTCATCAGTTTATTCCATAGAAAACACAGTTACACTAAGCGCCCTTGATGCTATCTCCCATCTATGGAAGAGTTAGATATTGAACCAACTGTAGAGGAACTTAGCAGGTCAATTGATAGCTTGGCCTCCAGTAAATTGCCAGGACAAGATGTGATCCCTCCCGATCCAATTCAAATTCTGCAAATGTGCTTGATCATCAATGCTGGAAAACCATTCCTCAAGATATGAGAGACTGATTGTAACTCTCTACAAAAATAAAGAATTAGAATCGACTGCAACAACTACAGAGGCATCTCCTTACTTAGCATCATCAGCAAGACCTTCGCCATAATCATCTTAAGGAAGTTACAGAAGCTTGCAAAACGCGTATATCCTGAATCGCAATGTGGCTTTAGATCCAGAAGATCAACTGCAGACATCATTTTTTTTCTTTACCTCTGTTTCAAGAAAATCTAGAGAGCAGAAAAAGCCTCTCTTCATCATCTTTATTGACATTACAGAGGCCTTTGACCTAGTTAGCAGGGATGGTTTCTTCAAAATACTAACTAAAATAGGCTGTCCTCATACTCTGGTGACGTTATTTAAATAATTTTATGAGAACATTAAGGGTACCATTCAATACGACTGCAGCACATCACAACCCTTCCATATACATAATGGTGTCAAGTAATGATGCATTCTTGCTTCTACCCTATTTGGAATTTTCTTCACCGTTTTTTGTTTTTATTGCGTTGCCAGCTTTCACCTCTGGCAAAGTCCCTAGAGACTAGGAAATGAATTCTTTAATCCATTTTTCCCTGGCAGCCATGTGCACAGGAGTCCCTCGCTGCACAGGCAGATAATTTTGTCTATGTAGGTACTTATATTTTTTTTTCCATTGATGAGTAATTGATGTTTCAAGCCAGACCTCGCTGCTGAGACCAGGTGTGGTTGCCGCAGAGAGAAATCACAAATAAAAATTCTAACTGCTGCAGCTTGGATTTGAACTCACAATCTATCTCAAGACTGGCATCTTGCCTTATGACCAACCAGTCCCCAACTGTTCTGTTGAAATTGGGATTCTCAAATACAAAACACATGAGCTTATCTTCATATTAAATCTGATCCTGTGTGTTACCGGGGCCTCATTATGAGGGAAGTAAAGAATAGTGACACTGTGACCTTCCAGGCATGTTATAAGAGGCGACTAAGGAGGTAGATCGATGGCTTGACAAGCTGTCATTGTAAAAAGTATTGTTATGGAAACAGAACCACAGATTTTAGAGCAGTGATCTCTGCAATATGTGCCATTTTGGCACGCAAGGTTTCTGTTTTTGAGATTGTGGTTCTGCCCTATGTGCCGTCTTCGGCTCTTTTGAGCCGAAGACGGCACATAGATAGAAATCTGACAGTCAGTTATTCAATCTTGCAAGACTAAAAGCAATGTCCAAAATCAAACATATCACATTAGACACCTGTTATTTGCTGATGATGCTGCACTGCAAGGAAGAAGTTAAAAACACCAGAACATGATACATTTTTTTTCGCATGCTGGCAGAGACATTGGCTTCACAATAAGTTTGCAAAATATTAATATACTCTGCAAGATCATCGAAGCAGCACCTGCCATCTTTATCGACAACTACAAACTTCATGTCGTACAGTAGTACAGCTACCTGAGGTCCATCATCAATGACAAACTATCTCTAGATACACAGCAGTACAGCTACCTGAGGTCCATCATCAATGACAAACTATCTCTAGATACACAGTAGTACAGCTACCTGAGGTCCATCATCAATGACAAACTATCTCTAGATACAGAAATTGACATCCACATGGTAAAGCTGATACCACCTTTACTTGTCATCTCTTTAGACATGTTTGGCAAAATAGTAGACTGACAACTAAAACAAGGGCTGCAGTTTACAATGCCTGCATATCAGTACCCTCTTATATGGTAGCGAATCATTGACAACTTATGCAAAGCAAGAGAGAAGGCTAAATGCATTATATATGCGATGTCAGCTCCATATTCTTGATATCACATGGAAGGACAAAGTGACTAGTATGGAGGTCCTTCCTCGCATATGTCTCCCAAATATCTATACACTGCTGAATTGTAGGTTACATTGGCTTGGCCAAATAGACCACATGAAGATGGCTGTATACCAATAGATAAACTTTATGGACAACTAGTAGATGGCAGAACTAATGGGTTCCCAAATCTTTGATTTAGACGTGTGTAAACATGATATGAAGACTCTGAACATAGCAGCCTGGGAAGAAATAGCTGCAGACAATCTTTGAAATTTTTCAATCTTTGGAAACACTCTGAAGCTCCAACTCAAGCAAGATACAAACAGATTCATAGAAAAAGAGAATACACAGCATAAGAAAATAAAAAATAACATTTCTTAGGGGCACAGTAAAATCCATAGCCAACAATGACTGACAAAGGCTACTACTACTAAGTAACTAACCTTCCCCTAGAAAAAATGTGTTTACAAATTGGTCTTTTTTGTAGTCTCATATATAACTGTCTTTAACTATGTACTCTCAAGGGTATTGTACACAGATGACTAAAAACTAACATGCTACAATCAACTACAAATATGGCTGTGAAATGTGAAACTGACAAAGAAGACAGCCTCAAAGATAAACTTTCATTAAAATATTTTTCATACTAGTTTAGCCTTTTATACTACACCAATAATAGATGTGGTTATAATACATGCAGATATTGCTACAGCCTACTCTATTAAAATATTATTATCTATATCATAGATTATCATACTACTATATATGTGTGTACATATCATTCAACAATCAATGTCACCTTGTCACTCTGACTAGAAGTAAAACTAGTGACTCAGACAACAACCTAAGCTGATACACAAACAACTCTGCGACTGTGTGAGTAACTCAACTAACTGTCATGAGAATCTCAGAATGACGGTTTAGTTTGCTTAGTAAAGTTTACAAAATGTTAATTTTTGTGTATTTTGTTTGCATTGAAATATAATTAACTATCGTCAACAACAAAACACGGTCTTTGGGTCCAGTACCAACCCTTGTTAAAGTGCTCTGCTTTATAATTTAGTCTATCTTATCTCTAGCACCTAAAAAAACACTTGGGTTATGACTGCCGCCGCCCTTGTAAACACGTGCTTTTGTAGAACGCGTGCACCAGTTGAGTTGCAGCCTGTTTGAATTGTTTGTTTTATTATAATAAATTAAATGAAAGACAAGTTCAAAACGCTTATAGATGCTAACAATAAATTATAAATAAACGTACTAATGTAGTTGTTTCTCTGTTTCGAAATTTGTTAACAAAATCATAAATGTGTTATATAAATAATTATTATTCTTTAACCTTACCTCTGCCCCTTTGGCCACAAAGTTGGCAGAATCGAACTCCGTCGTATCTGCTACTGCAACAAGTTCCATGTCAACTTTCAGTTAGTAAACAGTTTTACAAATCGACTAATCAGTACTGGTAAAGTCTACACGTGAGAAAACCAGCGAGTCCTACACGAATCTACAGCTGACTGAATTCTGAGCTTAATGCTTCAAAACACCGAAAGACTTAGGCATATGGTTTAAAACTAGGCCTCACTTAAACAAGCGATCCCACCCAGGACTCAGGAAAGCGATTTTCCTAGAACTGGCTATACTGTAAACCTTCCACTATATGCTCTCTTCTCCTGACTAAAAGTTGAAATGTGTCCTTTTTGAATATAATAATTTGTGGCGTTAATTATTGTACATTACTTGTAAATATTTATGATTTTGTTATATGGTATGGTAATAAGCAGTACATGTTTTAATATGTTGTAAACAGTTGCGTATGCAAGCAGATTGTTCAATTTGAATTCTTCGTCTCAGCGTTCAGTTGGCGTGAGTGCGTTGTGTCCGTCGTTTGATAGAGCCTTTTGCCCGGCACATCCGCCTTCGGAATAGGTGGATTTTGCTAAACCATTTTATGTTGCCTATTTATTTTATTTTAGAGCATTCTGAAGACCAACAATGTTGAGTTTCTTCGTGGACAACAGAGTACGTTAAAGGCAGTGAGTGTCCTAGCAATTGCGTTGGGTAATTAAGTGTTATAGACTTTATAGACTACACCAAAGCTTTCGATAGAATACACCATAACCAACTCATAGACTGCCTAAAGGATATAAATCTAGACGACACAGACATACGACTAATATGTAATTTGTACTGGGAGCAAACAGCAATAATAAGATATAACAAGAACTCTGCACCCATGGACATAAAAAGAGGAGTAAGACAAGGATGCATCCTACACCAAGCTTATTCAATCTATACACTGAGCAAATCTTTAAAAACATCTCAGAGATGCCAGGCCTAAACATTAATGGAAAGATAATCAATAACCTAAGATATTTGATGATACTGTTCTACTAGCAGAAAATCCTAAAAACCTACAACAACTGCTTAATGTGATAAACATACCAAGCAAAAATATGGACTAGAAATGAATATCAAAAAGACTAAAACTATGATCATAACAAATAAAATTCTCAAGACCTACAATTAAATATCACAGTTGAGGGATTACATCTGGAGACAGTCCAGAGCTATAACTACCTGGAACATACTATAACCAATGATGGAAAATGGAAAATTGAAATAAACAAAAGAATAGGTATGGCAAAAAGTAATTTTAATGCCATGAAAAATATACTAACAACAAAACAAATATCAACAGGGCTGAAACTAAGAATGGCAAAATGTTACATCTTCGCAATATTCCTGTATGGTGCAGAAACATGGACATTAGACAAGAAAACAGAACAGAAAATTGAAGCCTTTGAAATGTGAATTATAGAAGAATAGGTAGAATTGGATGGAAAGAAAAGATAACAAACGATGAAGTTTTAAAACAACTGAAAATTAAAAGAGAACTACTAATACAATTAAGACAAGACAAATGAAATTTTTAGGACATGTTAAAAGACACAACAGCCTACTAAAATTAATATTGGAAGGGAAAATACAAGGTAAAAGAGGCAGAGGCAGACCAAGACTAACATGGACGAGTAACATCAAAAGATGGACAAGTCAATCTATGACAGCCTGCACCATCAAAGCAAGAAACAGAGTAGAATGGCGATCCATTGTAGCCAACCTTCGTTGCAGAGAAGGCACTCAATGATGATGATGATGAATTAAGTGTCAGTGACTTCATTGCACCATCAGTTTCATGAGGTGGGGTAAATCAGACAAAGGGCGACCTACAAATCGATGGAAGCAAGACACCAAGGATTTTGTTTACAGGTACAGGTAGACAGTGAAATATATTCAGACTGGCAGTCACAAGAGTAACATCGTCTCCGCAGGCTAGCCTGACATGGACTGCGGTCTTTACCTTCTCGACAAGGCATAATCCATTTTCCCGCAGACTATGTCTTCGTATTATATTAAACCGCAGTTGTCATTTTAAAAAGTATTTCCAAATGTAGTCATACTATTAAATGCGGATGCTGTGAGAATTTATATCTATCAGTCGTGGGCGAAATAAGTCATATTAGTGTAGCGTCCTTTAAAGCTGCCTAGAGCTCCAATCAGTGTACTTGTTAACGGACTACATATCGACCTCCAATCCAGTGTACATGTGAACGAGCTACATATCGACATCCAACCCAGTGTACCTGTGAACGAGCTACATATTGACCTCCACCCAGTGTACCTGTGAACGAGCTACATATCGACATCCAACCCAGTGTACCTGTGAACGAGCTACATATCGACATCCAACCCAGTGTACCTGTCAACGAGCTACATATCGACATCCAACCCAGTGTACATGTGAACGAGCTACATATCGACCTCCAACCCAGTGTACCTGTGAACGAGATACATGTCAACATTCAACTCAAGTGTACCTGTGAACGAGCGACATATCGACCTCTAATTCAGTGTACCTGTGAACGAGATACATGTCGACCTCCAACTCAAGTGTACCTGTGAACGAGATACATGTCGACCTCCAACTCAAGTGTACCTGTGAACGAGATACATGTCGACCTCCAACTCAAGTGTACCTGTGAACGAGATACGTGTCAACCTCCAACTCAAGTGTACTTATGTATGGGTTACATGTCGACCTCCAAGCCAATGTAGATGTGTAGGGGCTACATATCGACCTCTAACCCAGTGTACATACGAACAGCTTGACAAGGCAACCTCTTGCCAGACCATGCAGGTCCTGTATCACCTGTTACATTCCATTGTTGTAACATCCGAAAACTCTACCAACACTTATAGTAGTAAAATCGCCGGTGTCCTTCACAAAGTCCTTCAGTTTTTAAAGCTTTGCTTTCTCGGTTTACGATATTGTGTTTCAACTTGTTAAAAACAATAAATGGAAATCCCGTAACACATTACCAGGACATATCATTTGGAGGTGATAGGCCAGTGCTCTTTCTCAAGCATATCAACATATTTCCCAACTGAAGGACTTAAAAAAATATGCCCCCCCCCCCCAATCCCTGGGTCGACTGTAATTTAAATTGAGCCCACATTCACTTTATCACCACAAAACTAGTGAGCTAACCACTACGCTACTTCAGTCATTGACGCTCTAGGTGAGCATAACATGACAAATAGAAGACAATGTCAAGTATACGACACCACATGTGTGCTCGCTTCTTCGTTTATTTTTAGTTTATTTAGTGGCATTTCAGTTTCAATCGTAAATTTTTCAGCCCCCTCATTATACGGATTATTACAGTAGCGCGAAACCTACCATAACAAGAAAACTAACAGCTCTGGCCACTGAATTCAAACTGATCTGTCAGGTTTGGAGTGGGGGTGGGGAGGTGAAAGAATGGGCCAGCAGGTGGGATGGGTAGTTGTTATATTGTTCAGGCACTTAGTCCAGTAGACCAACGAGCTTTTATTTGCAGACGATCAGGCACTAAAACATGAAACAATAGAAGACCTACAGGAACACTTAAACAAACTCAACAGATCAGGCCAAATAAAACATGAAAATCAACATCGACAAAACAGAAGCCATGAATGTCGCTAAAAATGAACTGAACTTCAACATATAGAAGGCAGGCAACTAAAACAAGTAGAGGAATTCAAATACCTAGGAAGTTTAGTGATAAACAATAATTCACAAACAGGAGAGATAGAATCAAGATGCAACAAAGCTTGTCAAATCATTGGACAGCTATCACCACTATTTTCCAACACGGAAATAACTCTAGAGGCAAAACGAGCACTATATAATACAATCCTCATCCCAACTTTGTGCTACCAATGCCAGTCTTGGACCCTAGTTGCAAGAACAATAAGAAAAATAACCTCTACTGAGATGAAATGTTTCAGACGAATGACAGGAAACAGTCTGAGAGATAAGAGCAGAAATGAAGAACTGAGAAAAAAGCTAGGAATTACCCCTCGCCATAGAATATATAAGGAAACAACAGATAAAATGGTTTGGCCACGTGACACGACAGAAAGATCAAAACACAACACAACGAGCCTTCAGCAAATGTTGTGAGAATACCAGACCCAATGGTCGACCACGAAAAAGATGGATGGGTGGAATATTAGAAGCACTAGGAAACATAACAGCAGCAGAAGCGAATAGAAGAGCAAAAAACCGCAAATTATATCTCCCCTCGACGCTGAAAGACAAATGAGGAAAGAAAGAAGAAGACTTTAGTCCAGCAGTGTGTCCGGATGTTTTCATTCATTGAGTGCCATCTCCACATCGAAGGTTGGCTACCATGGAACGCCATTCCGCTCTGTCTCTTGCTTTGATGGAGCAGGTTGACATAGTAAAAAAATAAATAAATAAATAAATAAAAGAGAGCCCCGTCACGTCAAGTGGCGTATAGGGAATACGGTGTTAGTGACCATACATTTTACAGACCTTCAACGCATGATTTTTGGGTAATGTGGTGGGTATCACGCCCGTTACGCTTTACTTTCCCATAAAAAAATCAGGTACCCATTTAAGGCTGGGTGAACCCGAAAGCCGTCGGTTGGGATCCAACCCTACCTCTTGTCCTTTGTAGTCCAGTTCACTAACCACTGAGCTATCGCGGCTCAGGTTGTCATTGTAGGCTGACATAATGTTATTCGTCCATGTTAGGCGTGGTCTGCCTCTTTTACCTTGTATTTTCCCTTCCAAAATTACTTTTAGTAGGCTGCTGCCCAAAAATCTCATTTGTCTTGTTTGAATTGTTTTATTTCTTCATCGTTTGTTTTCTTTTTTTTTTCCATCCAATTCTCCCTATTCTTCTATAAATCCACATTTCAAGGGCTTCAATTTTTTGTTTGTTTTCCTGTCTAATCTCCATGTTTCTACACCATACAAGAGTGTTGATAAGATACAACATTTTGCTATTCTTAGTTTTTGCCCCTGTGTTATTTGTTTCAATGTTAGTATATGCATTAAAATTACTTTTTGCCATTCCTATTCTTATGTTTATTTCAGTTTTACATTTTCCATCACTGGTTATAGTTTGTCCAAGGTAGTTGTAGCTCTGAACTGTCTCCAGGTCTATTCCTTCAACGTTGATTTCCACTTGTAGGTTTTGAGTATTATCTTTGTTTATGTTTATAGTTTTAATCTTTTTGATATTAATATCGAATCCATATTTTTTGCTTGTCATGTTTATTTCATTAAGTAATTGTTGTAGATCTTTCAGATTTTCTACTAGTAATACGGTATGATCAGCATATCTTAGATTATTGATTATCTTTCCATTAATATTTAGACCTGGCATCTCTGTGACGTTTTTAAAGATTTTCTCAGTGTATAGATTGAACACAATCTTGGTGATTGATGCCTCCCTGCCTTACGCCTCTTATATCAATGGGTGTAGAGTTCTCTTTGTTATATTTTATTATTGCTATTTGCTTCCAGTATGAATGACACATTAGTCGTATGTCTGTGTCATCAAGATGTATGTCTTTTAGGCAGTCTATAAGTTGTGTGGGTGTAAACAATTTAAAAATAGATGAAGATTTGCTGAACGGAAGAAATCTATTTGCGTCTCATCTGTTTTCGGGTATTTGGATTTGCTTACCAACGAATAGTCAAGTGGCGGACAAACTCGTTCAAGGTTGTTTCCCAAACTCAATATGTGTTTGTGGTTATCACAGAGGCCCCAGAAGTTCGCTTAGAGTAGTTTCATGTTCAGATACACCAGGAGAGGTACCTGATACTTTTCAGACTTTGGTAAAGTGGCTACATTACACTGTTCACATGAGTTCATTTAATGTGATCGGCGACGCATAGCTGACCGATGACACCAAGATCAATGAACTATAACTGATCATGATCCTACACCATCTCAACTTTGGATCCTGGAAACAGACCAATCAGCTGAACAAACGAATATGGATCTAAGTGGCAAGGAAAACCTTTCTTCTTCTTTTCCCTTGGTTTTTGCTCCACAAATTTAATCGTTATGCCATGTGACGTTTCATCTGGCCATAACAAGCTATTGACTTGACGCAACCATAACCATTCCTCACAGAGAGTCCCTTGCCGGGCCTACACTTTTAGACAAGGAAGGATTCAAAATATAATCAATATGGATAGATGGATGGATGCGTTCGCCCGATGACTAAAGTATTCTAGAGTATTCGTAGACTGTAGACTTCCTCTTCGTCATCCGCCCTTAAAAGGACGTTAAGTGGACGTGTTTGCGTTGTGTTGTAGTTTGCAGCGTAACACTGTGATATTTGCGCCTTTCGGCCCAACACATCCGACTTCAGCACGACTTTTTTGAGTACTGGGTTGTCTTCCCTCTTCGATCCCTGCTCGCTTGGCCAGACTAGACAGGTTAGTCTGTTACTGGAGGCACCGCGGAGATGTGGAGAAGGGTCTGGATGGTTCTGGTTCACCGATCCTGGCGCAAGCCATCAGCTATGAGTCGCTGACAACTTCCAGCTCTGGTGCTGGGAGGCGCGCCTTCGCCTCCATATAATCAATATAGAATTAGAAGAACGACAATTTGGATTTAGAAAAACAGTGGGACAAAATAAGTCATATTCTGCATGAGGGCACTAATCGAAAAGTACACAGAAGTAAATACAACAATATACGCCTGTTTCATAGACTACACCAAAGCTTTTGATAGAATGCACACCTTAAATAACTTATAAAATGCCTAAAAGATATACATCTAGATGAAACAGACACACGATTAATATGCAATTTATACTGGGAGCAAACCGCAATAATACAATATAACAAAGTGAACTCTACACCTAGTGATATACACAAAAAAATCGGAGTAAGACAGGGACGCATCCTATTACCAAGCTTGTTCATTCTATACACTGAGCAAATCTTAATCTTCATCACAGAGATGCCAGGCCTAAACATTAATGAAATAAAGTCGATAATCTGAGATATGAGGGTGATACTGTATTACTAGCAGAAAATCCTCAAGATCTACAATTACTTAATGAAATAAACATGACAAGCAAAAAATATGGATTAGATATGAATATAAAAAAGACTAAAACTATGAACATAAACAAAGATAACACTTTAAACCTATATATTGGATACCAAAGTTGAAGGAATAGACCTGGAGACAGTTCAGAGCTACAGCTACCTTGGACAAACTATAACCAGTAATGGAAAATGTAAAACGGAAATAAACAAAAGAATAGGAATGGCAAAAAGTACTTTTAATGCAATGAAAAATATACTAACATCAAAACAAATAACACCGGGGCTAAAACTAAGAATAGCACAATTGTATATCTTCCCAACATTCTGTATGGTGCAGAAACATGGACAAGAAAACAGACCAGAAAATGGACAAATCAGCATATGACAACCTGTACCATTAAAGCAAGAGACAGAGAAGAATGGCGCTTCATGGCAGCCAATCTTCGATGCGGAGACGGCAATCAATAAATTGTAGCCCTAGAATATAAACAATCAGGAGCTGTTGAAGAGGGGTAACAAAGAGGAAACGCACACAAGCAGGCTAAGGATCTCGACTCGCCACGTGCTCAAACGAGATAAAGGAACAAACAAAAACTCGCGTTCTGATGAGAAGGCAATGAAAGCCCAGGAGTAAATACCAGCAGAAGTATCATATCGTGTTGACCAGATTTTTGACGTTTCGCAAAGGATCACCACAGTCCGTGCTATAAGAATGAACTTCGTTGTATTCTCTTTCGTTCGCCTGAAGTATTGTCTTTTTCTACAATGTATAAATATAACGTTGTAGTTTGTATAAATTTTACTTTTTTTTTTGTAACACTTGGTTGTATTATGTCACAAGAAGATGTGTCAGTCACTAAGTGAGTTGCTGACCCGTGACCTTGACCGTGAAGAAAACAGCGTATGTATTCACTGACCACTCATTGACCTATTTCTGTTGTCCCATTTACTATGTGTCTTTGCTATGAAGTTAACCATAAATGTTCAAAAAGGTTTATAAATCAACAAGAGAGAGATAACATCTCATATTCATATTCTCTACATGTCTACATGTCCGTTTTGGTGGGTTCTTAACTCGTTTTATTTCTTCATGTAGATGGGTACACGCGGGTGTGTACGATGTTCTTCCTGCACGTACTGTGTGTTAAACAGCAGCAGGCAACAGTCGGCTACACGGCCACTTCGAAGTTAGGTCAAGTGTAAGACAGCGGTGTATACTATCTCCCCCCCCCCCAATTACTGTTTATTACATACATGAATTATATATGCAAGTGAGCTTGCCCATTAGAGACAGAGGAGATCAACACGCTTTTATATGATTAAATAGAAGACCTACAAGAACACTTAAATAAACTCTATACGCAATATCAAATATAAAAATAATAAACTCAGTATTCGAACATGCCCTATGCCTGCGCTGAAGAATTTATTGAAATACAAATACAATATTTTAATCCTAATTGTGGTAGACGATCAGGCACTAACTATTACATGAAAAAAATCGATCTACAAGAACGCTTAAATAGACGCAACAGCATAAACACAAAATAAAACATGAAAATCAACATTAACAAAACAGAAGTCATGATTGTCGCCAAAGATAAAACAGAACATCAATATAACGACGGACGGCAGACAATAAAAACATAGGAAGTTTAGTGACAAACGACGATTCACAAACAGCAGAGATAGAATCAAGATGTTACAAAGCTTGTCAAATGATCGGACAGTTATCACCACTATTGTCCAACAAGGAAATAACTCTAGAGGCAAAACGAGCACTATATAATACAATCTTCATCCCAACGTTGTGGTACCAATGCCAGTCTTGGATCCTATAGCTTGTTTCATAACTCGTGCCCAACTTTTAAAATCGATAGCTTTTTAAGTAAGTTGTTCAAAATTTGCATGTAAAGTTATAATGATTAGAACCCAACAGGGAATTAATTTAATAAAAAAAAAAACATTTGGTTATTATTGTTGCTTATTTGATTTATATAAATTTATAACGACCCATTGATGTAGTCAAAACTTAATGTTTACAGTATTTTAAGTTAAAAATAGCGAGTAAAAAGCCATACACGGTAAAATTGACGTATTTGCACGCTTTCGCCGTGGTTTTTTGACACAATTAGACACTTGAGAAGTTGTGTGTTCCATTTCCGTTCATTCAGAGGTGTAGACGTGAAATTCGCAAAATGTTGGGTATGAATGAAACTGTTACAATAAGAAAATTAAAAGTTTCGCTGAAAAAGAACAACAGTATTGAAATATCAAAGTCTACATTATGGAGGAATGTGAAAGCTGCAGGCTTTACATTCAGAAAGTATTCCAATGGACGAAACATCATCTGTGAGAAGCCACATATAGTAGTCATGAGAAGCAAGTACTTACGTGAAGTTAAAGAGGTGCGCAAGCAAGGTTATGATATTGTGTACTTGGATGAAACATGGATCAATGCTCACCACACTAACCAAAGGGAATGGCAGTCATCAGATGAAAAGATTAAGAGATTAATACCTAGCAGCAAAGGACAGCGCTTGATAATTGCTCATGCAGGTAGTCTAACATGGACTAATATAGAATGCAGAGCTCATTTTTCTTTTAAAATCCATAGACAATCGGGATTATCACTCTGAGATGAATGGTCACATATTTAGACATTGGATTGAAAATTCTGTTCTCCCATCACTAGATCGACCATCTTGCCTAATAATGGACAATGCAGCGTACAACAACATTGTTGCACTGGAAGATAAAGTCCCAACGTCATCCAGTACAAAAGATGCTATTAAGATATGGCTCACAAAGGAGCACATACAATTTAATAACATGTACTTAAAACCTGAATTACTATCTCTAATAAAGCAAAAACAAAGGACAAAGATTTTTCAAATAGATAAGATTATCCAAGAGCACGGTCATATAAGTTTGAGGCTGCCACCTTACCATGCTCATTTAAATCCAATAGAACTAATCTGGGCAAAATTAAAAGGACAAGTGGCAGATGAAAATACAACATTCAAAATATGCGATGTAAAGACTCTTGCTAATCTCGCTTTATTAAATATAGACAAAGATTATTGGGCTGAATGTGAAGACCACGTCTTAAAACAGGAAGAGGAATATTGGAAAAATGATGGTTTATGGAATGTTCAACCCAAACAGTTACTAATCTTTTAGACTCGTCTGATTCAGAATGAAAGTATATTGCCCCCACAATGTTGGCCCCTATATTACCTTAAATTAGTTCAACAAACGGTCCTTTTCAGGACCACACAACTATGAAAATTGGACATACAGGTATACCTTGATATTATCGTCCGTCCTCGAACTGAGAAGACAATAATTCTCCTGGTATTTCCCCATTACGGCCACGCCTTTACCTAGTGAAAATTAATCATAGACCAGCAACTACGGTAATTTCTATTATTTAGGGGTTCACAATTTACAATTTTGACAAACATCAAAGAAATTCGCCGCTTTAAGAAAACTGCAGCTGCAAGATATTTGTTAAATATACATTTAAAGGGTCTCTTGCATTCTAATTACATTTGGAAAATTTCAACAGTTTTTAACAAACGGTTACTGAACAATAGCGTTTTGAAGTTGGGCAAGTGATTTGAAACGAGCCATAGATGCAAGAACAGTAAGAAAAATAACATCTACTGAGATTAAATGTGTCACGCGAATGACAGGAAACAGTCTGAGAGATAAGAGCAGAAATGAAGATCTGAGAAAAAAGCTAGGAATAGCCCCCACCATAGAATATATAAAGAAACAACAGATAAAATTGTTTGGCCACGTAACAAGGCAGAAAGATCAAAACACAACACATCGAGCCTTCAGCAAACGTTGTAAGAATACCAGACCCAATGGTCGACCACGAAAAAGATGGATCGGATCGATGGAATACTAGAAGCACTAGGAAACACAACAGCAGCAGAGGCGAACAGAAGAGCGAAAGACCGCAAATTATATCTCCCCTCGACGCTGAAAGGCAGATGAGGAAGGGAAGAAAAAGAAGGCTGTTGAAATGAGGACAGAACATACGAGTGAGATGTGCCGTGTTATGTTGTGTGTCTCTTTCGTTTTTCATGAAAATCAGAGGGGAGTTCACTTAAAATTCTCGACACTTCAAAATGGAGTCATTACCTCATAACAATTTAGTAGTAATGTACAGTACACAGGGAAGACATTTTTATTCTTAGAGTTAGTTCACAATTATTTTATTTTAGATACTCTATTATTAGTTACCTATGTAGGGCTAATTTTATTTACTTCAATATCTGTGTGTTGTTTGTTTGTCCCTGCTGAAGGCCTATTGAGCCGAAAAGACGTTCAGGTTTGTGTCATCCATTTATTACATAAGGCTTTAAAAATGTCATTTTTTTCATTTCTCCAGAAAACAAGATACTGGTTTTTTGTTTAACATTATTCATTTGTTTACATACTAGGAATAATTTGGGAGTTTGTACACCCATCTCTCAAGCTTTTGTTTTACTTTCGGCTCAAGCTGTTTAACTTGTTGAACAACGTGGCCAGAGCTGACTGATTGCGTCAGTGTACCAAAGCTCATCAAGATTCACACTTAGCCAGTTGAACCAAACGTATGGAAGAGGGAAGGGAACCGACAAATGTCAGCTGGGTGGATACGTTGGGCCGAAAGACATGCTACATAAACCATGATATCATTCCTTTACGTTTACTTAACGCCCTTTCAATGGTGGACTAGGAAGCAAGGGAATAACTCACTTATGTTTGTCTCTGTCATTTAATTCTGTGTACGTATTTTAATGTTGTTTTCTTGAAATAGTATTCCTGTTACATTTGAGGTTTGATTGAAGCACACAGCACATTATAGAATCATTTATGTTTTACAATCGTCAATTTGTTACAAATTTCCAGTCTCCATTTTCTCTTGTCGTCTGACCGTTACACAAAGATGAAGGACAGAGAAAGTCGAAACGTGCCTTCCCCGCCGCTTTCGTCACAAATGATCAACCTTGCATAAAGTGGCGCTGAGTGACATTGTTAACTACATTTATTTCAGCAAATACATGCACATAATAACAGACGCATTTAGCTTTTGTGAAATTGTATCTTAGGAAGAGGTTGGTCAATTCACCGACTGACGAGCGAAAAATGATATCCTTACAGCTTTTATCTCATTTTGCTGGGTTTATCAGGTTGGTGAAGGAGGGGGCGGGGCGGCGTTGGAGTAAATACTTTACAAGAGCTAATCTCAATAATTTGTTGCGTTTATATCAATGAAGCAGATGATATCAATGAAGGGTGCTTGAGATTAAATAATCACACATTGCGCGCTTGAAGTGAATTATGCAGACAAATGCCTGCTCGGTATAAAAAAGTAACCAGTAATGGGGTGTAACGTACCCTCCTATAAGGTATGTTGACAGCTTTACAAAAGCTGGTATACAAATGTTGGATGTGAATTGTGCAGTCACATACCTACTCGGTGTAACAAGTTTGCTAAATGAATTGTAAACATTCTCCCAAGTCTTCATTGGCGCATTATTATTATTATTATTTACAAACAAAAGATATTTCCTACTCATGTATAGAGCAGTAGCCACATTCAACCATCTGCTTTCAACCGGAAACTCAATTTGACTTTAGAAATGGGCGAGGCTCACAGATACGATCTCTTTCCCGCCAAACAATTACAATAAAAATACCAGGAACAGATCACTCACGTACCCCAACAAGATACCGTCTTCTTTTGCGTACTTCACCCTTCTTCATTATTCCACAAATACAAGGACGATTAACAGACGTAAGCATGTTGTGTTGTGGTTTGCAGCATGAAGGGTCATGACAAAGAAGTGAAGGCCTTTGCGCCGAAACGTCGTTCTGATTTATCTTGTCCACTTGTTAAGTGAAGTTTTAATCATACCGTTTTTTTTAAATATATTTTTTAAAAATTTCTCTTTGCAGCAAGTTGTGATACCCGTATCTTTCCGTCCAACACACTCATCTTGGGATGCTAGGGCACCAAATCGTATCATATCTTCAAGCACTCATCTTGGCATGCTAGAACACCAAATCGTATCATATCTTCGAGCACTCATCTTGACATGCTAGGGCACCAAATCGTATCATATCTTCGAGCACTCATCTTGGCATGCTAGGACACCAAATCGTATCATATCTTCGAGCACTCATCTTGGCATGCTAGGGCACCAAATCGTATCATATCTTCGAGCACTCATCTTGACATGCTAGAACACCAAATCGTATCATATCTTCGAGCACTCATCTTGACATGCTAGAACACCAAATCGTATCATATCTTCGAGCACTCATCTTGACATGCTAGGGCACCAAATCGTATCATATCTTCGAGCACTCATCTTGGCATGCTAGAACACCAAATCGTATCATATCTTCGAGCACTCATCTTGGCATGCTAGGACACCAAATCGTATCATATCTTCGAGCACTCATCTTGGCATGCTAGAACACCAAATCGTATCATATCTTCGAGCACTCATCTTGGCATGCTAGAACACCAAATCGTATCATATCTTCGAGCACTCATCTTGACATGCTAGGGCACCAAATTGTATCATATCTTCGAGCACTCATCTTGGCATGCTAGAACACCAAATTGTATCATATCTTCGAGCACTCATCTTGGCATGCTAGGGCACCAAATCGTATCATATCTTTGAGCACTCATCTTGACATGCTAGAACACCAAATCGTATCTTATCCTCGAGCACTCATCTTGACATGCTAGGACACCAAATTGTATCATATCTTTGAGCACTCATCTTGGCATGCTAGGACACCAAATTGTATCATATCTTCGAGCACTCATCTTGACATGCTAGGGCACCAAATTGTATCATATCTTCGAGCACTCATCTTGACATGCTAGGGCACCAAATCGTATCATATCTTCGAGCACTCATCTTGACATGCTAGGGCACCAAATTGTATCATATCTTCGAGCACTCATCTTGACATGCTAGGACACCAAATTGTATCATATCTTCGAGCACTCATCTTGGCATGCTAGGGCACCAAATTGTATCATATCTTCGAGCACTCATCTTGGCATGCTAGGACACCAAATTGTATCATATCTTCGAGCACTCATATTGGCATGCTAGGGCACCAAATTGTATCATATCTTCGAGCACTCATCTTGGCATGCTAGGGCACCAAATTGTATCATATCTTCGAGCACTCATCTTGACATGCTAGGGCACCAAATCGTATCATATCTTCGAGCACTCATCTTTACATGCTAGGGCACCAAATCGTATCATATCTTCGAGCACTCATCTTGGCATGCTAGGGCACCAAATCGTATCATATTTTCGAGCACTCATCTTGACATGCTAGGACACCAAATCGTATCATATCTTTGAGCACTCATCTTGACATGCTAGGACACCAAATCGTATCATATCTTCGAGCATTCATCTTGACATGCTAGGGCACCAAATCGTATCATATCTTCGAGCACTCATCTTGACATGCTAGGGCACCAAATCGTATCATATCTTCGAGCACTCATCTTGACATGCTAGGGCACCAAATCGTATCATATCTTCGAGCACTCATCTTGGCATGCTAGGGCACCAAATCGTATCATATTTTCGAGCACTCATCTTGACATGCTAGGGCACCAAATTGTATCATATTTTCGAGCACTCATCTTGACATGCTAGGACACCAAATTGTATCATATCTTCGAGCACTCATCTTGACATGCTAGGACACCAAATCGTATCATATCTTCGAGCACTCATCTTGACATGCTAGGACACCAAATTGTATCATATTTTCGAGCACTCATCTTGGCATGCTAGGACACCAAATCGTATCATATCTTCGAGCACTCATCTTGGCATGCTAGGGCACCAAATTGTATCATATTTTCAAGCACTCATCTTGGCATGCTAGGACACCAAATTGTATCATATCTTCGAGCACTCATCTTGGCATGCTAGGGCACCAAATTGTATCATATCTTCGAGCACTCATCTTGGCATGCTAGGACACCAAATTGTATCATATCTTCGAGCACTCATCTTGGCATGCTAGGACACCAAATTGTATCATATCTTCGAGCACTCATCTTGGCATGCTAGGGCACCAAATTGTATCATATTTTCGAGCACTCATCTTGACATGCTAGGGCACCAAATTGTATCATATTTTCGAGCACTCATTGGTGCATGCTAGGGCACCAAATTGTATCATATTTTCGAGCACTCATCTTGACATGCTAGGGCACCAAATCGTATCATATTTTCGAGCACTCATTGGTGCATGCTAGGGCACCAAATTGTATCATATTTTCGAGCACTCATTGGTGCATGCTAGGGCACCAAATTGTATCATATTTTCGAGCACTCATCTTGACATGCTAGGGCACCAAATCGTATCATATCTTCGAGCACCCATCTTGACATGCTAGGGCACCAAATCGTATCATATCTTCGAGCACTCATCTTGACATGCTAGGGCACCAAATCGTATCATATTTTCGAGCACTCATCTTGACATGCTAGGACACCAAATCGTATCATATCTTTGAGCACTCATCTTGACATGCTAGGACACCAAATCGTATCATATCTTCGAGCACTCATCTTGACATGCTAGGGCACCAAATCGTATCATATCTTCGAGCACTCATCTTGACATGCTAGGGCACCAAATCGTATCATATCTTCGAGCACTCATCTTGACATGCTAGGGCACCAAATCGTATCATATCTTCGAGCACTCATCTTGGCATGCTAGGGCACCAAATCGTATCATATTTTCGAGCACTCATCTTGACATGCTAGGGCACCAAATTGTATCATATTTTCGAGCACTCATCTTGACATGCTAGGACACCAAATTGTATCATATCTTCGAGCACTCATCTTGACATGCTAGGACACCAAATCGTATCATATCTTCGAGCACTCATCTTGACATACAAGGACACCAAATTGTATCATATTTTCGAGCACTCATCTTGGCATGCTAGGGCACCAAATCGTATCATATCTTCGAGCACTCATCTTGGCATGCTAGGACAAGAAATTGTTTCATATCTTCGAGCACTCATCTTGGCATGCTAGAACACCAAATTGTATCATATCGTCGAGCACTCATCTTGACATGCTAGAACACCAAATCGTATCATATCTTCGTGCACTCATCTTGGCATGCTAGAACACCAAATCGTATCATATCTTCGAGCACTCATCTTGACATGCTAGGGCACCAAATTGTATCATATCTTCGAGCACTCATCTTGGCATGCTAGAACACCAAATCGTATCATATCTTCGAGCACTCATCTTGACATGCTAGGGCACCAAATTGTATCATATCTTCGAGCACTCATCTTGGCATGCTAGAACACCAAATCGTATCATATCTTCGAGCACTCATCTTGACATGCTAGGGTACCAAATTGTATCATATCTTCGAGCACTCATCTTGACATGCTAGGGCACCAAATCGTATCATATCTTTGAGCACTCATCTTGACATGCTAGAACACCAAATCGTATCTTATCTTCGAGCACTCATCTTGACATGCTAGGACACCAAATCGTATCATATCTTCGAGCACTCATCTTGACATGCTAGGACACCAAATCGTATCTTATCTTCGAGCACTCATCTTGACATGCTAGGACACCAAATCGTATCATATCTTTGAGCACTCATCTTGGCATGCTAGGACACCAAATTGTATCATATCTTTGAGCACTCATCTTGGCATGCTAGGACACCAAATTGTATCATATCTTCGAGCACTCATCTTGACATGCTAGGGCACCAAATCGTATCATATCTTCGAGCACTCATCTTGACATGCTAGGGCACCAAATCGTATCATATCTTCGAGCACTCATCTTGACATGCTAGGGCACCAAATTGTAACATATCTTCGAGCACTCATCTTGACATGCTAGGACACCAAATTGTATCATATCTTCGAGCACTCATCTTGGCATGCTAGGGCACCAAATTGTATCATATCTTCGAGCACTCATCTTGGCATGCTAGGACACCAAATTGTATCATATCTTCGAGCACTCATCTTGGCATGCTAGGGCACCAAATTGTATCATATCTTCGAGCACTCATCTTGGCATGCTAGGGCACCAAATTGTATCATATCTTCGAGCACTCATCTTGACATGCTAGGGCACCAAATCGTATCATATTTTCGAGCACTCATTGGTGCATGCTAGGGCACCAAATTGTATCATATTTTCGAGCACTCATTGGTGCATGCTAGGGCACCAAATTGTATCATATTTTCGAGCACTCATCTTGACATGCTAGGGCACCAAATCGTATCATATCTTCGAGCACTCATCTTGGCATGCTAGGGCACCAAATCGTATCATATTTTCGAGCACTCATCTTGACATGCTAGGGCACCAAATTGTATCATATTTTCGAGCACTCATCTTGGCATGCTAGGACACCAAATTGTATCATATCTTCGAGCACTCATCTTGACATGCTAGGACACCAAATCGTATCATATCTTCGAGCACTCATCTTGACATGCTAGGACACCAAATTGTATCATATTTTCAAGCACTCATCTTGGCATGCTAGGACACCAAATTGTATCATATCTTCGAGCACTCATCTTGGCATGCTAGGGCACCAAATTGTATCATATCTTCGAGCTCTCATCTTGGCATGCTAGGACACCAAATTGTATCATATCTTCGAGCACTCATCTTGGCATGCTAGGACACCAAATTGTATCATATCTTCGAGCACTCATCTTGGCATGCTAGGGCACCAAATTGTATCATATTTTCGAGCACTCATCTTGACATGCTAGGGCTCCAAATTGTATCATATTTTCGAGCACTCATTGGTGCATGCTAGGGCACCAAATTGTATCATATTTTCGAGCACTCATCTTGACATGCTAGGGCACCAAATCGTATCATATTTTCGAGCACTCATTGGTGCATGCTAGGGCACCAAATTGTATCATATTTTCGAGCACTCATTGGTGCATGCTAGGGCACCAAATTGTATCATATTTTCGAGCACTCATCTTGACATGCTAGGGCACCAAATCGTATCATATCTTCGAGCACCCATCTTGACATGCTAGGGCACCAAATCGTATCATATCTTCGAGCACTCATCTTGACATGCTAGGGCACCAAATCGTATCATATATTCGAGCACTCATCTTGACATGCTAGGACACCAAATCGTATCATATCTTTGAGCACTCATCTTGACATGCTAGGACACCAAATCGTATCATATCTTCGAGCACTCATCTTGACATGCTAGGGCACCAAATCGTATCATATCTTCGAGCACTCATCTTGACATGCTAGGGCACCAAATCGTATCATATCTTCGAGCACTCATCTTGACATGCTAGGGCACCAAATCGTATCATATCTTCGAGCACTCATCTTGGCATGCTAGGGCACCAAATCGTATCATATTTTCGAGCACTCATCTTGACATGCTAGGGCACCAAATTGTATCATATTTTCGAGCACTCATCTTGACATGCTAGGACACCAAATTGTATCATATCTTCGAGCACTCATCTTGACATGCTAGGACACCAAATCGTATCATATCTTCGAGCACTCATCTTGACATGCAAGGACACCAAATTGTATCATATTTTCGAGCACTCATCTTGGCATGCTAGGGCACCAAATCGTATCATATCTTCGAGCACTCATCTTGACATGCTAGGACAAGAAATTGTATCATATCTTCGAGCACTCATCTTGGCATGCTAGAACACCAAATTGTATCATATCGTCGAGCACTCATCTTGACATGCTAGAACACCAAATCGTATCATATCTTCGTGCACTCATCTTGGCATGCTAGAACACCAAATCGTATCATATCTTCGAGTACTCATCTTGACATGCTAGGGCACCAAATTGTATCATATCTTCGAGCACTCATCTTGGCATGCTATAACACCAAATCGTATCATATCTTCGAGCACTCATCTTGACATGCTAGGGCACCAAATTGTATCATATCTTCGAGCACTCATCTTGGCATGCTAGAACACCAAATCGTATCATATCTTCGAGCACTCATCTTGACATGCTAGGGCACCAAATTGTATCATATCTTCGAGCACTCATCTTGACATGCTAGGGCACCAAATCGTATCATATCTTTGAGCACTCATCTTGACATGCTAGAACACCAAATCGTATCTTATCTTCGAGCACTCATCTTGACATGCTAGGACACCAAATCGTATCATATCTTCGAGCACTCATCTTGACATGCTAGGACACCAAATCGTATCTTATCTTCGAGCACTCATCTTGACATGCTAGGACACCAAATCGTATCATATCTTTGAGCACTCATCTTGGCATGCTAGGACACCAAATTGTATCATATCTTTGAGCACTCATCTTGGCATGCTAGGACACCAAATTGTATCATATCTTCGAGCACTCATCTTGACATGCTAGGGCACCAAATCGTATCATATCTTCGAGCACTCATCTTGACATGCTAGGGCACCAAATCGTATCATATCTTCGAGCACTCATCTTGACATGCTAGGGCACCAAATTGTATCATATCTTCGAGCACTCATCTTGACATGCTAGGACACCAAATTGTATCATATCTTCGAGCACTCATCTTGGCATGCTAGGGCACCAAATTGTATCATATCTTCGAGCACTCATCTTGGCATGCTAGGACACCAAATTGTATCATATCTTCGAGCACTCATCTTGGCATGCTAGGGCACCAAATTGTATCATATCTTCGAGCACTCATCTTGGCATGCTAGGGCACCAAATTGTATCATATCTTCGAGCACTCATCTTGACATGCTAGGGCACCAAATCGTATCATATTTTCGAGCACTCATTGGTGCATGCTAGGGCACCAAATTGTATCATATTTTCGAGCACTCATTGGTGCATGCTAGGGCACCAAATTGTATCATATTTTCGAGCACTCATCTTGACATGCTAGGGCACCAAATCGTATCATATCTTCGAGCACTCATCTTGACATGCTAGGGCACCAAATCGTATCATATCTTCGAGCACTCATCTTGACATGCTAGGGCACCAAATCGTATCATATTTTCGAGCACTCATCTTGACATGCTAGGACACCAAATCGTATCATATCTTTGAGCACTCATCATGACATGCTAGGACACCAAATCGTATCATATCTTCGAGCATTCATCTTGACATGCTAGGGCACCAAATCGTATCATATCTTCGAGCACTCATCTTGACATGCTAGGGCACCAAATCGTATCATATCTTCGAGCACTCATCTTGACATGCTAGGGCACCAAATCGTATCATATCTTCGAGCACTCATCTTGGCATGCTAGGGCACCAAATCGTATCATATTTTCGAGCACTCATCTTGACATGCTAGGGCACCAAATTGTATCATATTTTCGAGCACTCATCTTGACATGCTAGGACACCAAATTGTATCATATCTTCGAGCACTCATCTTGACATGCTAGGACACCAAATCGTATCATATCTTCGAGCACTCATCTTGACATGCTAGGACACCAAATTGTATCATATTTTCGAGCACTCATCTTGGCATGCTAGGACACCAAATCGTATCATATCTTCGAGCACTCATCTTGGCATGCTAGGGCACCAAATTGTATAATATTTTCGAGCACTCATCTTGGCATGCTAGGACACCAAATTGTATCATATCTTCGAGCACTCATCTTGGCATGCTAGGGCACCAAATTGTATCATATCTTCGAGCACTCATCTTGGCATGCTAGGACACCAAATTGTATCATATCTTCGAGCACTCATCTTGGCATGCTAGGACACCAAATTGTATCATATCTTCGAGTACTCATCTTGGCATGCTAGGGCACCAAATTGTATCATATTTTCGAGCACTCATCTTGACATGCTAGGGCACCAAATTGTATCATATTTTCGAGCACTCATTGGTGCATGCTAGGGCACCAAATTGTATCATATTTTCGAGCACTCATCTTGACATGCTAGGGCACCAAATCGTATAATATTTTCGAGCACTCATTGGTGCATGCTAGGACACCAAATCGTATCATATCTTTGAGCACTCATCTTGACATGCTAGGACACCAAATCGTATCATATCTTCGAGCACTCATCTTGACATGCTAGGGCACCAAATCGTATCATATCTTCGAGCACTCATCTTGACATGCTAGGGCACCAAATCGTATCATATCTTCGAGCACTCATCTTGACATGCTAGGGCACCAAATCGTATCATATCTTCGAGCACTCATCTTGGCATGCTAGGGCACCAAATCGTATCATATTTTCGAGCACTCATCTTGACATGCTAGGGCACCAAATTGTATCATATTTTCGAGCACTCATCTTGACATGCTAGGACACCAAATTGTATCATATCTTCGAGCACTCATCTTGACATGCTAGGACACCAAATCGTATCATATCTTCGAGCACTCATCTTGACATGCTAGGACACCAAATTGTATCATATTTTCGAGCACTCATCTTGGCATGCTAGGGCACCAAATCGTATCATATCTTCGAGCACTCATCTTGGCATGCTAGGACACCAAATTGTATCATATCTTCGAGCACTCATCTTGGCATGCTAGAACACCAAATTGTATCATATCTTCGAGCACTCATCTTGACATGCTAGGGTACCAAATCGTATCATATCTTCGAGCACTCATCTTGACATGCTAGGGCACCAAATTGTATCATATCTTCGAGCACTCATCTTGACATGCTAGGGCACCAAATTGTATCATATTTTCGAGCACTCATCTTGGCATGCTAGGACACCAAATTGTATCATATTTTCGAGCACTCATCTTGGCATGCTAGAACACCAAATTGTATCATATCTTCGAGCACTCATCGTGGCATGCTAGGACACCAAATTGTATCATATTTTCGAGCACTCATCTTGGCATGCTAGGACACCAAATCGTATCATATCTTCGAGCACTCATCTTGGCATGCTAGGGCACCAAATTGTATAATATTTTCGAGCACTCATCTTGGCATGCTAGGACACCAAATTTTATCATATCTTCGAGCACTCATCTTGGCATGCTAGGGCACCAAATTGTATCATATCTTCGAGCACTCATCTTGGCATGCTAGGACACCAAATTGTATCATATCTTCGAGCACTCATCTTGGCATGCTAGGACACCAAATTGTATCATATCTTCGAGTACTCATCTTGGCATGCTAGGGCACCAAATTGTATAATATTTTCGAGCACTCATCTTGACATGCTAGGGCACCAAATTGTATCATATTTTCGAGCACTCATTGGTGCATGCTAGGGCACCAAATTGTATCATATTTTCGAGCACTCATCTTGACATGCTAGGGCACCAAATCGTATAATATTTTCGAGCACTCATTGGTGCATGCTAGGGCACCAAATTGTATCATATTTTCGAGCACTCATTGGTGCATGCTAGGGCACCAAATTGTATCATATTTTCGAGCACTCATCTTGACATGCTAGGGCACCAAATCGTATCATATCTTCGAGCACCCATCTTGACATGCTAGGGCACCAAATCGTATCATATCTTCGAGCACTCATCTTGACATGCTAGGGCACCAAATCGTATCATATTTTCGAGCACTCATCTTGACATGCTAGGACACCAAATCGTATCATATCTTTGAGCACTCATCTTGACATGCTAGGACACCAAATCGTATCATATCTTCGAGCACTCATCTTGACATGCTAGGGCACCAAATCGTATCATATCTTCGAGCACTCATCTTGACATGCTAGGGCACCAAATCGTATCATATCTTCGAGCACTCATCTTGACATGCTAGGGCACCAAATCGTATCATATCTTCGAGCACTCATCTTGGCATGCTAGGGCACCAAATCGTATCATATTTTCGAGCACTCATCTTGACATGCTAGGGCACCAAATTGTATCATATTTTCGAGCACTCATCTTGACATGCTAGGACACCAAATTGTATCATATCTTCGAGCACTCATCTTGACATGCTAGGACACCAAATCGTATCATATCTTCGAGCACTCATCTTGACATGCTAGGACACCAAATTGTATCATATTTTCGAGCACTCATCTTGGCATGCTAGGGCACCAAATCGTATCATATCTTCGAGCACTCATCTTGGCATGCTAGGACACCAAATTGTATCATATCTTCGAGCACTCATCTTGGCATGCTAGAACACCAAATTGTATCATATCTTCGAGCACTCATCTTGACATGCTAGGGCACCAAATCGTATCATATCTTCGAGCACTCATCTTGACATGCTAGGACACCAAATTGTATCATATCTTTGAGCACTCATCTTGACATGCTAGGGCACCAAATTGTATCATATTTTCGAGCACTCATCTTGGCATGCTAGGACACCAAATTGTATCATATTTTCGAGCACTCATCTTGGCATGCTAGAACACCAAATTGTATCATATCTTCGAGCACTCATCGTGGCATGCTAGGACACCAAATTGTATCATATCTTCGAGCACTCATCTTGACATGCTAGGACACCAAATCGTATCATATCTTCGAGCACTCATCTTGGCATGCTAGAACACCAAATTGTATCATATCTTCGAGCACTCATCTTGACATGCTAGGGCACCAAATTGTATCATATCTTCGAGCACTCATCTTGACATGCTAGGGCACCAAATTGTATCATATCTTCGAGCACTCATCTTGGCATGCTAGGGCACCAAATTGTATCATATCTTCGAGCACTCATCTTGGCATGCTAGGACACCAAATTGTATCATATCTTCGAGCACTCATCTTGGCATGCTAGGACACCAAATTGCATCATATCTTCGAGCACTCATCTTGGCATGCTAGGGCACCAAATTGTAGCATATTTTCGAGCACTCATCTTGACATGCTAGGGCACCAAATTGTATCATATTTTCGAGCACTCATTGGTGCATGCTAGGGCACCAAATTGTATCATATTTTCGAGCACTCATCTTGACATGCTAGGGCACCAAATCGTATCATATTTTCGAGCACTCATTGGTGCATGCTAGGGCACCAAATTGTATCATATATTCGAGCACTCATTGGTGCATGCTAGGGCACCAAATTGTATCCTATTTTCGAGCACTAATCTTGACATGCTAGGGCACCAAATCGTATCATATCTTCGAGCACCCATCTTGACATGCTAGGGCACCAAATCGTATCATATCTTCGAGCACTCATCTTGACATGCTAGGGCACCAAATCGTATCATATCTTCGAGCACTCATCTTGACATGCTAGGGTACCAAATCGTATCATATCTTCGAGCACTCATCTTGACATGCTAGGACACCAAATCGTATCATATCTTCGAGCACTCATCTTGACATGCTAGGACACCAAATTGTATCATATTTTCGAGCACTCATCTTGGCATGCTAGGACACCAAATCGTATCATATCTTCGAGCACTCATCTTGGCATGCTAGGACACCAATTTGTATCATATCTTCGAGCACTCATCTTGGTATGCTAGGGCACCAAATTGTATCATATCTTCGAGCACTCATCTTGACATGCTAGGGCACCAAATCGTATCATATCTTCGAGCACTCATCTTGACATGCTAGGGCACCAAATTGTATCATATCTTTGAGCACTCATCTTGACATGCTAGGGCACCAAATTGTATCATATTTTCGAGCACTCATCTTGGCATGCTAGGACACCAAATTGTATCATATCTTCGAGCACTCATCTTGGCATGCTAGAACACCAAATTGTATCATATCTTCGAGCACTCATCGTGGCATGCTAGGACACCAAATTGTATCATATCTTCGAGCACTCATATTGACATGCTAGGACACCAAATCGTATCATATCTTCGAGCACTCATCTTGGCATGCTAGAACACCAAATTGTATCATATCTTCGAGCACTCATCTTGACATGCTAGGGCACCAAATTGTATCATATTTTCGAGCACTCATCTTGACATGCTAGGGCACCAAATTGTATCATATCTTCGAGCACTCATCTTGGCATGCTAGAACACCAAATCGTATCATATCTTCGAGCACTCATCTTGGCATGCTAGAACACCAAATTGTATCATATCTTCGAGCACTCATCTTGACATGCTAGGGCACCAAATTGTATCATATCTTCGAGCACTCATCTTGGCATGCTAGAACACCAAATTGTATCATATCTTCGAGCACTCATCTTGGCATGCTAGGGCACCAAATTGTATCATATCTTCGAGCACTCATTTTGACATGCTAGGGCACCAAATTGTATCATATCTTCGAGCACTCATCTTGACATGCTAGAACACCAAATTGTATCATATCTTCGCGCACTCATCTTGACATGCTAGGGCACCAAATTGTATCATATCTTCGAGCACTCATCTTGGCATGCTAGAACACCAAATTGTATCATATCTTCGAGCACTCATCTTGGCATGCTAGGACACCAAATTGTATCATATCTTCGAGCACTCATCTTGACATGCTAGGGCACCAAATTGTATCATATCTTTGAGCACTCATCTTGACATGCTAGGGCACCAAATCGTATCATATCTTCGAGCACTCATCTTGACATGCTAGGGCACCAAATCGTATCATATCTTCGAGCACTCATCTTGGCATGCTAGGGCACCAAATCGTATCATATCTTCGAGCACTCATCTTGGCATGCTAGGACACCAAATTGTATCATATCTTCGAGCACTCATCTTGGCATGCTAGGGCACCAAATTGTATCATATCTTCGAGCACTCATCTTGGCATGCTAGGGCACTAAATTGTATCATATTTTCGAGCACTCATCTTGGCATGCTAGGACACCAAATTGTATCATATCTTCGAGCACTCATCTTGGCATGCTAGGGCACCAAATTGTATCATATCTTCGAGCACTCATCTTGGCATGCTAGGACACCAAATTGTATCATATCTTCGAGCACTCATCTTGGCATGCTAGGGCACCAAATTGTATCATATTTTCGAGCACTCATCTTGACATGCTAGGGCACCAAATCGTATCATATTTTCGAGCACTCATCTTGACATGCTAGGGCACCAAATTGTATCAAATCTTCGAGCACTCATCTTGACATGCTAGGGCACCAAATAGTATCATATTTTCGAGCACTCATTGGTGCATGCTAGGGCACCAAATTGTATCATATTTTCGAGCACTCATTGGTGCATGCTAGGGCACAAAATTGTATCATATTTTCGAGCACTCATCTTGACATGCTAGGGCACCAACTCGTATCATATCTTCGAGCACTCATCTTGACATGCTAGGGCACCAAATCGTATCATATCTTCGAGCACTCATCTTGGTATGCTAGAACACCAAATTGTATCATATCTTCGAGCACTCATCTTGGCATGCTAGGGCACCAAATTGTATCATATCTTCGAGCACTCATCTTGACATGCTAGGGCACCAAATTGTATCATATCTTCGAGCACTCATCTTGACATGCTAGAACACCAAATTGTATCATATCTTCGAGCACTCATCTTGACATGCTAGGGCACCAAATTGTATCATATCTTCGAGCACTCATCTTGGCATGCTAGAACACCAAATTGTATCATATCTTCGAGCACTCATCTTGGCATGCTAGGACACCAAATTGTATCATATCTTCGAGCACTCATCTTGACATGCTAGGGCACCAAATTGTATCATATCTTTGAGCACTCATCTTGACATGCTAGGGCACCAAATCGTATCATATCTTCGAGCACTCATCTTGACATGCTAGGGCACCAAATCGTATCATATCTTCGAGCACTCATCTTGGCATGCTAGGGCACCAAATCGTATCATATTTTCGAGCACTCATCTTGACATGCTAGGGCACCAAATTGTATCATATTTTCGAGCACTAATCTTGACATGCTAGGACACCAAATTGTATCATATCTTCGAGCACTCATCTTGACATGCTAGGACACCAAATCGTATCATATCTTCGAGCACTCATCTTGACATGCTAGAACACCAAATTGTATCATATCTTCGAGCACTCATCTTGGCATGCTAGGACACCAAATTGTATCATATCTTCGAGCACTCATCTTGACATGCTAGAACACCAAATTGTATCATATCTTTGAGCACTCATCTTGACATGCTAGGGCACCAAATTGTATCATATCTTTGAGCACTCATCTTGATATGCTAGGGCACCAAATTGTATCATATTTTCGAGCACTCATCTTGGCATGCTAGAACACCAAATTGTATCATATCTTCGAGCACTCATCTTGACATGCTAGGGCACCAAATCGTATCATATCTTCGAGCACTCATCTTGACCTTCTAGAACACCAAATTGTATCATATCTTTGAGCACTCATCTTGACATGCTAGGGCACCAAATTGTATCATATCTTTGAGCACTCATCTTGACATGCTAGGGCACCAAATTGTATCATATTTTCGAGCACTCATCTTGGCATGCTAGGACACCAAATTGTATCATATCTTCGAGCACTCATCTTGGCATGCTAGGACACCAAATTGTATCATATCTTCGAGCACTCATCTTGGCATGCTAGGACACCAAATTGTATCATATCTTCGAGCACTCATCTTGGCATGCTAGGACACCAAATCGTATCATATCTTCGAGCACTCATCTTGGCATGCTAGGACACCAAATCGTATCATATCTTCGAGCACTCATCTTGACATGCTAGGGCACTAAATTGTATCATATCTTCGAGCACTCATCTTGGCATGCTAGGGCACCAAATTGTATCATATCTTCGAGCACTCATCTTGGCATGCTAGGGCACCAAATTGTATCATATCTTCGAGCACTCATCTTGGCATGCTAGGGCACCAAATTGTATCATATCTTCGAGCACTCATCATGGCATGCTAGGGCACCAAATTGTATCATATCTTCGAGCACTCATCATGGCATGCTAGGGCACCAAATTGTATCATATCTTCGAGCACTCATCATGGCATGCTAGGGCACCAAATTGTATCATATCTTCGAGCACTCATCATGGCATGCTAGGGCACCAAATTGTATCATATCTTCGAGTCCTACTTGTCCATTTAGTCCGTTTCCTTTCCTACGCGGAGGTGGGAAAGTGGAGTAGGATCTTGACCTGTTCTTTTTTTGCTGAGCCTGATGCATGTATTCAGCTATGAGTCGCTGGCCGCTTTCAGATAACACAATAATCGTAAAGGCCTAACAACATTATGGCAAAGTCTGGGTGCACAAAGAAATTCATTGTAATGATACGACAGTTCAGTGACGACATTCAGCCCCTGCAAATCTAAAGTCTATATGGACAGATAACAACACTCTTGGCTCTCAAATCAAACTGATGTGCATCATCATTGAGTGCCGTCTCCGCATCGAAGGTTGGCTACCATGGAGCGCCATTCCACTCTGTCTCTTGCTTTGATGGTGCAGATTGTCATAGGTTGACTTGTCCATCTTTTGATGTTACTCGTCCATGTTAGTCTTGATCTGCCTCTTTTACCTTGTATTTTCCCTTCCAATATTACTTTTATTAGGCTGTTGTGTCTTTTAACATACCCCCAAAATTTCATTGTTTCTTGTTCTAAATTGTGTTTAGTAGTTATCTTTTCATGTTCAGTTGTTTTAAAACTCCATCGTTTGTTTTCTTTTCTTTCCATCCAATTCTACCTATTCTTCTATAAATCCACATTTCAAAGGCTTCAATTTTCTGTTTTGTTTTCCTGTCTAATGTCCATATTTTTGCACCATACAGGAATATTGAGAAGATATAACATTCTGCTATTCTTAGTTTTAGCCCTGGTGTTATTTGTTTTCATGTTAGTATATTTTTCATGGCATTAAAATTACTTTTTGCCATACCTACTCTTTTGTTTATTTCAGATGTACATTTTCCATCACTGGTTATATTGTGTTCCAGGTAGTTGTAGCTCTGAACTGTTTCCAGATGTATTCCTTCAACTTTGATATTTAATTGTAGGTCTTGAGAATTTTCTTTGTTTATGATCATAGTTTTAGTCTTTTTGATATTCATTTCTAGTCCATATTTTTTGCTTGTTATATTTATCACATTAAGGAATTGTTGTAGGTTTTTAGGATTTTCTGCTAGTAGAACAGTATCATCAACATATCTTAGGTTATTGATTATCTTTTCATTAATGTTTAGGGTAGAATGGAACGAATTCAAAACAAACGAGGAAATTAGAGAAATCGCCAATCAACCACTAATATCTTCAGTAATAAAGAAAAGACGATGGTCATACGTTGGACATGTGATGAGAAGAGATAATAATCGAATAGCAAAGCAAGCCCTCATATGGGAAACAACAGGTAAAAGAAAAAGAGGAAGACCCAGGGAGACACTGAGAAGAACATTGATGAGAGAGGCAAGAGCAGCAGGAATCGGCTCCCTCAATGAGATAGAACTGCTTGTACAGAACAGAGACAGATGGCGAGATTTGATAAAATATCTTTAAAAGAAAACTGCTAGAACAAAAATTCATATAGGAGAAGGTGTATCTTGGTCTACGCCCTATGGGCCGGTTACGGCTCGAAAGGTCAATAGATAGATAGAATGTTTAGGCCTGGCATCTCTGAGATGTTTTTCAAGATTTGCTCAGTGTATAGATTGAACAAGCTTGGTGATAGGATGCATCCTTGTCTTACTCCTCTTTTTATACCATGGGTGTGAAGTTCTCTTTGTTATATTTTATTATTGGTGTTTGCTACCAGTACAAGTTACATTCAAGTCCTATATGTCTGTGTCGTCCAGATCTTTTAGGCAGTCTATAAGTAACGACGTGCATATCAGCTGTTATATAAGCTCGTGAAATATGGATTATTACAGCAAAGCTGCAAATACAATTTGTGGAGATGAAATGTCCCAAAGGGCGACCTATACGTTCGGAACCTCCACTGTAGTGCAGCACGATGTTCACACAGCTATGTTTACAAATAATAATAATATAAGCCTCTTCAACGGCCTTACATAGGAAGAAGGTAGTGCCTGCTCACAGCCCTACTAGCGTGACATTACCTGTCAAGGTTTACCATTGATACTTGACTGACAAATTCCGACCCACAAACACCCCCCCCCCCCTTTTTCCTGCTAATGGTGCCTGTGCCCTAAAAATAAGCTGTAGGTATAGGTACAAGCCAAAGATCCAGATCTGGGGCATTCTGGGGTCCATTTGAGGATTTTGTAGCCATGTTTGTGTGTGTGTCATTGAGTGAGTGAGCGGAATATTTTTAGTATTTTTTTTTTTTTTGAAGATGACTGTTCGCTACTGTGACGTCATGAGCGTGTAACTTTATTGCTACAGTGACTTCATGAGCGTGTATCTTTATTGCTACAGTGACTTCATGAGCGTGTATCTTTATTGCTACAGTGATTTCATGAGCGTGTAACTTTATTGCTACAGTGACTTCATGAGCGTGTATTTTTATTGCTACAGTGACTTCATGAGCGTGTATCTTTATTGCTACAGTGATTTCATGAGCGTGTATCTTTATTGCTACAGTGACTTCATGAGCGTGTATCTTTATTGCTACAGTGACTTCATAAGCGTGTAACTTTATTATTACAGTAACTTCATGAGCATGTAACTTTATTGCTACAGTGACTTCATGAGCATGTAACTTTATTGCTGCAGTGACTTCATGAGCATGTAACTTTATTGATACAGTGACTTCATGAGCGTGTAACTTTATTATTACAGTGACTTCATGAGCATGCAACTTTATTGCTACAGTGACTTCATGAGCATGTAACTTTATTGCTACAGTGACTTCATGAGCATGTAACTTTATTGAGACAGTGACTTCATGAGCGTGTAACTTTATTGCTACAGTGACTTCATGAGCATGTAACTTTATTGCTACAGTGACTTCATGAGCATGTAACTTTATTGATACAGTGACTTCATGGGCATGTAACTTTATTGCTACAGTGACTTCATGAGCATGTAACTTTATTGCTTCAGTGACGTCACGAGCGTGTAACTTTATTGCTACAGTGACTTCATGAGCGTGTAACTTTATTGCTACAGTGTCTTCATGAGCATGTAACTTTATTGCTTCAGTGATGTCATGAGCGTGTAACTATATTGCTACAATGACTTCATGAGCGTGTAATTTTATTGCTACAGTGACTTCATGGGCGTGCGACTTTATTGCTACAGTGACTTCATGAGCGTGTAATTTTATTGCTACAGTGACTTCATGAGCGTGTATCTTTATTGCTACAGTGACTTCATGACCGTGTATCTTTATTGCTACAGTGACTTCATGAGCGTGTAACTTTATTGATACAGTGACTTCATGAGCATGTAACTTTATTGCTACAGTGACTCCATGAGCATGTAACTTTATTGCTACAGTGACTTCATGAGCATGTAACTTTATTGATACAGTGACTTCATTAGCGTGTAACTTTATTGCTACAGTGACTTCATGAGCATGTAACTTTATTGCTACAGTGACTTCATGAGCGTGTAACTTTATTGCTTCAGGGACGTCATGAGCGTGTAACTTTATTGCTACAGTGTCTTCATGAACGTGTAACTTTATTGCTACAGTGACTTCATGAGCGTTTAACTTTATTGCTACAGTGTCTTCATGAGCGTGTAACTATATTGCTACAGTGACATCATGAGCGTGTAACTTTATTGCTACAGTGACTTCATGGGCGTGTAACTTTATTGCTACAGTGTCTTCATGAGCGTGTAATTTTATTGCTACAGTGACTTCATGAGCGTGTAATTTTATTGCTACAGTGACGTCATGAGCGTGTATCTTTATTGCTACAGTGACATCATGAACGTGTAACTTTATTGCTACAGTGACGTCATCAGCGTGAAACTTTATTGCTACAGTGACTTCATGAGCGTGTAACTTTATTGCTTCAGTAACGTTTATGAGCGTGTACCTTTATTGCTACAGTGACATCATGAGCGTGTAACTTTATTGCTACAGTGACGTCATGAGCGTGTAACTTTATTGCTACAGTGTCTTCATGAGCGTGTAACTTTATTGCTTCAGTAACGTTTATGAGCGTGTACCTTTATTGCTACAGTGACATCATGAGCATGTAACTTTATTGCTACAGTGATGTCATGAGCGTGTAACTTTATTGCTACAGTGACTTCATGAGCGTGTAACTTTATTGCTACAGTGATGTCATGAGCGTGTATCTTTATTGCTACAATGACTTCATGAGCGTGTAATTTTAATGCTACAGTGACTTCATGAGCGTGTAACTTTATTGCTACAGTGACTTCATGAGCGTGTAACTTTATTGCTACAGTGACTTCAGAGCGTGTAACTTTATTGCTACAGTGACTTCATGAGCGTGTAACTTTATTGCTACAATGACTTCATGAGCGTGTAATTTTATTGCTACAGTGACTTCATGAGCGTGTAACTTTATTGCTACAATGACTTCATGAGCGTGTAATTTTATTGCTACAGTGACTTCATGAGCGTGTATCTTTATTGCTACAATGACTTCATGAGCGTGTAACTTTATTGCTACAGTGACTTCATGAGCGTGTATCTTTATTGCTACAGTGACTTCATGAGCGTGTAACATTATTGCTATAGTGACGTCATGAGCGTGTAATTTTATTGCTATAGTGACGTCATGAGCGTGTAATTTTATTGCTACAGTGACGTCATGAGCGTGTAATTTTATTGCAATAGTGACGTCATGAGCGTGTAATTTTATTTCTACAGTGACGTTATGAGCGTGTATCATTATTGCTTCTATGACTTCATGAGTGTGTTTCTTTATTACTTCTCTTTTGTTGTACCACATTAGGGAAAGGGGTGGGGGATGTTTCCTCTTCGGTGTCGGCAATATTAATCATGTGGATTCTTGCTCTGGTTTGTCTTCTCTTTCCTCTCCCCTTGTGATCTACACGATCAACTTATTAACTTAAAGGTTATATTTATGGTTATGGAAGGCCCTGTTATCACTGCAAAGGAATTAAAATCCATAATTGCTCAACCGCCCGTGCCAGTGGAATCATCCGAATTACTATCTCATCTCCCAAACAAAGAAAGGCAGCTGTAGTCCCCATCATAGAAGTCTCAGCACACGCTAACATATATAAGGCGAAACCGCACAGAAAGTGAACACAGCCAACTGTTCCCTGTCATACGATATCATCATTCATCGTAAACAATTGGAATATTGAAACATGATCAAAACGGATGAAACACACAGCTCACAGTGTGCACAGAGCACCTAACTCAGTAGCTCCTGCAACAAGTCGGACTTGGAATATGAGGAAACTGCAATAAGGAACACTTTTCAGACATAATCGTTACCGGTTCCTGCCGCCTATCCGCCATATTGACCGGAAGTTCAAGTCCTCCTGAAAATGATGATCGTCATATTTTTTTAATGTATAGCGCTTAATGGACATCATTTTTTTTTTTTACTTCAAATCCGATATATGAAATACAATTAACCGTTGGATTATCCCTGTCGCACTTCAAACAACAGACCGTAAGATGTCCCTGCAATGTGAATTTGTGAAAGTATGAACCAGTTCTCATGTCTACCCTTGATCTCACAGTCCTCTTGAATCTCGACAACATACCTCCTGACTAAACATAAAACTCCGGGAGTCACCTCGCTGCTGCTGAAAATCATGAACAAAACTCCATCATTTCGCCCTTCATCATAAGCGTACGGCCGGTGTAGGAATATATGATCAGCCATCATGATGACGTAGCACACACAACATTGGCTGCACCCATGAATTCACGATTACTCTAATGAATGCAGACTACAATGCACGAAACTGTCGAAACACAGTGCAAAATCCAAACTTTAAGGCATTTTCAAGCATTCTTTGTAGGTTGTCAAATTATGTCAGAAAGAAACAATCAATATTTTTCGGTTACATCATGAGAAGAGGAAAGTTGGAATACTTGATTACAGCTGACAAAATAAAAGGAAAGAGAGATCGCGGACGACAAAGAGAGTAAATACTGGATAGCTTGGTGTCATGGCATGGATCCAGGAAAACAGTCAACAACAGAACTGATACGATGCACTGTAGAAAGAACATTGTGGAAGGACATGATCACCTACGCCAACCCGTATGACACATGATGATGATGTCAAATTAATTCATTTGTTGTCTCTGTATATAATGTAAGATTGGTTCAATACCCAAACTTGTCCTTGTGTTCTTATTGCGTCTTCTGCCTCTTTATGACATTCCTGCCGTCTTTCTCACACATCTCATTTATGTAGTGTTGAGATTAAGTTAATTTACGCTTGTGATTTGTCGTAGGTGTCCTACTTTGACAGTGATAACAATGGTATGTATAAATATACTATGTATCATGTGTGCTTGTTTTTTTTTCTCCAAGCTGCCCGTATCATCACTGGTGCTATGAAATCTACACCTATCAAGACTCTAGAAACAGTAACAGGTTTACAACCCTTAGATGACAGACGGGTCACTAAAGCGGAGAACAACAAGCGGAGAAATATAGAAGGCTCCTTAGCCACCCCATGCACCAAAGAATATCTGGTTCCGGAATTGTACGACTAAAGAGGAGCAACTTCGCTGCTATTGCCAATGAACTAACTACTGGAGACTCAGTACTTTCCCAAACAATATCGAAACCCTTGGGCCCATCTGATGTCTCCTCATTGAAAACATAAAATACCAGAACTTAAGGAAAATATAGCAGGAATCATGAAAAAAGGCACCCAATCAGACACAGAAAGAAAACACGTAGCAGAAAAACACATACACGAAACCTACCCACAGGACTCTTGGTCCCACATATACACAGATGGCTCTGCTATAAATGCCACCAGAAATGGAGGGGGAGGTGTGTTCTTGACGCTGAATAATCAGGACGAGATCACCAAGTCAATAGCTACTGGAAAATTCTCAAACAACTTTAAAGCAGAAACTGAGGCCATCAGAGATGCTGCAACACTGGCTACTCAACACAAAAATAACATGTACAATAAATTGGTGATTCTGACTGATGCACTGTCAGTATTATCAGCTCCAAAAAGCCCTAAGAACAATGAACTAGATGACTTGGAGAACAACCCTGGACCAACTATACAATAACTTCCAGAGAGTAGTCATTCAGTGGATACCATCACACTGTAATATCCACGGGAATGAACGCGCAGACAAATTAGCTAAAGAGGGAGGGAGATTACCACAAGAGAACCATCCTCTCAGTTATGATGAAGCCAAATCCATCCTCAAAGGTCAGTTCCATGAAAAATGGAAACGATAACACCCAAAGCATAACGAGAGTGACGGATACCACCAACTATCAAGGAGGGATCAAGTCATCATACTTCGCCTACGCACTGGCCACAATAGAATGAGGAATCACATATTCACCAAATTCAAAATAGGTACAACCAGCCTATGCCACTGTACACTGGACAATATGACTATAAAACATGTTCTACAGGATTGCCTCCAGTACACAGACCTGAGAAGAGCAATGTGGTCCACGCCCACCTCCCTGGAAGAAAAACTATATGGGACAATCGATTCGCTTAAACAAACAGGCAGCTGCCTTCATGAAAGAGTTTGGATTCCTACTCTGATTGAGTCTTGATCGCAGAGAGAGAGGGAGATGTGTAAAATGAAACGGGTGATAATTATCCAAACACTTGGTTAGGTTTAATACATCTGACAGCGACATTTGACAGCATCCTGTGCGTGTATGGACTGAGTATATACACAATATACATACATTAAATGAATTTAAATATTTGGGAACTTTGTTAACCTCAGACGGAAGATGTGCAAAAGAGGTGAGATGCAGAATGGCTCAGGCAAAAGCAGCTTTCCAAAAAATGAGGAAAATACTATGCAATCCATTTTTGACAATAGAAACAAGAAAAAGAGTTCTTAAATGTTACGTAGAGCCAGTCTTAACATATGGATGCGAGTCATGGACAATAGGACAACTGACAAGAAAATCGCTGGAGTCTGTAGAAATGTGGTTTTACAGAAGAATGTTGAGAATACCATGGGCAGCTAAGAAGAGTAATGAAGAGGTTCTGAGAGAGATCAAAGCAAAAAGAGAGCTAATTTCCAATGTTAGGAAGAGACAATCATCATTTTTTTAGGTCATGTAATGAGAAGAGAACAACTTGAATATATTGTAACCACTGGAAAAATTGAGAGACGAAGAGATAGAGGGAAGCAAAGAGAAAAAATAACAGACAGCTTAAGAGAATGGCTTGGCAGATGGTCAACAACAGAAATGATAAATAGCTGCCGAGATCGAAAGTTGTGGAGAGACATGATCACCTACGCCACTGGGACCGGTACTTGATGATGATACATACATATCCTACATATGCATGCACATATCTCCATCTTTAAGCATTTTCTCGAGCGTAGACGTAAAATATCTGTCGTTTGTTCTGCTTGCTAATATTTTTTTGTATAACTGACTTTATTTATATTTTAAAAGATATTTCTTTATCTCCAAATTATAAAGAATTTTAAATATTTTCTGTCCCAAATTGCGCGTTCTGATTCTGAAATAAGAAAACAATTCGCAGTCATTTTTTCAATAACGTAGCTAAAGCAGAAGCTAAAATACATTAATTGTAAATATGTGTATTCAATGAGAAAGCTCTTTGATGACTGGCAATATTTATTTTGTGACAAAGTGAGTGGATTTTATTATAATTCCTTTCAATAACATTCCATTCTCATTGAGTGCAGTGAAGGAACGAAACGCGAAGAATAAGGTTATGTCTTTGTTCTAGGAAATTCTATTGCCGTTGTTTACATTCATAAAAGCTATTTTGGCTTTGTTCATCGTTTTGTTGATAGATTTTTGTTCCTTCAACCTTTTCTTATTAAACAAAACAAAACAAAAAAAAAAACAAAAAAAAAATTCGCTCGCACGATTGGCTGTAATGTAATTCGCTATTCCTAGCTTTTTTTCTCAGTTCTTAATTTCTGATCTTGTCTCTCATGCTGTTTCCTGCCATTCGTCTGACACATTTAATCTCAGTAGAGGTTATTTTTCTTATTGTTCTTGCATCTAGGGTCCAGGACTGGCATTGGTAGCACAACGTTGGGATGAAGATTGTATTATATAGTGCTCGTTTTGCCTCTAGAGTTATTTCCTTGTTGGACAATAGTGATGATAACTGTCCGATGATTTGACAAGCTTTGTTGCATCTTGATTCTATCTCTGCTGTTTATGAATTGCCGTTTGTCACTAAACTTCCTAGGTTTTTATTGTCTGCCGACCGTCGTTATATTGATGTTCTGTTTTATCTTTGGCGACAATCATGACTTCTGTTTTGTTAATGTTGATTTTCATGTTTTATTTTGTGTTTCTGCTGTTGCGTCTATTTAAGTGTTCTCGTAGATCTATTTTTTCATGTATTAGTGCATGATCGTCTACTAAAATTAGGATTACAATATTGTATTTGTATTTCAATAATTTCTTCTGCGCAGACATAGAGCGTGTTCTTATATTGCGTTATGCCCCCCCCCGCCCTTTTCCCGCCCCACGGTCAGATGAACAAGAAAGTAGTAGGCCTACATTGACTGGGTGGTGAGACTTCGCGAATCTAGAGGGCCGTAGATTGCCAGGTTCCTGCTGCATGCAGCTTTTATAAAGACATATCGTGAACAGAAAGAATTAATTTATACTTTAAATCATATGCAGCTTATTTATAGGCTTACGTGCTTCAGGCTAAACTTATGATTAATTATTACAGTATTACCACACCGTCCAAAGTTGCCCCTTTTCTCATTGAAAAAGATGGGCACTAACACCAGTGGTCTCATACATCTGTCAAGGCTTGGAGGGATTAATTAATTATGTTCCCCAAATGAACATATGGATGCGAGTCTTGGACAATAGGACAACAGACAAGAAAATCACTGGAGTCTGTAGAAATGTGGTTTTACAGAAGAATGTTGAGAATATCATGGACAGCTAAGGAAAGTAATGAAGAGGTTCTGAGAGAGATCAAAGCAAAAAGAGAGCTAATTTCCAATGTTAGGAAGAGACACTCATTATTTTTTGGCCATGTAATGAGAAGAGAACAACTTGAATATATTGTAACCACTGGAAAAATTGAGGAACGAAGAGATAGAGGGAAGCAAAGAGAAAAAATAGCAGACAGCTTGAAATGAACATATACAAATTTCATATTCCTATCTTTATTATTAGCCGAGAAAAAAATTGGTGTGCATTACTTTTTGACCTCCCGTATTAGTAATTGTATTGTAAACAAGCGTGGTAATATTTGTTCAAAAATTGCACTACATTAAAGTTGAAATAAGTTGAAATATGACTTGATGAAACCTGCCGGATACACAGGTCATTCACATGTGGCAGAGAGGTAGTTACGTAAATAGACTAATCGCATGGCCGATCCGGTAGGGTTGGGTAGGTTTGATGGAGCGATTTGCCCCAGGCTTCGGTGACCCCATCCACTTAGGCTCCACGTCCGTGTGTTTCAGACTTTGATGCGTTCTTGTTGTTTTTGTTAGGCTCATCATCACCTCACATCGGACGAATACGTGTTCTGACATCCGCCTCGAGAAAATCAGAGGAGAATCCCGACCAGCTTGCACGAACTCCGTAGCACGACCAGGGATTCACGGTATGGGAGACAAATAATAATCTATCTATTGACCTTTCGAGCCGTAGCCGGCCTAGAGGGCATAGATCCAGATACTCTTTCCTTTATATAAATTTGTATTCTAGCAGTTTTCAATCCTTGTAAAGATCTTTTATCAAATCTCGCCATTTGTCTCTGTTCTGTGCAAGCATCTCTATCTCATTGAGGGAGTCGATTCCTGCTATTGCCTCTCTCATCAATGTTCTTCTCAGTGTCTCTCTGGGTCGGCCTCTTATCCTCTTACGTGTTGTTTCCCACATGAGGGCTTGCTTTGTTATTCGGTTATTATCTCTTCTCATCACATGTCCAACATATGACCATCGTCTTTTCTTTATTACTGAAGATATTAGTGGTTGATTGGAGATTTTTCTAATTTCCTCGTTTGTTTTGAATTTGTTCCATGCTATACCAAGTATTTTCCTTAGACGTATATTTTGGAATGCGTTCAACTCTGTTTCTATGTCTCTTATTTTTTTTCCAGCTCTCACATGCATACGTAGGAGTCGATAGTAAGTTTGGTTTGAATAGTCTAAAGTTTTGTGTTTTGTGCTGATGAGTTTTGATTTCCACAACTTTTCAAAGCTTCTGAAAGACATTGCTGCTTTAGCTATTCTGATTCTAATTTCTTTACTTGCATCATCCTCCCGATCAATGTGACTTCCAAGATAGATAAAGTGATCGATCTCTTCCACTGGTTTGTTTTCCATGTAAATTCTGTCATTTGTTGGAATTAAGCTTTTCATGACAAATAATAATAAATGAAATATTATTATAGAGAGAAACTTCCGAGACGATAATTCAGCGAATCATAAGGTGGAAGAGGTATGTTAGCTGGGAATAATAGAACAAAGAAGTATGTGTTAGCACTCGGAAAAATTGACAGACAAACAACAATAGAAAAAAACGAAGAACAATATATGGTCCGAAGTGGGATCGAACCCGTACTCAGTGGCACCGCGCCTTGCCACTGGCAGTGTTCCCTAGCGCTTGGCTTCTCGTGGCAAGGCGCTGTGCCAAGAAGTACGGGTTCGATCCTGCTTCGGACCATATATTGATCTTTGTTTTTTTTCTGTTGTTGATTATTGATGATTTTGTTGCGAGTGCTGTAAACATAGCTCTCCATCCTCTGATTGGCATTCCCGGTATGGGTAGGTTTTTGTTGACAATTTATGACACACTCGTTTCGATTCTAACTGCCAAGAGTTATTTAACGTGCACAAATGCACATGGGACCTTCCTTTTTTTTTTTTGCCGTTATCAGAGAGGGTTAAACATCGAATCTCACTACTCAAGAAATCAGGGTCGGGTAATGTCACGAGGAAACCAGGGATTCATTTTTGAAAAATAACCGCCCGTGGTGGAGCTTTGAACCAGGATCCTTCCTGCCTATAGGTCACCATGGTATCACTAGGCCACCCTTGTGTGTTTGTGCTTTACTTTCTCTCATTATTTGCGTCTAAGGGACATAGTTTACAATCTTCTGCTTCTTGTTTGGCCTATTCTACTGTCAGTTTCTTGAAAGTTTCTAGCATTGCATCAATCCAGGGGCGTAGCGTGAGTCGCTAGTGCCTGAGCAAGTGTTGCTATTCTTCCCTACCTTCTCGTTATTTATTATTACTACTTTCGTTGATTTCTTCTGAAATGTGATGTCCCTAAGAATTTTTAACATAGGGAAGCCCTCACCCCCCCCCCCCTTTCCTACACTATGCAACTGGTTCCTTCTACTTTTTTTTTTTAACTTCCCCTCGAACAGTTGTTTTCCTAGCAACTGTGTGTAGATTGGTTATGTTTAGTTATTTCTGTCTTGTTACGTGGCCAAGCTAGTTGTCATTTCTTTCTATTTTCCACTGTAGGCGTGATCTCCAACTGTCTATAGTTAACCACTTCTAATTATATCTCTGAAACTGGTACCCATGTTAAGTGTGACGTATTCCAACGGTATTTATCTTATTCTAGAATTGAGCTTACAGGTCTGGCATTAATAGCACAACTTTGGGATAAAGATTGTGTTTAAAAAGCGCTATTTTTGCTTCGGTTGTGATTTCTTTGTTGGCCACTAAAGGTTTCTTTAGGTCAATAATCTGGCCATGTTTTGCTTCATCGTTAGTTTATTTCTGCTGCCTGTTGCTTGTCACGTGTCAGACAGTCCAGGTATTTAACTCGTTACATGCTGTAACTTTGATATATTATTTACTTTTAGTTATTTTCAGAGCTGACAGTGGTCGACAACTCATAGCTGATTGTGCGTGTTAGGATCAGAGGAAACACGCGATCTAGATGCAATCTCTCTCTCTCTCTCCCCCCCCCCCTTTTTTCGTAGTCTTTGAAAAAGAAACCAACCAGACAGGCCAAAAGAGTAGGGATGGGATCACACAGGGTAGGCAACCCAGTACACAGACATAATCGAGCCTAAAATGGATGAGTTGGGCCGAAATACGCAATGAGCACTGGCTCTTGTGAGAGCCGCGGTAGCTCAGTGGTTAGTGAACTAAACTACAAGGGACAAAAGATCGACGTCTTGAAGGTTCATCATCATCATGTACCCTGCCCGGTTGGCGTAGGCGATCATGGCCCTCCACAATCTTCTATCCACAGTGCATCGTATCAGTATAGCAAAGTTAGAGCCTGTCTCACAGTTAAAGCAAATTGATTAACCAGGTAATTGAGTAGCAAAGTTAGAGCCTGTCTCACAGTTAAAGCAAATTGATTAACCAGATAATTGAGTAGCAAAGTTAGAGCCTGTCTCACAGTTAAAGCAAATTGATTAACCAGATAATTGAGTAGCAAAGTTAGAGCCTGTCTCACAGTTAAAGCAAATTGATTGATCAGATAATTGAGTAGCAAAGTTAGAGCCTGTCTCACAGTTAAAGCAAATTGATTGATCAGATAATTGAGTAGCAAAGTTAGAGCATGACAGTGAGATAGGAAGGTGTTGGTTAAGGCTTTACATTTGAGGAACAGAGCGAAGACAATTGGAGAAAACGCAACATTCGTCGAAAGCTGAACTATTGACGGATCGATTGAATGAAAAGCGACGAACTAGTGATTGCGGTGACAGAGCCATGTACGAACAACGAGGAAAAAACTGTCCATAGACAGTTACTGAGACTATGGCAAACTATCATCTGTCAAGCACTTCCATAGTTCTATCTACCTACCATTACACGCTATGTAACCCTAACCCTATCCCTACCATTACACGCTATGTAACCCTAACCCTATCCCTGCCATTACACGGCAGACACAGACGAGATAAGGAAGTTGCTGTTATCGCAGTGAAAGTCGCAAACGCAGCGCAAGGGAGTACATTACAAGAGAAGTATTAAATTCGGTATAAGTAATTACCATGCCCAGTAGTGACATCTACAGGAGACTCAGCGATGTTACTACACGAGTACTACAACCGGATTATATGTCGAGGAATAATGAAGATCATATGTGATAATTTGTACTGAACCGTCTATGCTTGAATATCATGAAATAAATAATGGTTGACTTTATTGTTGAATGTTGCGACAGTGACGCTTTCCACCAGAGCGGAATGGCGCTTCATGGTAGCCAACCTTCGATGCGGACACGATACTCAATGATGATGATGAATACTCTCCACCAACACTGCAGTCATATTTGTCTTTCTTGACAGAATCACGTAGCTGGCGGAGACAAGACAAAACAAGCGGACACTTAAAAACTCATGCATTCCATGGTTGATATCACATATATATTTATAAGCATAGAGTCCCTTAATCCCATAGCCGTTATTTATTGATGTCACTATCTGCTAGGGGTCTGAAGGCGGGGAACCTCGGCTGAATGCCCGTAACGCTCCGATGAGATAGCTACCCTCTGCGGGCATGTTGCTGCTGTTGAGGCGCAGAGTTGGTTGTGGGAAAATGGGAATCGATACTGGAAAGCTGGTTTTTAAGTTATGTACTCGAATGTGTTCATTCCATGTTTTGAAATTATAAGCTAACAAGAAACAGGCAAATAATTGCAGTGTACCAGGGAGAGCTGGTTTGCAGGGAACGAGTTGAACACAGTGTATGGTGACAGCTTTACATAGGAGGACAATACAAATTATTGCCGTTTCGGTCTACACTCGACCTTCCTTTGGGGGAAAAAAAACAGATTGACAACACACAGGGCAAATAAAATCTAACTACATGATCGGAAGTAACTAAAAGTAAGGAAGCACCATTGAAGTGAATTTAACCTGGGATTATGGGTGCACTGGCCACACTGATGATGATAAGAATAACTTATTTTGAGAAACTCCGTGTCTCAGTCTAACACAAATAATAAACAGTAGAGGTTAGCAACAACAACAGCAGTAAGCGCGTTACATTATTGACAGAACGTTTGCGTCAGAGTTAGCAGGCTTATTTTATAGCAAGGAGCTGTGTCTAAGGGTGGATGCTAGATTCTGATCTGTTATTTATCGTGTTTTCTTTTCTTGCAAATATGGATTTCGTGAAAGAAAGAGATACCCGATTACTCCATACAGGATGAGGGCCGAATACTTCTGAATGACGAACCATTTTTTCAATACGAGCTCACGCTACAATGAGAGACCTGTAGCGATGCGGTTAGTGCACTCACCTGCTGACCTCCAACGCCGTTTGAAGCCAATTTTTTTTTCTGACCTAAAATTCTCTCGAGGTCCACCCAGCCTTTTTAAATAGGTACAATGGGTATTTTATGTATAGGTACAAGAGGTATTCTATGTATAGGTACAAGGGGTATTCTATGTATAGGTACAAGAGGTATTCTATGTATAGCTACAAGAGGTATTCTATGTATAGGTGCAAAGGGTATTCTATGTATAGGTGCAAGAGGTCTTCTATGTGACAGATGGTCACTCCTTCTCATAAAGCTGAGGCTAAAATGAATGAGTACAATGAAGTCACTATCACTTCTTTACTCAACAGCAGTTGCTATGGGACTCACCTTACCCTACACCCCACTATAATCAACCATCAAATATCGACGGATATGTTAATTATATGTTTTGAAATTCAGATTTGTTTTTTAAGCACCACCACTCTCTTGAATGAAATTCTATTCATGGAATCAGTTCTATTGCAGTCGGTGCGTCCTCATATCCGCTCCACTGCCCGTCCCAACATTTCTCGAAACGTATGCAGACTGATTGTTCCCATAAAGTGTTGGTTATAGATACATTTTTCCCCACCAATCACTCCAGTCCATAAACCATCTTTAGACTCCTCACTCAGTCTCTCAATGTATAGTCATTGTTCCACTCATTCTCTCATCTTCTCTTCATAAATGAAGAATAAACTTTGTGATTTCCTCTTTGTTCAGAGTAAGGCCACACTCAGTGCCAGAGCTGCTATCAAGCCTATCGGTTATTTCATTGCCGTGTACATCAGCGTTCCCTGGATAGTACATCAGGTAAATGTGTTCACTTTAGAGTCACCCAAGAGCCGCAGAAACTGTCTGCCAATCTTAAGTAGCATACTTTGCGAATCTGTTACCAAAAACTGCGTGATCCACGTTCTGTGTAACCAACTGTGTTATCGCCTGCTTCTATCTCCATTCTCATGCTGGACACCGTAATGCTACACTTGCCAGATAGCCACTTCTCTCCCATGTTGGTACGCCACAAAACCCCAGCCTCTGCACTGCCCGAGGAATACATAACCATCCATGTAGATGATCTGATCCTGAAGTGATGACACTTGTTCCACGGATTTCCTTATTACGACCTCGGTAGCTCCACAGGCTCAGTCGCGTAACTCCCAGCCGAAAGGAATTATTACTTTAGTTAGCCTCTTTTTCTCCGCCGTTACCACTGTCCAATCCTTGCCAGCTCTAATGTCATTCAGATCATACACTCTGTTTATTGTCTTCTCCACCTCGCTCATCTTGGATTTTCTACACCTAAGGCGCCTGTTCTTGGTCGCACCCAATTCTTAATGCAAGTGATAGATTATATTTCTTACCACGTTCAAATAAGTCTGAACCTGAGCAAATCTATGTAGCACTCTTATGCTCTGAAAGTAAATTAAAGTACGACATTGAACGGATATGTGCATCTCTGGTGCATCAGAGGTAGTCAAGCTTTGCAATAAGACTTGAGAGAGTGTCCAAACCACAATCCAGCACTGAGAGCACTACAGCCACCATAAACGAGGGAGCATATCTAAACCATAATCCAGCACTGAGAGCACCACAGCCATCATAAACGAGGGAGCATATCTAAACCATAATCCAGCACTGAGAGCACCACAGCCATCATAAACGAGGGAGCATATCTAAACCATAATCCAGCACTGAGAGCACCACAGCCATCATAAACGAGGGAGCATATCTAAACCATAATCCAGCACTGAGAGCACTACAGCTACCATGAGCGAGGGAGCATATCTAAACCATTATCCAGCACTGAGAGCACTACAGCCACTATGAGCGAGGGAGCATATCTAAACCACAATCCAGCACTGAGAGCACTACAGCTACCATGAGCGAGTGAGCATATCTAAACCACAATCCAGCACTGAGAGCACTACAGCTACCATGAGCGAGTGAGCATATATAAACCGTTATCCAGCACTGAGAGCACTACAGCCATCATGAGCGAGTGAGCATATCTAAACCACAATCCAGTACTGAGAGCACTACAGCCACCATGAGCGAGTGAGCTTATCTAAACCATTATCCAGCACTGAGAGCACTACAGCCATCATGAGCGAGGGAGCATATCTAAACCATTATCCAGCACTGAGAGCACTACAGCCATCATGAGAGAGTGAGCATATCTAAACCATTATCCAGCACTGAGAGCACCACAGCCACCATGAGAGAGTGAGCATATCTAAACCATTATCTAGCACTGAGAGCACTACAGCCACCATGAGCGAGGGAGCATATCTAAACCACAATCCAAAACTGAGAGCATCACAGCCATCATTAGCGAGGGAGCATATCTAAACCACAATCCAGAACTGAGAGCACCGCAGCCATCATGAGCGAGGGAGCATATCTAAACCACAATCCAGCACTGAGAGCACCACAGCCATCATGAGCGAGGGAGCATATCTAAACCACAATCCAGCACTGAGAGCACCACATCCATCATGAGAGAGTGAGCATATCTAAACCATAATCCAGCACTGAGAGCACTACAGCTACCATGAGCGAGGGAGAATATCTAAACCATAATCCAGCACTGAGAGCACTACAGCCACTATGAGCGAGGGAGCATATCTAAACCACAATCCAGCACTGAGAGCACTACAGCTACCATGAGCGAGTGAGCATATCTAAACTATTATCCAGCACTGAGAGCACCACAGCCATCATGAGCGAGTGAGCATATATAAACCGTTATCCAGCACTGAGAGCACTACAGCCATCATGAGCGAGGGAGCATATCTAAACCATTATCCAGCACTGAGAGCACTACAGCCATCATGAGAGAGTGAGCATATCTAAACCATTATCCAGCACTGAGAGCACTACAGCCATCATGAGAGAGTGAGCATATCTAAACCATTATCCAGCACTGAGAGCACTACAGCCACCACGAGCGAGGGAGCATATCTAAACCACAATCCAGCACTGAGAGCACCACAGCCATCATAAGCGAGGGAGCATATCTAAAGCACAATCCAGAACTGAGAGCACCACAGCCATCATGAGCGAGGGAGCATATCTAAACCACAATCCAGCACTGAGAGCACCACAGCCATCATGAGCGAGGGAGAATATCTAAACCACAATCCAGCACTGAGAGCACCACAGCCACCATGAGAGAGTGAGCATATCTAAACCATTATACAGCACTGAGAGCACTACAGCCACTATGAGCGAGTGAGCATATCTAAACCATTATCCAGCACTGAGTGCACTACAGCCACCATGAGCGAGTGAGCATAGCTAAACCATTATACAGCACTGAGAGCACTACATCCACCATGAGAGAGTGAGCATATCTAAACCAGTATACAGCACTGAGAGCACTACAGCCACCATGAGCGAGTGAGCATATCTAAACCATTATCCAGCACTGAGAGCAGTACAGCCACCATGAGAGAGTGAGCATAGATAAACCATTATCCAGCACTGAGAGCACTACAGCCACCATGAGAGAGTGAGCATATCTAAACCATTATACAGCACTGAGAGCACTACAGCCACCATGAGCGAGTGAGCATATCTAAACCATTATCCAGCACTAAGAGCAGTACAGCCACCATGAGAGAGTGAGCATAGATAAACCATTATCCAGCACTGAGAGCACCACAGCCACCATGAGAGAGTGAGCATAGCTAAACCATTATACAGCACTGAGAGCAGTACAGCCACCATGAGAGAGTGAGCATAGCTAAACCATTATACAGCACTGAGAGCACTACAGCTACCATGAGCGAGTGAGCATATCTAAACTATTATCCAGCACTGAGAGCACCACAGCCATCATGAGCGAGTGAGCATATATAAACCGTTATCCAGCACTGAGAGCACTACAGCCATCATGAGCGAGGGAGCATATCTAAACCATTATCCAGCACTGAGAGCACTACAGCCATCATGAGAGAGTGAGCATATCTAAACCATTATCCAGCACTGAGAGCACTACAGCCACCATGAGCGAGTGAGCATATCTAAACCATTATCCAGCACTAAGAGCAGTACAGCCACCATGAGAGAGTGAGCATAGATAAACCATTATCCAGCACTGAGAGCACCACAGCCACCATGAGAGAGTGAGCATAGCTAAACCATTATACAGCACTGAGAGCAGTACAGCCACCATGAGAGAGTGAGCATAGCTAAACCATTATACAGCACTGAGAGCACTACAGCTACCATGAGCGAGTGAGCATATCTAAACTATTATCCAGCACTGAGAGCACCACAGCCATCATGAGCGAGTGAGCATATATAAACCGTTATCCAGCACTGAGAGCACTACAGCCATCATGAGCGAGGGAGCATATCTAAACCATTATCCAGCACTGAGAGCACTACAGCCATCATGAGAGAGTGAGCATATCTAAACCATTATCCAGCACTGAGAGCACTACAGCCATCATGAGAGAGTGAGCATATCTAAACCATTATACAGCACTGAGAGCACTACAGCCACCACGAGCGAGGGAGCATATCTAAACCACAATCCAGCACTGAGAGCACCACAGCCATCATGAGCGAGGGAGCATATCTAAACCACAATCCAGAACTGAGAGCACCACAGCCATCATGAGCGAGGGAGCATAGCTAAACCATTATACAGCAATGAGAGCAGTACAGCCACCATGAGAGAGTGAGCATAGCTAAACCATTATACAGCACTGAGAGCACCACAGCCACCATGAGAGAGTGAGCATATCTAAACCATTATACAGCACTGAGAGCACTACAGCCACCATGAGCGAGTGAGCATATCTAAACCATTATCCAGCACTGAGTGCACTACAGCCACCATGAGCGAGTGAGCATAGCTAAACCATTATACAGCACTGAGAGCACTACATCCACCATGAGAGAGTGAGTATAGCTAAACCATTATACAGCACTGAGAGCAGTACAGCCACCATGAGAGAGTGAGCATAGCTAAACCATTATACAGCAATGAGAGCAGTACAGCCACCATGAGAGAGTGAGCATAGCTAAACCATTATACAGCACTGAGAGCACCACAGCCACCATGAGAGAGTGAGCATATCTAAACCATTATACAGCACTGAGAGCACTACAGCCACCATGAGAGAGTGAGCATATCTAAACCATTATACAGCACCGAGAGCACTACTGCCACCATGAGAGAGTGAGCATATCTAAACCATTATACAGCACTGAGAGCACTACAGCCACCATGAGCGAGTGAGCATATCTAAACCATTATCCAGCACTGAGAGCAGTACAGCCACCATGAGAGAATGAGCATAGATAAACCATTATCCAGCACTGAGAGCACTACAGCCACCATGAGAGAGTGAGCATATCTAAACCATTATACAGCACTGAGAGCACTACAGCCACCATGAGCGAGTGAGCATATCTAAACCATTATCCAGCACTGAGAGCAGTACAGCCACCATGAGAGAGTGAGCATAGATAAACCATTATCCAGCACTGAGAGCACCACAGCCACCATGAGAGAGTGAGCATAGCTAAACCATTATACAGCACTGAGAGCAGTACAGCCACCATGAGAGAGTGAGCATAGCTAAACCATTATACAGCACTGAGAGCACTACATCCACCATGAGAGAGTGAGTATAGCTAAACCATTATACAGCACTGAGAGCAGTACAGCCACCATGAGAGAGTGAGCATAGCTAAACCATTATACAGCAATGAGAGCAGTACAGCCACCATGAGAGAGTGAGCATAGCTAAACCATTATACAGCACTGAGAGCACCACAGCCACCATGAGAGAGTGAGCATATCTAAACCATTATACAGCACTGAGAGCACTACAGCCACCATGAGAGAGTGAGCATATCTAAAACATTATACAGCACCGAGAGCACTACTGCCACCATGAGAGAGTGAGCATATCTAAACCATTATACAGCACTGAGAGCACTACAGCCACCATGAGCGAGTGAGCATATCTAAACCATTATCCAGCACTGAGAGCAGTACAGCCACCATGAGAGAGTGAGCATAGATAAACCATTATCCAGCACTGAGAGCACTACAGCCACCATGAGAGAGTGAGCATATCTAAACCATTATACAGCACTGAGAGCACTACAGCCACCATGAGCGAGTGAGCATATCTAAACCATTATCCAACACTGAGAGCAGTACAGCCACCATGAGAGAGTGAGCATAGATAAACCATTATCCAGCACTGAGAGCACCACAGCCACCATGAGAGAGTGAGCATAGCTAAACCATTATACAGCACTGAGAGCACTACAGCCACCATGAGAGAGTGAGCATAGCTAAACCATTATACAGCACTGAGAGCACTACATCCACCATGAGAGAGTGAGTATAGCTAAACCATTATACAGCACTGAGAGCAGTACAGCCACCATGAGAGAGTGAGCATAGCTAAACCATTATACAGCAATGAGAGCAGTACAGCCACCATGAGAGAGTGAGCATAGCTAAACCATTATACAGCACTGAGAGCACCACAGCCACCATGAGAGAGTGAGCATATCTAAACCATTATACAGCACTGAGAGCACTACAGCCACCATGAGAGAGTGAGCATATCTAAACCATTATACAGCACCGAGAGCACTACTGCCACCATGAGAGAGTGAGCATATCTAAACCATTATACAGCACTGAGAGCACTACAGCCACCATGAGCGAGTGAGCATATCTAAACCATTATCCAGCACTGAGAGCAGTACAGCCACCATGAGAAAGTGAGCATAGATAAACCATTATCCAGCACTGAGAGCACTACAGCCACCATGAGAGAGTGAGCATATCTAAACCATTATACAGCACTGAGAGCACTACAGCCACCATGAGCGAGTGAGCATATCTAAACCATTATCCAGCACTGAGAGCAGTACAGCCACCATGAGAGAGTGAGCATAGATAAACCATTATCCAGCACTGAGAGCACCACAGCCACCATGAGAGAGTGAGCATAGCTAAACCATTATACAGCACTGAGAGCAGTACAGCCACCATGAGAGAGTGAGCATAGCTAAACCATTATACAGCACTGAGAGCACTACAGCCACCATGAGAGAGTGAGCATAGCTAAACCATTATACAGCACTGAGAGCACTACAGCCACCATGAGCGAGTGAGCATATCTAAACCATTATCCAGCACTGAGAGCAGTACAGCCACCATGAGAGAGTGAGCATAGATAAACCATTATCCAGCACTGAGAGCACCACAGCCACCATGAGAGAGTGAGCATAGCTAAACCATTATACAGCACTGAGAGCAGTACAGCCACCATGAGAGAGTGAGCATAGCTAAACCATTATACAGCACTGAGAGCACTACAGCCACCATGAGAGAGTGAGCATAGCTAAACCATTATACAGCACTGAGAGCACTACAGCCACCATGAGCGAGAATATTAACGATTGCTGAAAGTTTGCCCTAGCCATTATCCTGAATGTGCGACACATCGCCTTGTTTTATGAATGACATTGCTCATGTGTTGATTGAAAGAAAGGCACCTTTCAAATGCTATTCCCAAATATTTAATAATCGGACTCGTCGTCATTGCAGTCTATAACTGGAAACGTGACTTTAAATATTGTGTTGATTAGCGAATGCTACATTACAGAAGCCTTGTTTTGGTTAAAGAATGTTTTATAGTTATTGCACCAAGTGGATATTTGATCCACGCTTTCCTGTAATTGCCTAGCCATTTATGCTCTACCGCGACCGTGTACATACGTCATAATGTTATCTGCAAAGGTGAGAGTGTGACTCGGCCCTACACTGTTCAACTGTGCTACCCTGGCAGTGTATCATCATCATCATCGAGTGCCTTCTCCGCAACGAAGGTTGGCCCCCATGGATCGCCATTCTACTCTGTTTCTTGCTTTGATGGTGCAAGCTGTTATAGATTGACTTGTCCAACTTTTGATGTTTGTGAGCTGCGATAGCTCAGTGGTTAGTGAACTGGACTACCACGGACAAGGAGTAGGGTTTCTATCCCAACCGACGGCTTCCGGGTTCACCCAGCCTTAAATGGGTACCGGATTTTTTTCTGGGAAAGTAAAGCAGCACGGGCGTAATACTGACCACATTACCCCAAAAATCATGTGCTGAAGGTCTGTAAAATATAGGGTCACTAACACCATATTTCCCAATACGCCACTTGGCGTGACGAGGGTACTTTACTTTTACTACATCTTTTGATGTTACTCGTCCATGTTAGTCTTGGTCTGCCTCTGCCTCTTTTAACTTGTATTTTCCCTTCCAATATTACTTTTAGTAGGATGTTGTGTCTTTTAACATGCACCAAAAATTTCATTTGTCATGTCTTAATTGTATTTAGTAGTTCTCTTTTTATTTTCAGTTGTTCTAAAACTTCGTTTTGTCATCGTTTGTTATCTTTTCTTTCCATCCAATTCTACCTATTCTTCTATAAATCCACATTTCAAAGGCTTCAATTTTCTGTTCTGTTTTCTTGTCTAATGTCCATGTTTTTGCACCATACAGGAATATTGAGAAGATGTAACATTTTGCCATTCTTAGTTTCAGCACTGTTGATATTTGTTTTGTTGTTAGTATATTTTTCATTGCATTAAAATTACTTTTGCCATACCTATTCTTTTGTTTATTTCAATTTTACATTTTCCATCACTGCTTATAGTATGCCCCAGGTAGTTGTAGCTCTGGACTGTCTCCAGATGTATTCCCTCAACTGTGATATTTAACTGTAGGTCTTGAGAATTTTCTTTGTTTATGATCATAATTTTAGTCTTTTTGATATTCATATCTAGTCCATATTTTTTGCTTGTCGTGTTTATTGCATTAAGTAATTGTTGTAGGTTTAGAATTTTCTGCTAGTAGTACTGTATCTTGAGCATATCTTAGGTTATTGATTATCTTTCCATTAATGTTTAGGCATGGCATCTCTGAGATGTTTTTAAAGATTTGCTCAGTGTAATTACTCAGGAAGTAATGGTTATATCGAAGAAACAATCATCACCATCATGCAGCATAAAAATAAACGAGACAAACCTGAAACAAGTACAACGTTTCAAATACTTGGGCACAATAATTACATCAGATGTGAGATGCACCACAGAAATAAAAAGCAGAATAGCTCAGGCCAAAATAGCATTTCAGAAAATGAAAAATATCTTGTGCAACAAATCTATGTCAATAAAAATGAGAAAGAGAGTTCATCGGTGCTATATAGAACCAATTCTGACCTATGACCGAATCATGGACAGTAGACAAACAAATGAAAAGACGATTAGAGGCCACAGAGATGGGATTTCTCAGAAGAATGTTGAAAGTTCCCTGGACAGCTAAAAAGACCAACAAGGAAGTTCTCAAAGAGGCCAACACAAAAAGGGAGCTCTTAAAAAACATCAGAAAGAAGCAATCAACATTTTTCGGGCACATCATGGGAAGAGGAAAGTTGGAATAATTGGTTATAACTGGCAAAATAAAAGGAAAGAGAGATCGCGGACGACAAAGAGAGAAAATACTGGATAGCTTGGTGTCATGGCATGGAAAACAGTCAACAACAGAACTGATACGATGCACTGTAGATAGAAGATTGTGGAGGGACATGATCGCCTACGCCAACCGGCAGGGTACATGATGATGATGATGATGATGATGATGATGATAATGATGTGTTGAACAAAGTAGGTGATAATGGCGATCCTTTGAGGCAACCCCGGTGATATATATCGCGGCTCAGATGTCCTGGTACCGAAATAATGCAGCGCCACTTTCCTTCGTACCAGCATCGATGCTATCCAACGTACGAGCCGAGCAGTTGGTCAAAGCCTTTCTCACTAAATAGGTGTATGAGTGTGTCAATAGTCCACTTGATTGTATGCATTCACAAGATCGAGAACAGCCAGTGCCGACTCCTCTTTCTTTTGACAGGATTCGTGGAAGCCATCAGCTAAGATGTAAACATTTGCAGCAGTACAATTGCCCGGTCTTTAGTCACCTTATTTGGCAACAATTCTTTGATCTCAAGATGCGCCGATAGCTTTTTGGAGAAGACTTTTTCGAAAACCTTTCCATAGACATTCTTCACAGTAATAATACGATATCCGCTCAGTGTGGGCTTATCTTTGCCCGGTTTAGGGAGCGGAACCAGATAGATATGAAACCATTCTTCTGGGACGTCCCTGGTCCTGATGCTCTCATTGAAGTCTGCATCAATTCTCTTTACAATGTCAGGTTAAGCATCTTTTAAAAGACTGTGTAGGGTACATCGCCTGTCTTGAGGCTGAGTTCAACTCTCGGCTACACCAGTTTGGATTTGAATGTGTGATTTCTCTCTGCAGTAACAACCCCTGGTCTTAGCAGCGAGCCCCGGCTTGAAACGTCAATTACTCATCGCGGAAAAAAAAATATGAGTACCTTCGAATACGGAGTTATCTGCCTGCCTGTGTGGCGATGTACCCCTGTGCGCACGGCTACAAGAGAAAAACGGGTTAACACGCAAAATGCAATTCCTAGACTTTAGGAACTTCGCCAAAGGTAAATAGATGGCGAGCGAAAAAAAACAACAACAACAACAAATATAAAATGTGTTTGATACAAGTCGGCCTTGGGGCGCTGTCTGCGACATTCTTGATCGTGCGAACTACATCCTCAAAATTGATTGGGTCCTTGGGGAGTACTTGTAACAATGACGCTGATAATGTGACTATCTGGCGTGAATCCATGTCACCATGATCTGTTTGTGCAATGTACTTCTCCAGCAAGGCCCTACATGTTTGCTCATCTGTGAGCATCGCTCTGCCCTCATTTTCCTTGATGACATTTGTTAGTTCTAGGGCATGTTGTCATCTTCACTCGAGCATAGAGAGACCAAAACTGAGTCCTTTGTCTGCTGCCACATCCTTGGTGAATCGAATCCATAGTGATTCTCTCTCTCTCTCTCTCTCTCTCTATATATATATATATATATATATATATATATATATATATATCGCTCTTTCTCTTATCCTCTACTGCCAGTTGTCGAAAATTACTGATGGCTTTTTTTTCATACACTGGTCAAGATCCGTCATTCGACGAGGGTCGCAAAGCTTCACTTTCCGCCATGATTGCCACAGCTTCAGCGAGCGTCTCTTTTCGACCAAGGCTAACTTTGCCTCCTCTGTCCACCACGGGTGATAAATGCTAGGACTCGTTTTTTCTTAGGTCCCCATGCCCGTTGATATAATTGCTCTAACACAGATGATTCCAAACCGCTAATTGGGTGCGCTATCCTTCTGGGTTTCCTCTACGTCCCTTTATGTACGCCAACAGAACAGGGCAGGCGATCGCTTCCACTGTAGTTGATTCGATCCCAGCGGATGTCCAGTTCATCATTAGTCGAAACCAAGGCAAGGTCAATATTTGAGTCCGAATCCGTTGTCCTATTTGCGAGTCGTGTTATCATCTCACAGTTCACCACGGTTAGGTCTGTATCTACAAGGGCAGAATCTAAGGCTCTACCCTGGGCGTTGTCACTGGGGTCGTCTCAGTGAACACCCCGCGCATTTAAATCGTCACACAACAGAAAATTGTCACCTGACAGTTCCTCTAGACTCTAGATCGTACGAAAAGCGACAATCCTAGATCGCATTAAATGAGGCCGGCCTGGCATACACGTTGATTATGATCCACTTTTTCTTATTCACGGTGATTTGAAGCCCTTGCAATTGTTTGTTCTTATCCCACGTTTCCAAGATAGTGCCGTAGCCGTGTTTCCACATTTACTACACAGAACGGACAAGTAAAGCGTTATTTTTGTATGGTTTACTATGAGTTTTTAATGCAGCCTTCGAGATATCGTTAGGTCATAATTTCAAGGCAGCAGCTGTCAAAAAGTCCAAAGTTCGTTATAGATTGGCGCGAGTTCCCAGAATTTGATTCTAAATACAGTGTGCTCTGGAATTTCCAGAATTGTATAATAAATACAGTGTACTCAGACGATTACTACTAGCTCAATACACAATCTAAAAGATGAGCCAAACATATTGAGATGTTCATTGCTCGATGCCAAACTCGCAGAGTGAAAATGTCGATGAGGTTCAGTTAAGTTGAAATAACAGCTAAACGAAAATATGTCTTTTTTTTTTTGTTTGCTCGAAAAGAGCCAGACTCTTAATTCTTGTAAAAAAAAATTGGCGATAAATGTCTGCACTCACTTTATGTTATCATAACATTGTTTTGTTTCAGAGCGCCCCCTCCCCGCCCTCCATCCCAAACATCGTAATACTTCTACTCTGTCTATTTTCTATGGAGCTCGGTGCGAGCCGTACAAGTTTACAGAAAACAAAAAATGAACCAAATGTTTAGAAGAAAAACTGAGCAGGTCTTCCAAGAATAATTTATTTCCAGATCTTGTAAGTTGAAATAAAATATTAATGCGTTCACGGATCAGAAGTGAGCTTTTAGGGTCACGGAACATTATATACGAGACAGGATGAGACAACAGTAACACAAAAATACAGCTGTCTGACTTGTTAATGACAATGATGATGAATACTACATTTGACACTACAATATATGAAACGTTTGTATCTGTGGATTAATCATTAATTTGTTGTTGCAAGTCGTGGTGTTCCGTCTTTTGTGTTTACTTTGTATCAATCTTTTCATTGAGTTATTAGCGGGTCATCATCATTGCACTCCGAACAAGTCCATAGGTGCTCAGATCCCCTCCTCAGCAAGTCCCGCAGTGTCCAGCGACTGACGACTCTAGTTCTGTGTTGGTTGATAAGTCTTACATGGCCACTAAGTTTCTCATTTCTGATTGTGCCCATCCTAACTCCCATCTCTTTCATCCGAAGGAGTGACGTGGATTTGTGGTTGTCGAAGTCCTGTGCTCTTCCCACATCTCGGAGGGCATTGATGATGTCCGCCCGATCCATTGGTTGCCCGTCCTCAACGACAGCGCCGCTAGCCAACCTTTCTGCTCTTTCATTTCCCCGTACTCCCGCATGTCCAGCGACATAGACAAAGGTGGCCTTCCGTATTTTTGACTTTTGCAATGACTCTACCCATTGCAAGCGTACAGAGCCTGCCTCCACTTTTTTTTTATCATGCTAATCGAATCACTCAGCATACAGGCATCGGTGTAGTCTTGTGGCTCTAACAGTTGAATGCCCTAATCACTGCCATCACCTCCATCGTCATGCTACTCGTGGTCATGACGTATGCACCACTGTCTTCTTTTACTATTCTGCCTGCCGAGCGTGCTGTAAATGCCCATGCACTTCTATGGTGCCGTATTACAGATCCGTCTGTATAGATGACTACATCTAGATGAGACCGTTGACCTCCGCATTGACCACGACTGAGTTCTGTTCCAAACTTTTCCTATCGAATGTGACAATACACGAGAATGTCCCCTTGAATGACGTAGGCACAGGTATCCACTCCTCGCCAACGTTGATACTGGTGAGCCCACATACCTGTCTGATGACATCTTCTGCTCGGCCCACCCATGATTTGTCTCTTTTTAGCCTGGCACCTTTCCCTGTGTTTAGCTCGTGGTGCAATGGATGCTCTTAATCTGCACTAATCTTCAGGTGTGCTCGTGTCCTCCAGATCTTGATTCTGTCATCCATGGTTGGAAAGTCAAGAAAATACATCATTGCTATACAGGGAGTGTCCCTCGTACACCCCAAGATAATGCGCATGGCTTCATTCTGTATTTTCTCCAGCCTATCAATTTGAGTCGTACTGACAGTAAGAATTGCCAGGGCATACTCGATTGGTGCGAGGACTAATCCCTGAAACAGAAGAGTAAGTAGCCTCTGCTAGATGTTGGCAGCTGCCATGACCTTCAAGGCGGCTAATTATTTGCGGGAGTTTGTTATCACATGGTAGACGTGGTCCCGAAAACACAGGCTGCGATTAAACTTAACTCCAAGGTATGTCATCAACTTGTCCCTGGTCACCTCATCAACTCCCATTCGTACCACCGGTGTGTCCGTATTAACGATATGATTGTTAAGGGAGAACCATGAAACTGGTGCTTTATTAGGTTTAACCAAGGTACCTGAAACCCCACACCAGGAAGAAATGCGATCGAGTTCGTCTTGCATTGTAAAGGCGACATCTTTTCATTACTACTATTGAAGAGAGCGACTTTTCTTACACTACTATCTTTCAGTTAAACGTATGGCTGCTGTCATTAAATAATCCTGGTACTGCTAATAACGTTACAATAGAACACCATCTTAAACCTGTTCGGATTTGGAGTCAAGGTGATGTCCTAACATCATCAAGCGCTATACATTTTTAAAAAAATGCCGATCATCATTTTCAGGAGGACGTGAACTTTCGGTCAATATGATGGATAGGTGGCAGGAACCGTTAAAGACTTTGTCTGAAAAGTGTTCCTTGTTGCAGTTTCCTCATATTCCATGTCATTGCAGAAGTCAAAAAGAGACAGGAGAGAAGAGGCAAATCAGTCCTCAAAAATACCGTTAGGCGTATGGTAATGGGTTATTGGGTCAAAAGACGTTAATATCGCGCTCGTTATAAACCCTCAGACATCACGATTTACGCGCACTAACCACCCTGGGCTGGCAATAAACCATGACACATCACGATTAACGCCCGCTAACCGCTCTAGGCTGGTTATAAACCATGACACATAACGATTAACGCCCGCTAACCGCTCTAGGCTGGTTATAAACCATGACACATCACGATTAACGCCCTCTGACAGCACGATTGGCTCTAGGCTGGTTTAAACAATGACACATCACGATTAACGCCCGCTAACCGCTCCGCTGACACATCACGATTAACGCCCTCTGACAGCCTTGGTCTGGCTTTAAACAATGACACATCACGATTAACGCCCGCTAACCGCTCTGGGCTGGCTTTAACCATGACACATCACGATTAACGCCCGCTAACCGCTCTAGGCTGGCTTAAACAATGACACATCACAATTAACGCCCGCTAACCGCCCTGGGCTGGCTATAAACCATGACACATCACGATTAACGCCCTCTGACCGCCTTGGTCTGGCTTTAAACAATGACACATCACGATTAACGCCCGCTAACCGCTCTAGGCTGGCTATAAACCATGACACATCACGATTAACGCCCGCTGACCGCTCTAGGCTGGCTATAAACCATGACACATCACGATTAACGCCCGCTAACCGCTCTAGGCTGGCTATAAACCATGACACATCACGATTAACGCCCGCTAACCGCTCTAGGCTGGCTATAAACCATGACACATCACGATTAACGCCCGCTAACCGCTCTAGGCTGGCTATAAACCATGACACATCACGATTAACGCCCGCTAACCGCTCTAGGCTGGCTATAAACCATGACACATCACGATTAACGCCCGCTAACCGCTCTAGGCTGGCTATAAACCATGACACATCACGATTAACGCCCGCTAACCGCTCTAGGCTGGCTATAAACCATGACACATCACGATTAACGCCCGCTAACCGCTCTAGGCTGGCTATAAACCATGACACATCACGATTAACGCCCGCTAACCGCTCAAGGCTGGCTATAAACCATGACACATCACAATTAACGCCCGCTGACCGCCCTGATCTGACTACGATGAGAAGTTCACATAAAAGAAGCCAACACAAATGAGTGAGTGAAATGAAAGTAAAACATATCTAAAACTAATTGTGTTTATATGTTTTTGTGCTTCATTTCTCTCTCTCTCTCTCTCTCTCTCTCTTTCTCTCTCTCTCTCTCTCTCTCTCTATCTATCTATCTATCTATCTATCTATCTATCTATCTATCTATCTATCTATCTATCTATCTATCTATCTATCTATCTATCTCTCTCCGTTACAGAACTGAAATGTGTCAGACGCATGACAGAAATCAGACTAAGAAAAAAATCAGAAATGGAGGTAAGGCGCTTGACACATCAGATCTCGAAGCTGTCAGCGACTCAGCTTGCACCAGGATCGGTACACCAGAACCACCCAGACCCCACTTCACCTCTACTCAGTGTCTCTAAAAATAGACTAATAAGTCTAGCCTACCAAACGAGTACGGATCGTAGAGAGAAGGCAAAACCCGACACCCAAAAATGTCGTGCTGAAGTCGGATATCTTGCGACAAAATACACAAATATGACAGTTATACTGCAAACCACAATACAACGTCTTAAAAGGACGGATGACGAAGAAGTCTGTCGATTCCTTTAGTAATTAGAAAGATAAAGAAAGAAAGATCTGAAATGAGGAAATGTCAAAAAAAAGCTCGTAATAATTCCCGTCATAGAATACCTAAAGAACGAACATGTGAAATGGTTTGGCCATGTGATGAGTTAGAAATACAACACAATGAGCCTTCAATAAAGGTTGCGAGAACGGTAGACCTAAGTGCCGACAACAAAAAAGATGGATTGATAGTGTTTATAGAAATACTAGGAAACTTAACAGCAGGAAATGCCAACAGAAGAGCAAACGACAACAAACCATATCCATTCTTGACTCTGAAAGGCAAATGAGGAAGGAAAGAACACGATTTATCCCTCTCTTGTTTGTTCACTTTAGTGACTCCATTTCTCAGAATCAAGACTGATTTCTCATTAACTATTTCATCCGAGAATGTTGACAATTCCACATTTATTCATCGACGCCATATATTTTAATGGTAATATTCAAAGACTATCTTTACAAAAGAGGGAGCCGCGATAGCTCAGTGGTTACTGAACTGGACTACAAAGGACAAGAGGTAGGGTTCGATCCCAACCGACGGCACCGGTTCACCCAGCCTTTAATGGGTACCGGGTTTTTTTCTGGTAAAGTAAAGCGGCACGGGCGTAATACCGACCATATGACCCCAAAAATCATGTGCCGATTGTCTGTAAAATTTATGGTCACTAACACACACCATATTCCCTATACGCCACTTGGCGTGACGGCGGTACTTTACTTTTTTTTTTTTATACTATCTTTACAAAAGAGGCCAACACAAAAGGGACTTCCTTACAAAAGATCTGGAAGAAACAATCGACACCTTTCGGGCACTTCATGAGAAGAGGAAAGTTGCAATACTGGGTTACAACTGGCAAAATACAGGGAAAGCGAAATCACGGAGGACAAGGAGGAAAAGATACAATATAGCTTGACATCTTGGCATGGAAAACAGTCAACAACAGAATTGATACGATGCATTGTGGATAGAAAATTGTGGAAGGGCTTGATCGCCTATGGGAACCGGTATGACACATGATGATGATGTTTACAAAATTAGAAAACACACCCACAATTTTTTTTAAAACGCCATCCAATTATAATTTAAGAAAACTGAGGTAGGTTTTAATCACAGAAACAAAATCAAAATAATGAAAAACAACAACCAACAATAGCCGTCATTAGTGATGTACGTAACTTCAGTAACTTTAGTTCCTCCAGGAGCTGCTTGCTGAGATGTAAAGTAACTAAAGTACCCCCGTCACGCCAAGTGGCGTATAGGGAATATGGTGTTAGTGACCATCATTTGTACAGACCTTCGGCATATGATTTTTGGGGTAATGTGGTCGGTATTACGCCCGTGCAGCTTTACTTTCCAGGAAAAAAATCCGGTACCCATTTAAGCCTGGGCGAACCCGGAAGCCGTCGATCAGGATCGAACCCGACGTCCACTGAACTATCGCGGCTCCCCTGCCTGAGATGTAACGAAAGGTAATTCTGTACATTTTCTTATATTGTCTTCCCACTTCTTTTTCCATTTGCCTTGTCTTTTGCCTAGTTCTGTAAGATCTTAGCATTAGTTAGCAGGATCTATATAGATCATTGTCTATCTATCTATCTATTGACCTTTCGAGCCGTAACCGGCCCATAGGGCGTAGACCAAGATACACCTTCTCCTATATGAATTTTTGTTCTAGCAGTTTTCTTTTAAAGATATTTTATCAAATCTCGCCATCTGTCTCTGTTCTGTGCAAGCAGTTCTATCTCATTGAGGGAGCCGATTCCTGCTGCTCTTGCCTCTCTCATCAATGTTCTTCTCAGTGTCTCCCTGGGTCTTCCTCTTTTTCTTTTACCTGTTGTTTCCCATATGAGGGCTTGCTTTGCTATTCGATTATTATCTCTTCTCATCACATGTCCAACGTATGACCATCGTCTTTTCTTTATTACTGAAGATATTAGTGGTTGATTGGCGATTTCTCTAATTTCCTCGTTTGTTTTGAATTCGTTCCATTCTATACCAATCTATACCAAGTATCATTGTCTGCACCATTTTAATTTCCTCTTTTTATCTTTGACAGCAAGTCTTTAATTGGTCCAGTGGAACGTCTGATTTTGTTGCGCACTGCCTCATTCGTGATATGACCTATACAAATTATGCAAACGACCTTTCTATACGATCACATTTCCCAGTGCCTGTTTCATCCTTCAACATCCATACTTCGCAAGCGTATAGAAATGTAGATGCCACTACTTGTTATAATAGGCTGAATTTTGCGCTTAAGGAAATGTACAGATGAGATCAACAAGCATTGTCGACAATCGGGCACTAATACATGTTAAAATAGAAGACCTACACGAACATTTTAAATTCAACAGCACAAGCACAAAATAAAACATGAAAATCAACGTCAACATAACAGAAGTCACGAATATCGCAAAAGAGAAACAGTACATCAACATAACGATATAAAGCAGGTAATTAAAGCAAGTCTTCTTCTTCTTCTACCTTTTAGCTCCCAGTGGAGCATAGGTCTTCAACAAACACTTTCCAAGTCGTTCTGTTTTTTGCAATTCTTTTAAGATCATTCCATGCCTTCCCCATCATCTTCATCTCTGCTTCGATCTGTCTTCTCCAAGAATTCATTGGTCTTCCTCTTTGTCTTTTCCCCTGGGGATTCCAAAAAAGGGCCTGTTGTGTAATACTCTCAGTTGGCTTCCGTAGTGTGTGTCCTATCCATCGCCATCGTCTTAGCTGTATCTTTTTATCCACTGGTATTTGACCGGTAAATTTCCATAATTCCACGTTAGTAACTTTGTCCTGCCATTTCCATCCCTTTATCAATTAAAGCAAGTAGCGGAATTTAAATACCGAGGAAGTCTAGTGACAAATGACAATTCACAAACAGCAGAAATGGACTCAAGATGCAACAAACTTGTCAAATCATTGGGCAGCTATCATCACTATTGTCCAACAAGAAAATAACTCTAGAGGCAAAACGGGCACTATACAATACAATCTTCATTCCAACGTTGTGCTACCAATGCCAGACCTGGACCCTAGATGCAAGAACAATAAGAAAAATAACCTCTACTGAGATGAAATGTGTTAGACGAATGACAGGAAACAGTCTGAGAGATAAGATCAGAAATGAAGAACTGAGAAAAACAGCTAGGAATAGCCCTCGCCATAGAATATTTAAAGAAACAACATATAAAATGGTTTGGCCACGTGGTAAGGCAGAAAGAACAAAACACAACAAAACGAGCAATTAATAAACGTTGCGAGGATACCAGACCAAAAGGTCAACCACGAAAAAGATGGATTGGCGGAATATTAGAAACACTAGGAAACATAGCAGCAGCAGAGGCAAACAGAAGACCGCAAATTATATCTCCTCTCGACGCTGAAAAGCAAATGAGGAAGGAAAGTAGAAGAAGAAGCTGCTTTTTATCTTCTTATGCTGTTTAGTTATGCCAGTACAGCCACGGTCCGTGCAATAAAACTGTCATGACATTAAATATGAAAGCAATAACATACAACTGGAAGACCCAGAATATATTTCCACAATCCATTATTACTCCAAGATCAGGCCACAAGCGTCTGACTCCGAATTGTTACTGTCACCTTCTCCTGTCTTATGTTATTATAATTCACCTTCTCCTGTCTTATGTGATTATAATTCATCTTCTCCTGTCTTATGTGATTATAATTCATCTTCTCCTGTCTTATGTGATTATAATTCACCTTCTCCTGTCTTATGTGATTATAATTCACCTTCTCCTGTCTTATGTGATTATAATTCACCTTCTCTTGTCTTATGTGATTATAATTCACCTTCTCCTGTCTTATGTGATTATAATTCACCTTCTCTTGTCTTATGTGATTATAATTCACCTTCTCTTGTCTTATGTTATTATAATTCACCTTCTCTTGTCTTATGTTATTATAATTCACCTTCTCTTGTCTTATGTTATTATAATTCACATTCTCCTGTCTTATGTGATTATAATTCACCTTCTCCTGTCTTATGTGATTATAATTCATCTTCTCCTATCTTATGTGATTATAATTCATCTTCTCCTGTCTTATGTGATTATAATTCATCTTCTCCTGTCTTATGTGATTATAATTCATCTTCTCCTGTCTTATGTGATTATAATTCATCTTCTCCTGTCTTATGTGATTATAATTCATCTACTCCTGTCTTATGTTATTATAATTCACCTTCTCCTGTCTTATGTGATTATAATTCATCTTCTCCTGTCTTATGTTATTATAATTCACCTTCTCCTGCCTTATGTTATTATAATTCACCTTCTGCTGTCTTATGTTATTATAATTCACCTTCTCCTGTCTTATGTTATTATAATTCACCTTCTCTTGTCTTATGTTATTATAATTCATCATCTCCTGTCTTATGTTATTATAATTCACCTTCTCCAGTCTTATGTTATTATAATTCATCATCTCCTGCCTTATGTTATTATAATTCACCTTCTCCTGTCTTATGTTATTATAATTCTTCTTCTCCTGTTTTAAGTTATTATAATTCATCTTCTCCTGTCTTATGTTATTATAATTCTTCTTCTCCTGTTTCAAGTTATTATAATTCGTCTTCTCCTGTCTTAAGTTATTATAATTCTTCTTCTCCCGTTTTAAGTTATTATAATTCTTCTTCTCCTGTTTTAAGTTATTATAATTCATCTTCTCCTGTTTTAAGTTATTATAATTCATCTTCTCCTGTCTTAAGTTATTATATTTCATTTTCTCCTGTCTTAAGTTATTATAATTCATTTTCTCCTGTCTTAAGTTATTATAATTCATTTTCTCCTGTCTTAAGTTATTATAATTCATCTTCTCCTGTCTTAAGTTATTATATTTAATCTTCTCCTGTCTTAAGTTATTATAATTCATTTTCTCCTGTCTTAAATTATTATAATTCATCTTCTCCTGTCTTAAGTTATTATATTTCATCTTCTCCTGTCTTAAGTTGCAGTTTTCTCATATTTCAAGTTCGACTTGCTGTCATAGCTACTGAGTTTAGTGCTCTGTGCACACCGTGAGCTGTGTTTTTCTTCTAAATCCTATTTCGATATTCCGATTACTTAAGATGGATGATATCTTATGACAAAGGGCAGCTCGGTTGCGTTCACTTTCTATGCGGCTACGCCTTATGTTTTTTGGCGTATGCTGTTGTTGCTATGATAGGAACTACAGCTGTTTTTCTTTGTTTGGATCCTTCAATGAGATGAGACGTTAAGGACGGTTGAGAAATTTTGGAGTTTAATTCGTTTGCAGTGATACTGGGGCCTTCAATTAACTATAACCATAGTGGTGGGGGTGGGGGGAACATGCTCTTAATAACTGAAATTGTGATTATGTATCAGTTCCTTGCCATATTTTGTATTGTTATTGCCTTTTATTGGCTATGTTTATGTGTTTATCATAGGTTTTTTTGACGATATGAGAAGGTAGTTCGCACTTTCGTTTTGGTCTGGGTGCTGAAACTAGATATAACCGTACGCAGATTCCATCGACGTCAGGGCGGAATAGAGGAGGGTAGCATAAGAGTTATATTAAGCACTGCTTTAAGGACCACTAACACGTACAATCTGTTTGACATTTTCGTAAAAAAAAAACTCTCCGTGAAAGGACAGAACATTCAGAAGACGTACATAATAAAACGAAATAAAAACCGACCATGTGAGTTGAAAGCAACGTTATAAAAAAAAAAAAAGTAATACAGAATAACTCTACTTAGCGCAGACAAGTCGTTGCTTGAAAGTGAAAATAAAATATAAAGAAGAAGAGAAGGTAGCGGGATAGACTGGGTAGGGAGGTGGACGGGTGAGCGACCACTACCATATCTTTCCTTGTGATTGGCACAATCCAGTTTGAAAGCTGTACTGGTCGGGATAACAACGTATAATCAATGAAGCATCGACCACAGGGGAATGCCTGAATGCGGTAGATATTGGTTCACTAACTTCACTGAATACGGCGGGCAAACAAAAGCAACTTCTATCTAAGCTAAAGGTTCCTAAACATTTTTACTCAGAGCTAAAGAAGGCTATTAGGATCAGATTATCAAATTATGGAAGTCTCAACTTATCGCCCCATTCCTTTAATACAGTCATCATCATCTTTCAATTTCTGACATCAACCCATTATCATCATTCACTTCCTGATATAAACTCATTATCATCATTCACTTTGTGATATAAACTCATTATCATCATTCACTTTCTCATATAAACTCATTATTATAATTCAATTTCTGATATAAACTCATTATTATCATTCAATTTCTGAACTAAACTCATTATCATCATTAAATTTCTGATATAAACCCATTATCATCATTCGCTTTGTGATATAAACTCATTATCATCATTCACTTTCTCATATAAACTCATTATTATAATTCAATTTCTGATATAAACTCATTATTATCATTCAATTTCTGAACTAAACTCATTATCATCATTAAATTTCTGATATAAACTCATTATCATCATTCACTTTGTGATATAAACTCATTATCATCATTCACTTTCTCATATAAACTCATTATTATAATTCAATTTCTGATATAAACTCATTATCATCATTAAATTTCTTATATAAACTCATTATCATCATTCAATTGTTTCTACAAACTCATTCTCACCGTCCCATTGCTTCTCCCAACTCACAAATGCTCCATCAATCGGATCATTCTTCAGGTACATGTAATTAATTCCATAAGATTTTCTAAATATTTTATTAGTTCCATAAAGTCATTTCAAAACGTCACCTCATTTCTCTAAATACATTCTTACGTCTCTATAGCGCCTCAAACGTATTTTAAACTCCCACGTAATACAATAAACTCATTCTAAATGTCTCCTAAGTTCCATAGGCTCATTCTAAATTACTCTTAAGTTCCATAAACTCATTTTAAATGTCTTCTTGGTTCCATAAACTCATTCTAATTGTCTCCTTAGTTCCATAAACTCATCCTAAATGTCTCCTTAGTTCCATAAACTCATTCTAAATGTCTCCTTAGTTCCATAAACTCATTCTAAATGTCTCCTTAGTTCCATAAACTCATTCTAAATGTCTCCTTAGTTCCATAAACTCATTCTAAATGTCTCCTTAGTTCCATAAACTCATTCTAAATGTCTCCTTAGTTCCATAAACTCATTCTAAATGTCTCCTTAGTTCCATAAACTCATTCTAAATGTCTCCTTAGTTCCATAAACTCATTCTAAATGTCTTCTTAGTTCCATAAACTCATTCTAAATGTCTCCTTAGTTCCATAAACTCATTCTAAATGTCTCCTTAGTTCCATAAACTCATTCTAAATGTCTCCTTGGTTCCATAAACTCATTCTAATTGTCTACTTAGTTCCATAAACTCATCCTAATTGTCTCCTTAGTTCCATAAACTCATTCTAAATGTCTCCTTAGTTCCATAAACTCATTCTAAATGTCTCCTTGGTTCCATAAACTTATCCTAAATGTCTCCTTAGTTCCATAAACTCATCCTAAATGTCTCCTTAGTTCCATAAACTCATCATAAATGTCTCCTTAGTTCCATAAACTCATCCTAAATGTCTCCTTAGTTCCATAAACTCATTCTAAATACTCCCACAGTTCCATATACTGTTTTACAACGCCATCTGGATTCCATTATCTCATTTTAAGCGCCATTATATTTCCGTAAACTAACCCTTATCTTCGAATACTCCTCCTCAGTTCTATAGACTCACATTCCTCCTCAGTTTTATAAACTCATGTACCTCCACAGCTCTATGAACTCATGTATCTCTTCAGTTCTATAAATTCACACTCCACTTCTGTCCCATAAACTCATACTCCTTCTTAGTTCCATAAACTCATACTTATCCCTAGTTTTATAAACCCATGCCCACCTTCCACCAGATCCATAAACCCATTCTCAGCGCCCCTTTAGTTCATGATACATACCGCCTACACCGCATGAGCAATACATTTAATTCAAAATTATTCTGCCTCTACCGCAAGCACAGTACATTTAATCCAAACTTATTCCTTCTTCTTTTTCTATCCTTCCTCCATTGCCGTTGGCGTCGAGGGGAGACACAATCTGCGATTCTTTGCTCTTCTGTTTGCTTCTTCTGGTGTTATCCCTCCTAGTGACTCTAGTATTCCCTTTATCCATCTCTTTCTCGGTCTTCCTCTTAATCTAGCGTTTGTTTATGGCTCTTTGAGTCATTGTTAGTTCTTTTTGTCTTGTTCTTAACTTATTCCTTAGCCTCAATAAACTCATCATCATATCTTGCCCCTAAAGAAATGATAAGTAGATGATCATTTTTTGATTCCTCTGTCGCGAAATTTAATTGAAACTTATTCCGCCTATACCGCAAGAATAGTAAATATAATCTCAACTTATTCCGCCTATACCGCAAGAATAGTAAATTTAATCTCAACTTATTCCGCCTATACCGCAAGAATAGTAAATTTAATCTCAACTTATTCTTTAGCATCAATAAACAAAACAGAACCGGAGTCGTCAGCCGCTGGTCACGGCGAGACTTGCTGAGGAGGGGATCTAAGCACATATGGACGTGCTCGAAGTGCAATGATGATGACCAGCAAATAACTCTAAAAATTCCTAAGTAGAAGCTACAACACTCCTCCAGATATTAATTATTAGACGGGTTGGCGGGGAAGAGGTTGCTGGGTGATCAAGAGGTAAGACGTCGCCCTCTGGGCAAGATGTTCCCGGGCTCGATCCCTAAGTTGAAAACGTTCACACACAAATAAAATGAATCCGTTGTTTCTGTGCGGTTTTACCTTCATCTGGTCTCTGGGTAGTGAGATCTGATGTCTACCCTCTCTGGGTAGTGAGATCTGATGTCTACCCTCTCTGGGTAGTGAGATCTGATGTCTACCCTCACTGGGTAGTGAGATCTGATGTCTAGCCCTCTCTGGGTAGTGAGATCTGATGTCTACCCTCACTGGGTAGTGAGATCTGATGTCTACCCTCACTGGGTAGTGAGATCTGATGTCTACCCTCACTGGGTAGTGAGATCTGATGTCTACCCTCTCTGGGTAGTGAGATCTGATGTCTACCCTCTCTGGGTAGTGAGATCTGATGTCTACCCTCTCTGGGTAGTGAGATCTGATGTCTACCCTCTCTGGGTAGTGAGATCTGATGTCTACCCTCTCTGGGTAGTGAGATCTGATGTCTACCCTCTCGGCTAATGATAAACAAACAAAAGCAGTAGGTCTCTTGTGTATACTGCACTCGTTTAAAAAAATCTAAAGAAGTGGAAATCGAAAAGAGTAGACCAAAAATGTCGCTGACTGTGCACAATTAGTAGGAAAAAGTTTATCCAAAACGTTACAACTCTCGACTATAACAATTAGAGTACCTCTGAAATCGGAGAATATCTGCATGCATGGCGAAGGACACCTTGAGCACACGGTTGCCGGTGTGAAAAATAGGAAAAAGTGATATTCGTTCAAAATGTAACCCCTCGGAACTTCGCTGCATATAGAGAAAAGCTGGAACAAACAAGCAAACAAACAAAGCTAGCAGGCAGACAGACAATCAGACAAACAAACAAACAAACAGACAGACAACCTGGCAGGCAAACAGGCAATCAGACAAACAAACAAACAATGATATAGCCCTTTTGATTGGTTAAGACAGACTCACAGCCCTCAATGCATCTACTGATTTGAACCACTGATGAACACCCCAGTCGATACGTCTGTCAAATACATACAAGACGGAAAAAATATAGATATTTACATAGACCTAAAGGAACCACGAGGGTCGGTACAGAGAATTTTGCACTATTGTAATAAATCGTTCAGGCAGGCGAGAGTGCTATGTATAATTGTAAAGACACACCGTTGGTTGAAATTTCGTGAAATTACCCACGTGACGAGCGGTGTGAAAGAGAATTGAGGATTTTATTATTGAACTGGAGATGTTTTTCGGGGGCGAGTAAGGAGAAGTTCTACAACCAGAGCATTAGGAAGATGAAGAAGTGAAGGAAGATGTGTATTACCTTGATGGGTGAATACGTAAAGAAGGATTCAAGTTAATACTTATTTTCAAGTACGTGCATTGGCGTCTTCTAACTAAAGCGCCATATTTTTTTACCCAAACATGTCGCCGCTTGATACACAACTGCATTAGTTTTATGTCAATGTCTCCTTTACACAGCACCCACAAGCGCCGTGTACTCGGGAGAAATTTCAACCAATGGTGTGTATTTACAACGCTGTATTTCATCCTTGTCTTCTGAATAGATTTTTTAGTATAAATAACTAATTATTTGACTGACCTTGTTATTTTTAAAGTGTTTACAGTATGGGCAGTAAAATCTTCCTCTTTAAAAAAAAAAGGCCACAGGTGCACATTGGCCTAGCCATGTGATGTGCCTAAGACACGAGAGACACAGGGCAATAACGTTTGCAAAGAACATAAACAATTATTGCGGGGTCTAGCGGTTATAAGTGAAGCTGCAGACGGGGGCCATAAAGATGTCTTGCGGGTTTAATTTCTGCTTCATTAAATGTGAAATGGTGATTGTGACCTAACCAGTGAGTGCTTTAACTTCAACTGAATATATCGTCACAGGAACATATTTACGCCTTGACAATCTGGGCAACTGCCCAGGGCGGCCTTAATTTAGTGGGATGAAGGTTGAACTAGAGGTTGGCTAATTAGCCTACCCTAGTTACTGACTAATTCTAGTTTACTAAGATATTGAAATTAGTTTATTAGTTCTTCATTCTTAATTTAGTGGGATGAAGGTTGGACAAGAGGTTGGCTAATTAGCCTACCCTAGCTACTGACTAATTCTCTATTGTTGTTTGTCTGTCAATTTTTCCGAGTGCTAACACATACTTCTTTGTTCTATTATTCCCTATTATCGCCTCGGAAGTTCCCCATATAATAATATTTATGTATTATTATTTGTACCCAGTATATAACCACTGGGAACTACTATTCGTGCTGTTTCGTCCAATAAATGTTTGTCTACAACACAAGTATTCAGCCCTACTGGGAGATACTTGCATTAATAGGAAAGTACAAATATACAATTTATTTCCGGTCTGTGATCGTTACCCTATGCTATAGTCATTGAGATCGCCTTTCGTGGAAGACACTACTGCAATAGCCAATTTTTTAGTTGGCTGCGTGGCAGTGTACCAAGCGTTCGGCTTCTCGTGGCAAGGCGCGGTGCCACTGAGTACGGGTTCGATCCCACTTCGGACCATATATTGTTCTTCGTTTTTTTCTATTGTTGTTTGTCTGTCAATTTTTCCGAGTGCTAACACATACTTCTTTGTTCTATTATTCCCTATTATCGCCTCGGAAGTTCCCCATATAATAATATTTATGTATTATTATTTGTACCCAGTATATAACCACTGGGAACTACTATTCGTGCTGTTTCGTCCAATAAATGTTTGTCTACAACACAAGTATTCAGCCCTACTGGGAGATACTTGCATTAATAGGAAAGTACAAATATACAATTTATTTCCGGTCTGTGATCGTTACCCTATGCTATAGTCATTGAGATCGCCTTTCGTGGAAGACACTACTGCAATAGCCAATTTTTTAGTTGGCTGCGTGGCAGTGTACCAAGCGTTCGGCTTCTCGTGGCAAGGCGCGGTGCCACTGAGTACGGGTTCGATCCCACTTCGGACCATATATTGTTCTTCGTTTTTTTCTATTGTTGTTTGTCTGTCAATTTTTCCGAGTGCTAACACATACTTCTTTGTTCTATTATTCCCTATTATCGCCTCGGAAGTTCCCCATATAATAATATTTATGTATTATTATTTGTACCCAGTATATAACCACTGGGAACTACTATTCGTGCTGTTTCGTCCAATAAATGTTTGTCTACAACACAAGTATTCAGCCCTACTGGGAGATACTTGCATTAATAGGAAAGTACAAATATACAATTTATTTCCGGTCTGTGATCGTTACCCTATGCTATAGTCATTGAGATCGCCTTTCGTGGAAGACACTACTGCAATAGCCAATTTTTTAGTTGGCTGCGTGGCAGTGTACCAAGCGTTCGGCTTCTCGTGGCAAGGCGCGGTGCCACTGAGTACGGGTTCGATCCCACTTCGGACCATATATTGTTCTTCGTTTTTTTCTATTGTTGTTTGTCTGTCAATTTTTCCGAGTGCTAACACATACTTCTTTGTTCTATTATTCCCTATTATCGCCTCGGAAGTTCCCCATATAATAATATTTATGTATTATTATTTGTACCCAGTATATAACCACTGGGAACTACTATTCGTGCTGTTTCGTCCAATAAATGTTTGTCTACAACACAAGTATTCAGCCCTACTGGGAGATACTTGCATTAATAGGAAAGTACAAATATACAATTTATTTCCGGTCTGTGATCGTTACCCTATGCTATAGTCATTGAGATCGCCTTTCGTGGAAGACACTACTGCAATAGCCAATTTTTTAGTTGGCTGCGTGGCAGTGTACCAAGCGTTCGGCTTCTCGTGGCAAGGCGCGGTGCCACTGAGTACGGGTTCGATCCCACTTCGGACCATATATTGTTCTTCGTTTTTTTCTATTGTTGTTTGTCTGTCAATTTTTCCGAGTGCTAACACATACTTCTTTGTTCTATTATTCCCTATTATCGCCTCGGAAGTTCCCCATATAATAATATTTATGTATTATTATTTGTACCCAGTATATAACCACTGGGAACTACTATTCGTGCTGTTTCGTCCAATAAATGTTTGTCTACAACACAAGTATTCAGCCCTACTGGGAGATACTTGCATTAATAGGAAAGTACAAATATACAATTTATTTCCGGTCTGTGATCGTTACCCTATGCTATAGTCATTGAGATCGCCTTTCGTGGAAGACACTACTGCAATAGCCAATTTTTTAGTTGGCTGCGTGGCAGTGTACCAAACGTTCGGCTTCTCGTGGCAAGGCGCGGTGCCACTGAGTACGGGTTCGATCCCACTTCGGACCATATATTGTTCTTCGTTTTTTTCTATTGTTGTTTGTCTGTCAATTTTTCCGAGTGCTAACACATACTTCTTTGTTCTATTATTCCCTATTATCGCCTCGGAAGTTCCCCATATAATAATATTTATGTATTATTATTTGTACCCAGTATATAACCACTGGGAACTACTATTCGTGCTGTTTCGTCCAATAAATGTTTGTCTACAACACAAGTATTCAGCCCTACTGGGAGATACTTGCATTAATAGGAAAGTACAAATATACAATTTATTTCCGGTCTGTGATCGTTACCCTATGCTATAGTCATTGAGATCGCCTTTCGTGGAAGACACTACTGCAATAGCCAATTTTTTAGTTGGCTGCGTGGCAGTGTACCAAGCGTTCGGCTTCTCGTGGCAAGGCGCGGTGCCACTGAGTACGGGTTCGATCCCACTTCGGACCATATATTGTTCTTCGTTTTTTTCTATTGTTGTTTGTCTGTCAATTTTTCCGAGTGCTAACACATACTTCTTTGTTCTATTATTCCCTATTATCGCCTCGGAAGTTCCCCATATAATAATATTTATGTATTATTATTTGTACCCAGTATATAACCACTGGGAACTACTATTCGTGCTGTTTCGTCCAATAAATGTTTGTCTACAACACAAGTATTCAGCCCTACTGGGAGATACTTGCATTAATAGGAAAGTACAAATATACAATTTATTTCCGGTCTGTGATCGTTACCCTATGCTATAGTCATTGAGATCGCCTTTCGTGGAAGACACTACTGCAATAGCCAATTTTTTAGTTGGCTGCGTGGCAGTGTACCAAGCGTTCGGCTTCTCGTGGCAAGGCGCGGTGCCACTGAGTACGGGTTCGATCCCACTTCGGACCATATATTGTTCTTCGTTTTTTTCTATTGTTGTTTGTCTGTCAATTTTTCCGAGTGCTAACACATACTTCTTTGTTCTATTATTCCCTATTATCGCCTCGGAAGTTCCCCATATAATAATATTTATGTATTATTATTTGTACCCAGTATATAACCACTGGGAACTACTATTCGTGCTGTTTCGTCCAATAAATGTTTGTCTACAACACAAGTATTCAGCCCTACTGGGAGATACTTGCATTAATAGGAAAGTACAAATATACAATTTATTTCCGGTCTGTGATCGTTACCCTATGCTATAGTCATTGAGATCGCCTTTCGTGGAAGACACTACTGCAATAGCCAATTTTTTAGTTGGCTGCGTGGCAGTGTACCAAGCGTTCGGCTTCTCGTGGCAAGGCGCGGTGCCACTGAGTACGGGTTCGATCCCACTTCTGACCATATATTGTTCTTCGTTTTTTTCTATTGTTGTTTGTCGGTCAATTTTTCCGAGTGCTAACACATACTTCTTTGTTCTATTATTCCCTAATTCTAGTTTACTAAGATATTGAAATTAATTGATTAGTTCTTAATTCTTAATTTAGTGGGGTGAAGGTTGAACAAGAGGTTGGCTAATTAGCCTGCCCTAGCTACTGACTAATTCTAGTTTACTAAGATATTGAAATTAGTTGATTAGTTCTTCCTTCTTAATTTAGTGGGATGAAGGTTGAACAAGAGGTTGGCTAATTAGCCTGCCCTAGCTACTGACTAATTCTAGTTTACTAAAATATTGAAATTAGTTGATTAGTTCTTCCTTCTTAATTTAGTGGGATGAAGGTTGAACAAGAGGTTGGCTAATTAGCCTGCCCTAGCTACTGACTAATTCTAGTTTACTAAAATATTGAAATTAATTGATTAGTTCTTCATTCTTAATTTAGTGGGATGAAGGTTGAACAAGAGGTTGGCTAATTAGCCTGCCCTAGCTACTGACTAATTCTAGTTTACTAAAATATTGAAATTAGTTGATTAGTTCTTCCGTCTTAATTTCAAAAAATCTTCGTCATATTAATAAAGTATAATTCTCATGTGGCCACCATTTGAATTTAACTACTTGCAATTTGTTTGTTGAAATATTCGTTTTCTGTGTTGCTGGTGTCTGCCCTCAGATAAAGATCGCTCGCAGTTAGAATGTTCGTTTGATTTTAGTCTTGTCTTTCCCGCAACGCTGAAACATGTGTTCTAGTACTTTATTGTACTTACTCCAGCTTTGCCATAGCCCACATGGTTGTTATGTCTTATTCCCGCCAAATTAACAACCATGACAACATGTGCTCTGAACTCAGTAACTTGAATTATTTTACTGCTATGAGTAAGTTTTTATTCGATTTGAAATAGCGAACAGTTTAATTTTATTAAGTTCAAAAATATACACATTTCGTTTCTAATTAAAACTTGTGAAGGTATAAATTAAATTAAAGAGAAAATATAGCAAAATCAGAATATGCTCTTGTAGTAGTTATAGAGATATATGATATATATATATATATATATATTGTAGAAGTAGTGCATAGACAAGTATACGTTTTAATTGTCTTCAGTATTGGTCCAGGGTGAGAAAGTTGAGTAAGGGTGTCGGGAGAGTTGCGTGAAGCTACTTTTCTGTTTAGGGGCTGCAGGTTAGCGAAATGCAGAGGGTTCCTAGATAGGGTTCTTCTTAAAAGAGTTCTTAAGTGTTATGTACAGCCAGACTTATCATATGGGTGTGAATCATAGACAATAGTACAGCAGACAAGAAAATAACTGGAGTCGGTAGAAATGTGTGGTTTTACAGAAGAATGCTGAGAATACCATGGACAGCTTAGAAGAGTAATGAAAAAGTTCTGAAAGTGGCCAAAGCAAAAAAGAGAGCTAATTTCCAATATTAGGAAGAAACAATCATCATTTTTTTGGTCATATATTGAGAAGGAAACAGCTGGAATATATTGTGAGAACTGGGAAAATTGAGGAACGAAGAGATAGAGGGAAGCAAAGAGAAAAGATTCCAAACAGTTTAAGAGAATGGCTTGGCAGAAGGTCAACAACAGAAATTATAAATAGCTGTCGAGATCGAAAGTTGTGGAGAGACACGATCACCTACGTCAGCAGGTCCGATACTTGATGATGATAATGTGCTTGATTGAATCTTGTCTTGTTTACTATCTCCTCTGCCATGATTGATGTTTGACTATTTCAATGTTCTGTGTGACTATTGCTTTCCAAGCTGCCCTATCATTGTGATCCTCCCATTGGGTGTCTTGTTCTTGAAGCCTTTCTGTTGACTATTATAATTGATAGGCTTTTATTCATTGTGTCCTTACGTGTCTTTTGAATAATGAATGTTGCCTTATTCTATATTTGAAACAAGTTTACCTGTAACTTATCATGTTGTAGAGGTGTGAACTATTGAACCTACCTACCAGTTTACGGCAATTGGAGGAGAGAAGGCTTACCTGGCAGTTATTACTTTTCTCAACTCACTGAGTCAGGTGCCTATTTTTATTTAGATGAGTCAATAGGAAAGCGTCGTTGAACCCATATTTACTTTATCTCCAAGCCAGTAATCTAATGACAACAGTGTAAGGGAAATTGATTTTTATCTTTTCTTAGTCAATTCATTCTATTATTGATTGTCCTCTAGACATTTATCACCTAAGATATACACAGCCTCACAGTTACTTATTGTCCCTGTGTAGATGTTTTTTAATGATGATGTAGTAATGCATTGTCATGTCGAATTGAAACGACTATTTGTAGATGTTCTTAAAAAGAGTTGAAATGTAATTGACCGAAGGACTCTATCACACTGTAACCGAAGACAACCTATTTGACCGAATACAGACACTTTATATTTTGGTACATTGGCTCCTTTCCTTTATTTTCGTTCATGTTCACATCTAGTTACATTGTTACGTTACGGTCATTTCTAACTTGCAACACACTCATACCATTAGCATTATCTATTCTCCCTATTCCATTTTCTCAACCCTACAACTAATCTATTTTACTATTTGTGGCCGTTATCCTACTTGGTACGTCCCCATCGGACGCACCCCCTGATCTATCTAACCTTATCTATCGGCCTTATCGATCCACAGTATTCTTCTGGTCTCTTGTACACTATTTATTCTGTCACTTCTGAACCTCCAGTACTACTTCGCTTGGATTCTCGTTGTGACTATCTCTATGTCTACCATCTCTATGTCTACCATCTCTATGTCTACCATCTCTATGTCTACCATCTCTATGTCTACCATCTCTATGTCTACCATCTCTATGTCTACCATCTCTATGTCTACCATCTCTATGTCTACCATCTCTATGTCTACCATCTCTACTTCTACTTCTGTGCTTCCTTCAGTTGCCAATCTATGACTCTGTATAAACTTATTTCTTCTGCCGTCAGGCTCTACTTCGTCTGCTGTGTTTCATCTCTACATCCTTTCTCTTCGGCCCATGATCCCTAAATGAAAACTTCGTCCGTTGTGTTTCGTCTCTACATCTTTTCTCTTCGACCTATGATCCCTAAATGAAAACTTCGTCCGTTGTGTTTCGTCTCTACATCTTTTCTCTTCGACCTATGATCCCTAAATGAAAACTTCGTCCGTTGTGTTTCGTCTCTACATCTTTTCTCTTCGACCTATGATCCCTAAATGAAAACTTCGTCCGTTGTGTTTCGTCTCTACATCTTTTCTCTTCGACCTATGATCCCTAAATGAAAACTTCGTCCGTTGTGTTTCGTCTCTACATCTTTTCTCTTCGACCTATGATCCCTAAATGAAAACTTCGTCCGTTGTGTTTCGTCTCTACATCTTTTCTCTTCGACTTATGATCCCTAAGTGAAAACTTCGTCTGCTGTGTTTCATCTCTACATCTTTTCTCTTCGACCTATGATCCCTAAATGAAAACTTCGTCCGTTGTGTTTCGTCTCTACATCTTTTCTCTTCGACCTATGATCCCTAAGTGAAAACTTCGTCTGCTGTGTTTCATCTCTACATCTTTTCTCTTCGACCTATGATCCCTAAGTGAAAACTTCGTCTGCTGTGTTTCATCTCTACATCTTTTCTCTTCGACCTATGATCCCTAAATGAAAACTTCGTCCGTTGTGTTTCGTCTTCACATCCTCTCTCTCTTCAAACTCCAATGTCCAACTTATCTAGCCGTTAATCTTCAGCCTGTCCATGACCGTATATCCTCTCTCTTCAAACTCCAATGTCCAACTTATCTAGCCGTTAATCTTCAGCCTGTCCATGACCGTACATCCTCTCTCTTCAAGCTCCAATGTCCAACTTATCTAGCCGTTAATCTTCAGCCTGTCCATGACCGTACATCCTCTCTCTTCAAGCTCCAATGTCCAACTGAATTTACTTCTTAATCTCCTAACAACCGCTTCTATCTCTACGTCAAACAAATTCCGTCATGGATTCTCATTTCGTCATCTCCTCTTCAGTATGCTTTTGTGCCTAATCTTTTCTTCCCGATCCTTCATCTCTTAGTGTGCAATTCTTGGTCATGCTATTTCCCCTGCTATACAACTCGCTGAACCTGTGCTGGTCGTTGCCACAGCTAACGACCCATCTCTTCTATCTATTCATTCCCTGCTATACAATTCGCCCCTACCCTGTGGCAGTCGTTGCCACCCTAACGACTATTCACCTTCTTACTCCTATGACTAATCCTCAATTGCCCATTCCGGGTTCTCACCTTCTCTTCCACTTCCTCCTCTGACTAATCCTCAATTGCCCATTCCGGGTTCTCACCTTCTCTTCCACTTCCTCCTCTGACTAATCCTCAATTGCCCATTCCGGGTCTCAACTTCTCTTCCACTTCCTCCTCTGACTAATCCTCAATTGCCCATTCCGGGTTCTCACCTTCTCTTCCACTTCCTCCTCTGACTAATCCTCAATTGCCCCTTCTCGTACATTGCATTCCGCAATAATACCTATTGTCTCTACAATAGCCTTCTAGTGTCGTCTCCATCCTTAATACTAGCAGACTTTTCCTCACATGTATAATTAGGTCATGACTAGCTCTATGTAGCCTAATCATTTCAGATTAGTACTTCGCTACTACCTCTTAACTTTCCTGTGTAGCCTAATCACTCAGATTAGTACTTCGCTATCACATCTTACGTTTACATTGCATTCCGCAATATTTCCTATTGTCTCTACAATAGCTCTCCTGTGTAATCTCAATTCTCAATACTAGCAGACCTTTCCGCACCATACATAATTAGGTCTTGCCTGCTTGCTCTATGTAGCCCAATCATTCTAGATTAGTACTTCGCTACTACCTCTGAACTTCCTTAAGTAGCCCAATCATTCTAGATTAGTACTTCGCTACTACCTCTGAACTTCCTTATGTAGCCCAATCATTCTCGATTAGTACTTCGCTACTACCTCTGAACTTCCTTATGTAGCCCAATCATTCTCGATTAGTACTTCGCTACAACATCTTAACTTCCTTATGTAACCCAATCATTCTAGATTAGTACTTCGCTACAACATCTTAACTTCCTTATGTAACCCAATCATTCTAGATTAGTACTTCGCTACTACCTCTTAACTTCCTTATGTAACCCAATCATTCTAGATTAGTACTTCGCTACTACCTCTTAACTTCCTTATGTAGCCCAATCATTCTCGATTAGTACTTCGCTACATTTGCTCTCCTTACTATTCATTGTTCTAATTAATTATCTCTTTTCTTTCTATAATTCCCTTTGTTCCTCCTACTACTACTGTTAACTTTCTTTGTTCGGGTCTTTATTCTCGCCCTTCTTTCTTCTCTTGAATTCAACCTCTTCCTTCTCTTTTCTGCTTCTTCGTATTCACTCATTTCGAGTTTCCCTCTCCTTCTCTCCTTACTTTCCTCTCTTTTTCTCTTCTTCCTACCTCCATTCACTAGCTCTGCCCTCTCTTGATTTAATATTTTTCCTTGCCTGTCTTGTAATCTTACCCTCCTCTCTAGATTTAATATTTTTCCTTGCCTGTCCTGTAATCTTACCCTCCTCTCTAGATTTAATATTTTTCCTTGCCTGTCTTGTAATCTTACCCTCCTCTCTAGATTTAATATTTTTCCTTCCCTGTCTTGTAATCTTACCCTCCTCTCTAGATTTAATATTTTTCCTTGCCTGTCCTGTAATCTTACCCTCCTCTCTAGATTTAATATTTTTCCTTGCCTGTCTTGTAATCTTACCCTCCTCTCTAGATTTAATATTTTTCCTTGCCTGTCTTGTAATCTTACCCTCCTCTCTTGATTTAATATTTTTCCTTCCCTGTCTTGTAATCTTACCCTCCTCTCTAGATTTAATATTTTTCCTTGCCTGTCCTGTAATCTTACCCTCCTCTCTAGATTTAATATTTTTCCTTGCCTGTCTTGTAATCTTACCCTCCTCTCTAGATTTAATATTTTTCCTTGCCTGTCTTGTAATCTTACCCTCCTCTCTAGATTTAATATTTTTCCTTGCCTGTCCTGTAATCTTACCCTCCTCTCTAGATTTAATATTTTTCCTTGCCTGTCCTGTAATCTTACCCTCCTCTCTAGATTTAATATTTTTCCTTGCCTGTCCTGTAATCTTACCCTCCTCTCTAGATTTAATATTTTTCCTTGCCTGTCCTGTAATCTTACCCTCCTCTCTAGATTTAATATTTTTCCTTGCCTGTCTTGTAATCTTACCCTCCTCTCTAGATTTAATATTTTTCCTTGCCTGTCCTGTAATCTTACCCTCCTCTCTAGATTTAATATTTTTCCTTGCCTGTCTTGTAATCTTACCCTCCTCTCTAGATTTAATATTTTTCCTTCCCTGTCTTGTAATCTTACCCTCCTCTCTAGATTTAATATTTTTCCTTGCCTGTCTTGTAATCTTACCCCCCTCTCTGGTAACGTTATTACTGCCTCATCTGATGCCATAATTCTTTTTTTTCAGTGTCCGTCGATTATGCCCCTGTATCTTCCAGCTCCTTGTGCTTCGATATGGGTTTTCCCTTCCTTTTTCTTCATTAATTTCACTGACATATGTCTATGACTCTTGTGTTCCATTTGACTCCATCCTCTCCGCTTCAGTGGTAATCAATTCCTCCGTCAGTATTATGTGTTCTTCTTCGACATCCGATTCTTTTTCAGTAGATTCCTTTACACTCCATGTGCATTTTCTTTGTGGTCTACTTGTTTGTGTTTCCCTTCCCTGTGTATCCTCTATATCTGACCATAGGGTATCATCTTTTCTTATGTTTCTTCTATGGGCTACTCCGTTACTCTTCAGCCTGTCCATAACCGTATATCCTCTCTCTTCAAGCTCCAATGTCCAACTTATCTAGCCGTTAATCTTCAGCCTGTCCATGATGACCGTACATCCTCTCTCTTCAAGCTCCAATGTCCAACTTATCTAGCCGTTAATCTTCAGCCTGTCCATGACCGTATATCCTCTCTCTTCAAGCTCCAATGTCCAACTTATCTAGCCGTTAATCTTCAGCCTGTCCATGACCGTATATCCTCTCTCTTCAAGCTCCAATGTCCAACTTATCTAGCCGTTAATCTTCAGCCTGTCCATGATGACCGTACATCCTCTCTCTTCAAGCTCCAATGTCCAACTTATCTAGCCGTTAATCTTCAGCCTGTCCATGACCGTATATCCTCTCTCTTCAAGCTCCAATGTCCAACTTATCTAGCCGTTAATCTTCAGCCTGTCCATGATGACCGTACATCCTCTCTCTTCAAGCTCCAATGTCCAACTTATCTAGCCGTTAATCTTCAGCCTGTCCATGACCGTATATCCTCTCTCTTCAAGCTCCAATGTCAAACTTATCTAGCCGTTAATCTTCAGCCTGTCCATAACCGTATATCCTCTCTCTTCAAGCTCCAATGTCCAACTTATCTAGCCGTTAATCTTCAGCCTGTCCATGACCGTATATCCTCTCTCTTCAAGCTCCAATGTCCAACTTATCTAGCCGTTAATCTTCAGCCTCTCCATGACCGTATATCCTCTCTCTTCAAGCTCCAATGTCCAACTTATCTAGCCGTTAATCTTCAGCCTGTCCATAACCGTATATCCTCTCTCTTCAAGCTCCAATGTCCAACTTATCTAGCCGTTAATCTTCAGCCTGTCCATGACCGTATATTCTCTCTCTTCAAGCTCCAATGTCCAACTTATCTAGCCGTTAATCTTCAGCCTGTCCATGACCGTATATCCTCTCTCTTCAAGCTCCAATGTCCAACTTATCTAGCCGTTAATCTTCAGCCTGTCCATGACCGTATATCCTCTCTCTTCAAGCTCCAATGTCCAACTTATCTAGCCGTTAATCTTCAGCCTGTCCATGACCGTATATCCTCTCTCTTCAAGCTCCAATGTCCAACTTATCTAGCCGTTAATCTTCAGCCCGTTCATGACCGTACATCCTCTCTCTTCAAGCTCCAATGTCCAACTGAATTTACTTCCTAATCTCCTAACAACCGTTTCTATCTATACGTCATACAAATTCCGTCATGGATTCTCATTTCGTCATCTCCTCTTCAGTATGCTTCTGTGCCTAATCTTTTCTTCCCGATCCTTCATCTCTTAGTGTGCAATTCTTGATCATACTATTTCCCCTGCTATACAACTCGCTGAACCTGTGCTGGTCATTGCCACAGCTAACGACCCTTCTCTTCTATCTATTCATTCCCTGCAATACCTGTGTAAGGTAGCTTTCATGGCAGCCCATTCATAACTCGCCCCGGCCGTAGTGCACAGTCCTCCCTAGTGTTAATGATTTGGTACCTGACCGCTGGGGAGTGACTGACCTTAAGACATTACATAATCTAGTGGGTAAACAAAAAAGTAAAGTACCCCCGTCACGCCAAATGACGTATAGGGAATATGGTGTTAGTGACTATAAATTTTAAAGACCTTTGGCACATGATTTTTGGGGTAATGTGGTCGGTGTTACGCCCGTACCGCTTTACTTTCCCAGAAAAAAAATCCGGTACCCATTAAAGACTGGGTGAACCGGAAGCCGTCGGTTGGGATCGAACCCTACCTCTTGTCCTTTGTAGTTCAGTTCACTAACCACTGAGTTATCGCGGCTCCCAATCTAGTGGGTAGCCAATGTTATTACGACGTGATGGAGAATACAAGTATTTATGGACTCAGCTATTAAATATCAACTCTCTGATAACTTTCATTCTAATGAAAAATATGAAGCTCCTCCCTCACCCCATCTAGTGTCAGCGGCGGACGCTGGGTTACAAAATTGAGGAATCCAGGACGTGAGACCAAGCTTTTAGGCTTAACGTGACAATTTGCAACATAAAGATTACTACAAATTTAGGATATGTGAAATAGCTCCTTCCACACATGAAGATTACTACAAATTTAGGATATGTGAAATAGCTCCTTTCACACATGAAGATTACTACAAATTTAGGATATGTGAAATAGCTCCTTCCACACATGAAGATTACTACAAATTTAGGATATGTGAAATAGCTCCTTCCTCACATAAAGATTACTACAAATTTAGGATATGTGAAATAGCTCCTTCCACACATAAAGATTACTACAAATTTAGGATATGTGAAATAGCTCCTTCCTCACATAAAGATTACTACAAATTTAGGATATGTGAAATAGCTCCTTCCTCACATAAAGATTACTACAAATTTAGGATATGTGAAATAGCTCCTTCCTCACATAAAGATTACTACAAATTTAGGATATGTGAAATATCTCCTTCCACACATAAAGATTACTACAAATTTACGATATATGAAGTAGCTCCTTCCACACATAAAGATTACTGCAAATTTAGGATATGTGAAATAGCTCCTTCCTCACATAAAGATTACTACAAATTTACGAGATGTGAAATACCTCATTCCACAGATAAAGATTACTACAAATTAGGATATGTGAAGTAGCTCCTTCCACACATGAAGATTACTACAAATTTACGATATGTGAAATATCTCCTTCCACACATAAAGATTACTGCAAATTTAGGATATGTGAAGTAGCTCCTTCCACACATAAAGATTACTACAAATTTACGATATATGAAGTAGCTCCTTCCACACATAAAGATTACTACAAATTTACGATATGTGAAATAGCTCCTTCCTCACATGAAGATTACTACAAATTTAGGATATGTGAAGTAGCTCCTTCCACACATAAAGATTACTACAAATTTACGATATGTGAAATAGCTCCTTCCTCACATAAAGATTACTACAAATTTACGAGATGTGAAATACCTCCTTCCATACATAAAGATTACTACAAATTTACGAGATGTGAAATACCTCCTTCCATACATAAAGATTACTACAAATTTACGATATGTGAAATAGCTCCTTCAATCATAGCCCTATATTATCATAATTACCTTATGAGTCATGAAAGAAATATGATTTTTCCTGTTAATTAACATCTTTTACAGTTTTGTTTAAGTTTTATATGTGTGATATGTGTGATATGTATGAAAAGTAGAGCAGTGATTTGATGAGGAAATAGTTAAACTTGTCTCCTCTCGTCTGTACCTCTGAGTTCTACTATAAAGAGAGAGAGAGAGAGAGACAGTCAGAGAGAGAGAGAGAGAGAGAGAGAGAGAGAGAGAGAGAAAGAGAGAAAGAAGGCAAACTGTTAATTGGACCACCAATGTTGTGGCAACCAGGGAGTTGATTGGTGAAATAGTCTACCTATTTCTCATACACTTTGTAAAGTCGACAGATGTCGTTGCACAGTCGTTGGTTTGATCCCCATAGGCAGTGAAGCCTATCTATTAGTAACGTCTCGAATTATTTGATCTACTTCACGCCAGACTAGACATGGTGGCTGATTGTACACTGACATTTAACCAATCGGCCTGGGATGTCTTTATGTTATGTATTCTGATAAAATATTAGAGGAGATGTGGCCTCTATTGCCTCTTTTGAATATTCGTCGCAATCACCCACCCAATAGAAGAAATTGCAACAAAACACATCCTACACCCTGAATCCAGCACGCATATTTGAGGAAACAACTATGGTCCACCCCAATTACCTTTCCCTTGATGATAACTGTACGATGAAAATAATGAAAATGACGAAATTAATACGATTGTAAACACTGAAACAAACCGCAGATGTGTCATCCTTGAAGGTCTACTTGTCTCATTAGACTTTTCGCACCGCTTAAGATCGTCTGTTTCTACAGCAGCACCAGCTCTATGTCGGCTGATTCAGACAAGGCAAATATTGCACGAGTAAACTGCACCTGACTTCTCAAGATTCTTGGTTTTCGTGTATTTTGATTGGTCAAGTGATGTTCTTCTCTTAATTGTTTGTAATTTATGCTTCGAAATTTCTCACCACCACTTGCAATCTTGTGCAGCAATCTCTCATGACATCCCAATCATGTGACACGTATCTCTTTTATCAGACATCCCGATCTATTGTTTGTTTCGCGTCAAAACATGTCTAGATTTGGTCGATGTTAGTCCAAACATGAACAACAGGACCACGAGAGGCAGATGTTCCAGTAGCGCACTGGTTGTGCATATATTGCAATTTATTCCTGTTTGTTCGTCAATGTTTGTCCAGTTGTAGCAGTTTCAAGACTGCAATCCCCAACGATAGCCGTATAGACGTCCGGTAAATCTGCGAGATGTCTTGTGCATACTTATCCTCCTTGTCTTAGGCGGAGCTGAGGACAGTCTATCTGCTCTTTCGTTGTCACACAAAAAATGTGTGGCTTGAGCAATATCTCCATACCCGTGGCTTTTTTTTTAAGGGGGAGGTGGGAGTGAAGGTAGAGCTAGAGAATTCTGTATATGTCATCCACGTATGAAGCTCTTCACAGAACTTGGTGTTTGAAATCCCCATTAACGTTAATAACTGTAGACGTTGCACTGTTTCTTGACATGATCTTCTCATAGCAACATAATAAGTTCGCCGTTCCTTTCCTTCTGGCAGTGAATGTAGAAGTGAGGGACGGAACACGGCACCACAGAAATAAACAAGCAGAGTGGCACGGGGTAAAGTTGCATTTAAGAACATGAAAAACGTCTTGTGCAACTGATTGCTGTCAATAAAGTTGAGAGAATTCGTGGCAGGATTTTTCAGAAGAATGTTGAGAGTTTCCTGGACAGCCAAACAACCAACTAGGACATTCTCAACGAGACCAACACAAAAATGATCTCCTAAAGAACATCGAAAACTATCGACATTTTTTTGGGAGCACATCACGAGAAGAGAAAAGTTGGAAAACTTTGCTACAACTTAAAAAACAACAATCAAGGAAATAGAGATGGTAAACGGCAAAGGAAAAGGTACAAGATAGCTTGGTGTAGTGGAACGGTCAACTGTCAACGGTCAACAGCAGAATTGATACGATGCATTAAGATCAGAGAATTGTGCAAGGAATGTTCGCCTATTCCAGCCGTTATGGCACATGATGAAAATCACGTATGTCGGAGACATCGATTTTGAAGGTTTCGAGACATTGACAGAAATTCCGTCACCATAACTGTTCCATTTCATTATACCTTTAAAAAGACATTTGGAAACATCGGTAGCTACTTCAATCTTCTTTCTTTCTTTCATTTTACGTTCACCAACCTGAAGCAATAAACAGTCCTTTTCGTCATTCTCTTAAAAGAACGTATTGTGTATTGTGTTGTGGTCTGCAGCCTAACTGTGATATTTGCGACTTTCGGTCCAACACATCCGATTTCAAAAAGTTTTTTTTTTAAATACAGGGTTGCCTTCTCTCTTTCTTGCCGATTCGCTTGGTCAAATTGCATGGTTTATTTTCAGGAGAGAATTATGGGTCATTGAATCACTGGGAGGTGGAGTAAGGTCTTGATCAGCTCTGTCGTTCGCCTATTCTAACACACAGGATCAGCTGTGAGTCGCTGACAGCTCTCTTCTAAGTTGTGTCTTGACACCCGACAAAGATTAACTGTTTCATATCCAAATCTGTAGGTCAGTTGTGCCAACCCCAGCTCTCGCTATTTATACATCCTTGATAGTTTGCCATCGTTCGTTTCGGTGAAGACCCACGATTTACCTTAGAGTATCATATCAACATTTGTTACCTGTCTACTCATCTCTAGTACAGCCAGGAGAGGACATTCTACTCATCTCTAGTACAGCCAGGAGAGGACATTCTACTCATCTCTAGTACAGCCAGGAGAGGACATTCTACTCATCTCTAGTACAGCCAGGAGAGGACATTCTGCTCATCTCTAGTACAGCCAGGAGAGGACATTCTGCTCATCTCTAGTACAGCCAGGAGAGGACATTCTACTCATCTCTAGTACAGCCAGGAGAGGACATTCTGCTCATCTCTAGTACAGCCAGGAGAGGACATTCTACTCATCTCTAGTACAGCCAGGAGAGGACATTCTGCTCATCTCTAGTACAGCCAGGAGAGGACATTCTGCTCATCTCTAGTACAGCCAGGAGAGGACATTCTGCTCATCTCTAGTACAGCCAGGAGAGGACATTCTACTCATCTCTAGTACAGCCAGGAGAGGACATCCTGCTCATCTCTAGTACAGCCAGGAGAGGACATTCTGCTCATCTCTAGTACAGCCAGGAGAGGACATCAACTGAAACTAGAGCCGCCTGTGAGAACAGTAGAAGCACAGAAACAGTAATTGAGTGAGCTTTTATTGCGAGTAGTTAATCCATTCAAAGATTATATCTCTCTTATTGTGTAGTCACAAATGTATAGTGTTAGTTTACAACATGGAAGAACTAGCTTAGTGTATAGTGTGTCCAGAATATTTCTCTAAACCAGTGTTTCTCAGCCGGGTCCATATGACCACTCAGGGGTCACAGAATATTCCAGGGGGATGGGGGGCCCACAGTAAAAATGGCATAAGTGGGGGCACGGCACGAGACTCGGGTACCATGATACCATGATAGGGATGCAGATGTTTGTAGAACAGCAATTCTAAAATTAAAAAGAAGGAGAAGAAGAAAGTGGTATGGTGACAGCTTTACGTGGTAATGGACAAAACAAAAGTCGACGTTTCGGCCAAGTAGGCCTTCAGCTGGAGCAACAAACCAACACAAA